>OY744482.1:324847008-325353008 GCA_963556165.1 Tipula helvola
AGTCATATTAGCGGCGCAAATGAAAGATGTTGAGGATCTCAGCGCGACCATCCAAAATGTCATTCCGGGACAGTTGTTTTCCTTCAAATCTATTGACATAGTTATCAATCAGGATGAAGTAATCAACTATCCCACAGAATTCTTGAATTCGCTGGAATTTCCCAGGTTACAACCTCAAAATTTGAAATTGGAAATATCATCATGATGATGTCATCATCATGTTGAGTAATATCAATTAACCTCGACTGTGCAATGGGACGAGACTGGCTGCGAAACAGCTTATGAACACCTTCATTGAGGCGGCGATTATCAAAGAAAATTACAAAGGAGAGGATATTTTGAATATAATTAAAAGACATTGAATTCATTTGAATTACGAATGAGTTTCATTTAATCACCAAACGAAACTTAAACCGTACACAGTGTTTCGACAGCTCAATTCAATAATTCCAGATACAGCCGTGTGCCAGGAAAATGTCCATATAAAATACCTCCAGGTAAATATGCAGTGATAATAAGTTTGAAGCAGGCAATAGAGATGTCTCCAAGGTGATAAACAACACAATAATTAACAATAAGTAGCTATTCACTGTACAACAAACTTATTTTATTTATTTTAATTTTAGATATTTATAAAAGTGGACTGTATTGACGGCTTTACTCAAGACAAGACAAAATGCAATTAAAATTTGCACTGAACAAAAAAACAAAATATTAAAATAATTTTTACGTAAGCAAGCTTTAATCTGACTGCCATCTATATAACAACACCAAGAACTTGTATACCGATAATGCAGATCAAAGCTTCCCTATGTGCTAAACAAATAAATTTTGTGGTACTAAATTAAATATGTACTAGAATCGTGCTGTGAAAATGTCAAAACAAATATGAAACATTTGACAGCTAAAATATTTATAAATAATGTAAGTATAAAATTGGGAGATTTTAATAACAATAAATATACTAATTAAATTTACTTTTAGTTACTACGAGGGAAATTATAATCAGTTAATCACATACATACTTATAATGAAAGATAAGTAAAATTAATTTTGATATAACTATTTAAATTTAACAATGTTTTCATTTTTCCGCAGGTAAATATTGAACACTCAATGTTGTTTCGTGTTCGGATTGTGCCTCATTGCAACACACAGTACGGCCAATATTGCCGATCTCAATGGGTTGGAGTTGCAAAATTGATTGGTATTCCTAATCACTTATGAAGGGTTACAATCAAATCAATTTTAGGTGGTACGAAGTTCACCGGGTCTGTAAATATTTATAAGTTGTATTTACTTTAATTTAATTTTTTAGGTTTTACCAACAGCCTGTGCGAACCAAACAAGCCCTTTTAATTGGGGTAGGGGACGGGACGGGGATGGGGGGGGGGTGGAATATATCTTAGAAAATGAATCACTTTTGCTTATGTAAATTAAATGACGCTTGATATTGAAGACTGTTGAGCATTGCTTTAAATAAATTGTTCATGTACCAAGTACGATTCCCATCTCCAAATCCTTAGCCATTCAAAATTTGTTTGCACTTTTATAATTCAACTGGTCAACATTTTTTCACATTTATTTATATTCAAACGCTTTCCGGCATAGTAATTGATTTTTGCTCTGTTTTTTTACGGAATTCTGCTGCTGATGTTCAAACCGATGAACAGCAAATTATACGAAATGCTTCCTTTGCCGGCATTCCTTTGGCTTTTCAACTGATTTTATAGTTTGGTTTTACTCGTACCTTCATGATAGGCCACAATATATCGCCAATGTTATTGCCAACTCATATATAGGTACTTATTTTGTTGATGACATAAAAATATTTAAAGTTAATCCACACGATTTAATTTTACTACAAGATGACATTGAAACAATCAGTAACAAACTTTAAGCAAACTTAAACTAACAGATAAACAAGCTTTTTGTAATAAGCATTAAAAAAAAATCAGACTTTTTCTATTTAAAATTATTTTTTTGTTAAATTACGTAGAATGTGATTATCTTTTCACGAATACTTGTCCTTCAAACTAAAATATGTAGGAGGATCTGAAGCGAACCAACAGTTTTAATTCGCAACCAAAACTGTAATAAAAATTTTAAAGTCTTATTAACCATTCCTCGAGATTATCTCATCTTTTCTGAAAAATTATCCTTTTTTTTTTTGTTATTGTTATGTATTCCTCATTATTCCATGATTCTGTGGTTGAGATAAAGAAATAAAAATTAATTTCCTTTTGCTTTTTGGTTTAGGTATTGTTTTTTTTTGTTTGTCTCAACTCAGTTTTAATTTGGATTTTTTTAATCTTTGAATAATTTGAATTGCAAATTTTTGAATTGTATTTTAATTACAGACAGAAATAACAAAAAAAAAGAAAAAGAAAATAATAAGACACAGGAAGAGAAGAGATCATTTTTATTATGTTGTTTCTTTGTTGTTATTGCTGTTCGTGTATAGCTTCATTTTCTTAGAGGTTTTCCTTGGCGCACAGTGGGTATATTTTATTTTCTTAATGAAAAATGAAGGATACAAAAAAATATTTGCAATTGGAAATTTTAGATTACTTTTTTTCCGGATGTTATATTCTAATTCGGATGAAAGAGCAATTTTTTAATTAGTTTTTTGTCTATCTTGATGGAGTTTAGTGGTGCAAATAAAGTTAGTTAAATAACTGTTTTGTTTAGATGTGATGATATTATTCAAATCAAAGCTTGATGTCCAGCAGAACAATGAAGAGGATTAATTCCAGATTCCACAATGTAACAAAAATGCTTAATCAGAAATCGATGAAAACCCAAAATAAGCTTATTATTGCTAACTCGATATGGAAGAGGTACATACAGAAACGCTGATTAAGGCTTGGCCGGATACGATTTCCGGTTTATTAGATTAAAGTAGAAATTTGAAACTACACCCAAATTCTCACAATAATCTTATCTGCACAGTTCATCCTGACATTCTAAATTTATATTTATCTAATTCCAGCAATATCATCAATGGATCTAACAATGTCGTCAATAGCTTATCAATTTTTTATTTTAATTGTGGTGGCATGCGATCAAAATCAAAAAAATTCTGTCTTGGAGTATTGGAATCTAATTACGACGTAATAATTCTGAGCGAAACATGGCTTATAGTTGATTTCAATGATATGCGGAGTTTTTTTCCTTCGGACTTTTGCATTTTCCGTCGCGATCGGTGTAACCTTAGTACAAAACGTAAAGGTGGTGGTGTGTTAATTGCAGTTCGGAAAATGTATTCCTGTGCATTTTTATTTTCCGATCCAATCATTGAGTTCATTGCTGTTCAACTCAAACTGGGTACAATAACTAATAACACTGACTTTGTTATTTTCGGCGATTTCAACTTTCCACATCTAATTTGGATGATGGTTGACAATATATTCATTCCTGCTAATACGAATGATTCTTCACCCTTAATATGATTTTAAGACCAACATGGGTACTTCACAAATAAACAGTGTACCAAACAGCCACGGCACTTATATGGATTTGGTTTTCTACACTAATAATAGGTCTTTTAGACTATAGAATCATGCGAGGACTTTGCCGGATCTTAGAGGGTTTATCATAGTCCGGTTTCATTTCACTTGTTTTACAAAACTTTTAATAATTTGAACTTTACTAAAAATTGTACCGTATTTGATTATTCGCACTCCGATCACAGCTCATTAAATGATTTTTTAGCTGAAGTGGATTGGGTTGATACTCTATCAAACATTGTTGTCAACATTTCAATATATACCTTCAATGAATTATTGAAGGTTGCTTTTGAAAAATTTGTTCCTAAGAAATTAACGAAAAAGTTTCATACCAGTAACGTCCCATGATTTAATAAAGAACTTAAACAGCTAGAAGTCTTGCGTAATAATTGTCACAGGAGTACAGGGTTGGCCTATGACTATATTCAGTTTAAGTCTCTGCGCAAACAGTTTTGCTATCTCAACCGATACCTCATAATAATTACATCATTGACAACATAATAACGGCTTGCCGTCATTTTTAGAATTCCATGGTCAAAAATCAGATAATCTAGAGACAATCGGTGGTTTCTTCGCTGAATATTTTAGCAATGTTTTTGTATAGCCCACTCTCTCCTATATTAGCTAACTCCAATAATTCAAAACTTGTTTTTTCAGAACTTGACGTGATGAGGGCTTTGATGAATATGGTCATTTTTAAGGGACCTCGACCACATAGTTTACCAGTGTCTCTATTGAAGCTGTGTGCAGTCGGTTTTACTGCTCCTTTATGTCATTTATTTAATTTGAGCCTCAGCCAAGGCAAATTTCCTGATCTCTGAAAAATATCAAGTATCATACCGAGATACAAAAGTAGTCCCCGCAGTGATGTAACAAGTTATCGTGGAATTGCAATACTGTCTTGCATTCCTAAAGTATTTGAGTCAATTGTTAACAAAGTGATCTACCTCAACTCCAAGCAATATATTATCAGTTATCAGTATGGATTTTTCTTGGCCGCTCACTAATTCAGCGGTCTTTTAAAATAACTAAAATAATTCTGTCTGTTGCCTCGAAAGTTCAAGTTGATAAACTTTATCACATGAGATAAGTGAATAGGCTCAGTGAACTAAAATGCGACATTATCCCTTCAAGTTGGCTTATGTCTTATTTATCGTATCGCAAAATGTTTGTCAAGATTAACGATACGTTCTAAGAATGTTTTATTGCCATATCTGGGGCGCCTCAAAGTAGTCACCTGATTCCATTATTATTTTTATTGCTCATTAACAATGTTGTGGATTGCTTCAAATTCGCAGACTGTATTCTATTTCTGACGACATGGAAATATATGCAAACATATCATGTGAATTGAACACATTTTGCGATTGGCTGTTACTAACTTTATGTTTCTGAATATTGATAAGTGTCACGTGAACACCTATTCCAGATTTAAGTCTCCGGTAGTTTTTGACTACTTTTTAAATGACGTTAGTTTGAAGAGAGTTAATATGGCTACTGATTTGGGCGTTATCTTTCGCTCGGATTTAACGTTTAACTCTGACATCGATGCGGTTGTTAACAAACCCTTTTTGATATTGGGGTTTATTAAAAGAAATACGAAGGATTTTCACGACACACAAACTTTCAAGTCTTTTACACTTCATTTGTTCGTTCACAGCATGGGTACGCGACTGTCATATGGTCACCGTTCTACGAGTCTCATTCAAACAGAATTAAAAGTAGTATTCGGAAACAGTTTTTTTTATTTGTTCTCAGAAAATTACCGTCTTTGGAGCGGGACAATAATTTCAGAATATCACCATATGTAGACCGATGCTGTTTTCTGGATCTCAAATCATTAAGTGCTAGACGCACATGTGCAAGTGCCACATTTGCGCGAGACATCATTTATGAGAAAATAGACTGTTCCGACATTCTTTCACGTTTTAATATTTATGCTCCTTAACTTATGCCTTAGGGAACTTCTTCATACTTCGACTGCAAGTAGCTACTGCAGCTTCCATGGCCCTATAGCGCGCATTCAACGAGATCTCAATGACAAATAACATAACTACCAGTTTGTTAGCTCTCAACATGAGGGAATTGTTGACAACGAAAAAGCAGATCGGAAAACCAAGGTTGATAATATTAAACAATTTGAAAGAAACTCGTGAATTATATTGGCCAACAAATTCCTAAACTTTCATACGATGGGAGCCAAAGAAGCCTTATAGAGCTAAATAAGACAAATATAAGCTTTTTTGGTAGAGTTCTAGAAAAACTTTAACTGTTACCATTTTAAAAGAGTAAATTTTAAGGCAGTGAAAGTCACATGCAGATTCTGATGTGAATGCACCTACATTAAGAAGTTGTCAGAAAAATGAAGATCAGCTGAAATAGAAAATATCTTTTGAGTTCGTAGTGCAACACATACTGCTTTTATTTTGCCGTCTTTGTGAACCTTTCCAAAATTGAAGCTTATCACAAAAAATAAGCATGTGTTATAGTATGCACTGTTAAAATAATTCTTATAAGAATTTTGAGTGGAATATATCAACTAAGATATTTATTGAGTAAAATATCACGATTTGGGTGCAATGTTTACGAGTTACAAAATTTAATTAAACAAAGAAGAGATTTTGTTTATTTTCACACGCAAAAATTATGGTGATTTAAAAAAAAAATCATTTCATTCAATAATTGACTCAGATTCAGACAGATAGTTAATATCTTAATAATTTTTATATAACGGCTAGTGTAAATTATAACTATTGTATTAGTTCATTAAACATGTTTGCTAGCCATACAATTGAAAAAACTTGTTTATTTATTTCTAATTAAACATTTTTTTTATTCTTGCAACGATATTTCGGGCTAAATGCCCATCTTCAGGTTAGCTAAAATTTACAATAAAATAAAATAACTTAATTATATCACTATTGTAACTTATTGTGAATTTAAAAATTTAAAAATATAAAAATATAAAAATAATTTTATGAATTAATAAAAACTTACATGTAAAATATTTTTCTAATTCAATATGTCATCCTTTTATTTTTGATGATTGTTTTTTAAAAATTTTTTAAAAAAATTTTTAAAAAAATTAATATTTCTCTAGGACATCACATAATAAATATTGAACATTCAAAATTTAAACTTTTCAAAAATTTGAAAATTTAAAAGAATTTTAAAAAAATGTTTTTATTGAAAACACTTGTGATGTCCTTAAGTGGTTGTCCTTAGTTAAATAAAAAAAAATTTTAAAAATATTTTCTTACAAATAGTAATGTATATAAAAAATACAAACACAAATAATTCCGCGCTTACTACTACAAATAAAACCTAAGTTATGTACATTGTTAAAAAATTATATATCATGAAACAATTTTTATATGTCCAAACTTAATTGGTCCAAAAAATCATATTATAATATTGATTTACTCATTCTCTCTTCTTTATTAAGTACATTTACCAATATAAAGCGAAGAACATAAAACAATGTTGATCAATAAATAATTGGTCAATCCATAAAATGATTATTAACATTGTTTACAATTTTGTTTATAGGAGATCAAACATGTCCAGGATAATTTATCAGTTTAATATATAAAAGTTAAGGCGGGCCAATTTTACAAATTTTGTTTTCGTTTTTTATTATTGAAAATTTTAATTGTGTTTTTGAATTCATAATTTAAATTATTAGTGTCCGTTTTAAAATTAATATTATTTCTTAAATTAGATGAAATTTCTGCTGATTCCAATATCAATCTATTCTTCAGCTTCTTTTCTCTGTGAACAATTTTTATTTTTTTGAAGTCAAAAATATGTGAATTTTCTATTGCATGGGTGGATAGTGCTGTTTGTTTACTATTACATCTAATATCACTCTGATGTTTTTGAACTCTCGCTCTTAATTTTTGTTTAGTCTGACCAATATATTTTTTTCCGCAATGACATGTAATTTCATATACTACGTCTTGCTGTTGGTCTATTGGTACTTTATCCTTAAGTTTTGAGAATGATGTTTTGAGTTTGTTTGGAATTTTAAAGCCAATTTTATTTCTGTATGTATTGTTTTCGTTATTAGGTTTACTAATCTTAATAATTTTTTCTGTTAAATGTGGTACATAGGTGAGACTACCATATCTTAGTGTATTTTCTGATTGTATTGGTTGGTTAGAATTTAAATTATTACACCATGGAATTAATCAATTTATTACAATAGCCAATAAAATACAACGAAAAGTGATGAAGGAGTTATTAAATTTATAGATAAAAATCTGTATATATCAATTAAATAATTGGATCCATGAAATCATATTAATGGATAATAACCTTGCGGTAAGTCTAACTCACAATGATTATCATTTTCTCAAAAGTACACAAAGTGAATACAATAAGTTAATGCATGATAAACAAAAAATTATATTGGCAAACAAATTCAATATTCTAACAGAGGAAGATCAAACTCACATAGTTTATAATGAAGATTTTTTAGTTAATTCAACGGACCTCGAAATACCACAAGATATTAAAATTTTGCTTTCGTTTGGACCAAAATTTTCAGTCCCTACAAATATTAAAAATTTTCCATTTTACTCCATAATAGCAGATGTTGAAGATCTAATTTCTACTGACCATTTCCAGAATCAAAATCAAACACGAGAACTTGTAGCAACAACGATTAATACATTTATAGAACCTAACCCCAAAAGTGACCCCCATAGTGATTTTATTAACAGAGCAAATAAAAACTTACAATTTTTCTTAAAAAATAATAAACATGTTGTTATATTAGAGAGTGATAAAAGTAAAAAACAGTACTAATGACAAAAATTGAATATGAAACCAAACTTAACGAGCTTCTTAGTGATACGGAAACGTATGAACGAATCAGTAAAGACCCCACAACTCGAGTTACTAAAGAACTGAATAAGTTACTAACCAAAATCAACATAAGCTCAAGGTTAACATCACTAGTTACAGTTAAAAATACAACTAGCCCTAGAATTTACGGTTTACCTAAAGTACATAAGATTGGTAATCCATTAAGGCCAATAGTCTCAACAATTAACTCCCCTTGTTACAATCTAGCCAAATACCTTTGCGGGGTTCTAAACAATTTTACTAGTGATAGTAGATACAATATTAAAAACTCATTTCATTTAAAAAGTATACTTGACGAAACGACATTGGATACGGATGATGTCCTAGTATCATTTGATATTGTATCCTTATTTACCAATATACCAACTAAAATAGCCATACGGGAAGTAGAGAGGAGATGGGAAGAAATTAAGTTTACAACAGATTTTGATAAAACTACTTTTATTAAACTTCTTAATTTCGTAATTGATAGCAATAATTATTTTAAATTTAACAACAATATATATAAACAAAAATTCGGTCTTGATATGGGTAATCCATTGTCTCCGATATTGGCTGATTTGGTCTTGGAAAGGCTTTTTGAAAAAAGCCTTCAAAAACTGCACAGGCAACCAACGTTGATCAAAAAATATGTTGATGACATTATCATGGCAATCCCGGAAAATTGTATTGAAACAACATTAGAAACCCTCAATTCATTCAATAACCACATTAAATTTACAATAGAAAAAAAAACAACAATAGTATTTCATATTTAGACATGCAACTTTTTAGAATAAATTCCAAAATTAAAACATGCTGGTATAAAAAAAGTACCAGCTCAGACAGAATATTAAACTTTCTTTCCTCTCACCCTCAATACATGAAAATAAATTTAGCGACATCATTTGCAAGAAGAGTTCTCACCCTCTCTGATACTGAATTCTACAATAATAACATTGATACAATCAACAGAATATTAAGAAAAAATAATTATCCGGATAAAATAGTTAAAAAAGCAATTTATATAGCCAAATTTAACAACAACAATAATTTAAATTCTAACCAACCAATACAATCAGAAAATACACTAAGATATGGTAGTCTCACCTATGTACCACATTTAACAGAAACAATTATTAAGATTATTAAACCTAATAACGAAAACAATACATACGGAAATAAAATTGGCTTTAAAATTCCAAACAAACTCAAAACATCATTCTCAAAACTTAAGGATAAAGTACCAATAGACCAACAGCATGACGTAGTATATGAAATTACATGTCATTGCGGAAAAAAATATATTGGTCAGACTAAACAAAAATTAAGAGCGAGGGTTCAAAAACATCAGAGTGATATTAGATGTAATAGTAAACAAACAGCACTATCCACCCATGCAATAGAAAATTCACATATTTTTGACTTCAAAAAAATAAAAATTGTTCACAGAGAAAAGAAGCTGAAGAATAGATTGATATTGGAATCAGCAGAAATTTCATCTAATTTAAGAAATAATATTAATTTTAAAACGGACACTAATAATTTAAATTATGAATTCAAAAACACAATTAAAATTTTCAATAATAAAAAACGAAAACAAAATTTGTAAAATTGGCCCGCCTTAACTTTTATATATTAAACTGATAAATTATCCTGGACATGTTTGATCTCTTATAAACAAAATTGTAAACAATGTTAATAATCATTTTATGGATTGACCAATTATTTATTGATCAACATTGTTTTATGTTCTTCGCTTTGTATTGGTAAATGTACTTAATAAAGAAGAGAGAATGAGTAAATCAATATTATAATATGATTTTTTGGACCAATTAAGTTTGGACACATAAAAATTGTTTCATGATATATAATTTTTTAACAATGTACCTACATAACTTAGGTTTTATTTGTACATTACTATTTGTAAGAAAATATTTTTAAAAAATTTTTTTATTTAACTAAGGACAACCAAAGAGGCATCACAAGTGTTTTCAATAAAAACATTTTTTTAAAATTCTTTTAAATTTTCAAATTTTTGAAAAGTTTAAATTTTGAATGTTCAATATTTATTATGTGATGTCCTAGAGAAATATTAATTTTTTTAAAAATTTTTTAAAAAACAATCATCAAAAATAAAAGGATGACATATTGAATTAGAAAAATATTTTACATGTAAGTTTTTATTAATTCATAAAATTATTTTTATATTTTTATATTTTTAAATTTTTAAATTCACAATAAGTTACAATAGTGATATAATTAAGTTATTTTATTTTATTGTAAATTTTAGTTAACCTGAAGATGGGCATTTAGCCCGAAATATCGTTGCAAGAATAAAAAAAATGTTTAATTAGAAATAAATAAACAAGTTTTTTCAATTGTATGGCTAGCAAACACGATATAAGAAATTAATAAGATATGCTCACGCGCGTGTTGTCTTCATCGAGTGACAAAAACATAATTATTCATTGAATCAAAAAATAAACGCAGTAGGCCATGTTCAAATAAAACGCCGTCCTAAAATGTATTAAGTTGTCAGGGGATGACGAAATGCGCAAAATAAATAGTACATTGTGTCATTAGGATTAAAAGTGATACTTTGTTTGACGAGCAATTATATTTGCATGCGAGGCGAAGCGCAGCGTAGCCGAGCAAAAGCAAAGATTGCGAGTCAAACAAAGTCAATTTTAATCCGAATAGCACGTACTATTTTTTCTCCAACGAAGAGTTCATGTCGTGCCGGTTGTATATTACTAATTATACGAGTAAAGGCCTTTGCCCATAGGAAAACGAAAACGGAAACTAATTTTACTTTTTTTACAATAACTCCAAAATATTTAGCATATTGTAGCCTAAACCCTCTCAAACTTGTTCTTAAACATAACGCAAAACTATTTTAATTTAAGAAACCAACTAAAAATATTTAATTATCCCAGAAAGTTTCATTTTAATTATTTCGGTCAGAAAATTAAAAATATTTTTTCAATTTTTCGTCAGAAAAAGTACACGAAAATATTTTTCGTTCTGTTTTTCTGTTATAATAGTTTTTTCTGTTATAATTTTGAATTGCCAACATAAAAAAAATTGTATAACCAACTTCATGTACCTAAAAATAATACTGCGACAGTTTAAAAAAACATCAGTCATCGTCGCCATTAAAAATCAGTCATGGAGCAGCCAAATAAATTTAAAAAAAACAAAAAGACAGAGGAAAAAGAGCTTATAAAAAAAAATAACCGAATTTTCGAAGAAAAATTAATTATTGAAATCGAAGCTCATCCGTCAATTTATAATAAAACGTCGAAAGACTACAAAAATAAAAATAAGAAAGCAGCTGCGTGGGATGAAATATCCATAATTTTAGCGAAACCTGGTAAGCGCATCCTTATTTATATTCTTTTCAATTAAATAATATATTATTTTCTTCTATTTTACCACAATTTAGTTGATGCATGCCAAAAAAAGTGGATTAATCTTCGGGATTCTTTTCGAGCATATTTTAAACTTGAAAAAAATTTACCTAGCGGAATTGGAAGTGATACCGGGGTAAAATGGTGTCATTTTGAAAGTATGCAATTCCTTGTTCCATACACCAAAGTACCCGAAGAGTAAGTTTATCTCAGTGATACTTTAGAAAAAATACTTTATATTTTAAATATTGATCTATGTACGTAAAATAATATAGAAAATAAATGAACGGAAGAAAGAAATTTTTTGTTGAATGACATTTATTTTTCGCTTCCTAGGATTCGAAAATTATAAATTAAAAACGCGGCTTTTTATAAAATTTAAATATTTTAATTTAAGCGATTGCGGAAATTTCTCCATCGATTCAACTGATGTTATCATATTGGATGACGAAACTATCCATGGCGAGGGAAGTGCGACTCAACAGCACAGCCCATCACGCAGTCAAAACACAACTACCCGTATCTTTGGAGAAGCTTTAGAGGCAGAATTACCGAGAAGTACTCGTAAACGTCCTGCGCCAAGCAGAAACGATTACGCAATTGGAAAGGTTTTAAAAGCTATAGAAAACATAACAGAACCGACCCCACAAAATACAAATCCTATGTCAAATTTTTTTGTGTCACTCAGCGAATTGAAAAACAATTTTTCAATTCAGCAACAAATTAACTTGCAAATTGAAACTTTGCAACTTGTAAAAAAAATTTCGTCGGAAGAATATTTAACTTTATAATATTTAACTATAAATGTGATTTAACTTTTTAATTTATTATTTTGTGATGATGGTCTAGAAGACTGATAAGTGTACTTATTAATATTTCATATTTTTAAATAAAACAGAAAAATAAATTTTATGTATCTGTGTGTTATTAATAATTTAGACAACGTGTTTAAATCAATCCGTGTTGGAAAGGTACATCCCCTTCTTTTAAGCACCAGTCGGCAAATATTTCACGTACATCGTGGGCATAAGAAGCGGGGGGTCTAATTTGGTCTTCTATATGGGGGTCTGTGTCTGTTACATCTGCATCGGAATTAATGTTATTGTCCGGAATTTTTTCTATTTCGTTCTGATTGGTTCTTAAAAAATTATGCAAGATGCAACAGCACAAAACGACTTGTTTAGCAAGTGGCACCTGAATCTCCAACGACTTCAGCAAGATTCGCCACGTATGAGAAAGTATGCCGAAGGCATTTTCAACTATACGGCGAGCTCTGGATAACCTGAAAGACAGCAAATGAATTAAAATTGTGAAAATATAATAAAAATAAACTTACCTGTAATTAAATAATCTCTGTTTTATAGATAATTTTAATCCTGGGTATGGGGTTAATAAATTGGACTTAAGCCCAAAGCCCTCATCGCCCACCAAGACTTGCGGCATTAGCAAGCTACAAGTGCCTGGTAAATATGATGCGTCGGGAATATTTAAAACCTGGGAATTGTTTATCCATGCTTTACCAAATTCACAATTAGAAAATACAGCAGCATCGCTATTGGAGCCATACGATCCTATGTTAACCATAACAAATTTGTATTGGGCATCCACCACTGCCATCAAGCCAATCGAGAAATGTTTCTTATAATTGAAGTAAAGACTTCCACTATTGCCAGGACAAAACATTTTGATGTGTTTACCGTCCACGGCACCTAGACAGTTTGGAAAATTCCAACGTCTATAAAACTCTTTAGATATTTTTCGCCATCCAGAATGGGTTGGTTTTGGTAACAAAATGCCCTTTAATTTAATATTGATTGCCATTATTGTTTGAATGATGCACCTCCTCACGGTCGTTATACCCATATGGAAGCGTAAGGCCAAATCTGTGAAACTGGTACCAGTCGCCAAAAACCTAGGACATGTATCTTATATACAAATATAATGTATATTTTTATATATTTGGAAATTACCTTAGTGTAATCACCAGCTTTTCCTTTGCGGAAATAGCATCTTTCCTAAAATTAGATTTGTCTGGTGTAATAATATTAAAGATTTTTAAAAGAATGTAATTGAATTGGGTTTGAAAACGTATGAAACTCCCCATGAGTTTATCTTAATTTATTTATAGGATGTACATGGTACTTCGCGCGGGTCCTATTTTTCCGCGCCAAAAAATAAATAGCACAACACAAAAGTATTTTCTTTTTTTTTAAAATCATAAAAATTTCTTTTTCTTTCAAATAAATTTAAAACAAATTCTCTTACTTATGACTCAAGCTATTATTATTAAAATCTAGGATATTTTGATTTTGATACTTGACTTTCAAACGAAAATAGAATTTCGGTTTGGTCATGGGTAACATAAAACGAAAAAATTCAAAAAAGTGTCAAATTTTTCGTTTTTTGTGTTTTTCGTTTTCCTATGGGCAAAGGCCTTAAGTACAAATTATGTAATTAAAACTTCAAAATTGAAACTAATTTTGTTAAAATATTTTTTGAAACTAAGGAGACCATGACTTTTGTTTGGTTTGACTATTGCATTGTATTTGACGCGTACAATAGTCAAACCAAACAAAAGTCATGATCTCCTTAGTTTCACAAAATATTTCAACAAAATTAGTTTCAATTTTGAAGTTTTAATTACATAATTTGTACTTACTCGTATAATTAGTAATATACAACCGACATGACATGAACTCTTCGTTGGAGAAAAAATAGTATGTGTTATTCGGATTAAAAGTGACTTTGTTTGACTCGCAATCTTTGCTTTTGCTCGGCTACGCATAATATTTTTCTCCTAGTATTAAAAGTACATACTTTTACACCAAGGATTAAAAGTGTAGCTTAGCAACACACACATTTTTTAAAATAGTAAGAAAAAGGCCAACTTTAATACTCAAAAACAGTATTAAAACAAGAGGCTTTTAAGACGTTGGGAGAAAAACCAATTTTTAAAACCAATTGAGCATATCTTTATATTGCTATATCGTGGCCAGCAAACATGTTTAATGAACTAATACAATAGTGATAGTTAATAAATATCTACTATTAAAAAAGTACCTAGGAAATTTACGAGAATACTTAAAACGTCAGTTCTATAAAAAGGGTCCTAAATCGTTTATTTATATTAAGGGAAACTGGAAATTCCTATAAACTATGCCCAACTTACTTTATTGTAATGGCTGTATCACCGATGTATGAAATAAATCGTTTTAGTTTTGTACAATCAAAACAATAACTTTCGTTAATTTAACATAAAACGAAATGAAAAATTCATTTTTCAAATTTAAACACAAGTTGAATGTACTCTCACCTACCTACACCTAAAAAAGCTTTATTAACTTTTGTCGTTATACCTACATATTTCGTTTAGTTTTTTGTTCTGAATTTTCTATTTTGTGTTTTTATTTTTTTGTTTTCATACATTTAAATAAAATATAATAAAATGCAAAATAGACGTGTTTGTTGTTGAATTTGTGTGAACTGTAAAATGAACTAAATATGGAAATAATACATTGGAATTTATGTGATAAAGATGGTGTTGAACTAGGGGTTTGTATGTGTATATACATACATATTAAATACAGAGGATCTAGAAAATATTAAAATTTGTGTGCGGTTTAATGCGTCGATAAAATAACGATGAGAATTTTTACCGCATTCAAGTCCGTATCTATCTATATAATCTTGTTTATTTAGCATTTTTTAGACATTGAAATTCATAAAAAAAAAAAAAATAATTCCATTCCCAAAACAAACCTCACCCTACCTCAATATTTTTCAACAACGGTCATTGTAGCAATCATAAAAATTACCTTTTATGCTGGTTTATACGTACTGGTATACACATTTTGCTGTATTCCAAAAAATCGTAAAGTATCATTTGCATGATAAGTTTTTCATTGTGAAATTCAAAACGGTTTGTACACATGTACACATGCAGCAGACAAGATTTGTTTATTTGAATGAACTCAATTGGGAATTTAAATTACGGTAACATTTAAAAAAATCCAATTCCACAATGATGGTGTGTACACATTAACAATAAACTCTCACCACTTAACACGCACATTCACAATTAATTCGAAAATTGTGCCACAAAATTATAAATATTTAACAGTCCGCTTATATAAAGTATACTCCCCATGTGTTTGCTAAAGCCAAACAATTTTCCACCTAAACGGTTTCAATAAATAAATAATAAAATAAATATTTAAACTAAAAAACAAATTTAAACAATATTAACACAAAAAAAAAATATAAATCAAGCAGTTAGGGGCTTTTTTTTTGGTTATTTCATAAATTTAATTTTGTTTATGAATTAATTAAAATGAATCAACAGCAACAACACCGAACAAACAAATGTTTCAGTGGATTTTTTTTTTCTAATTAAGCGCTTTTATTTAATTTGTGTTATGTTTGCTGGAGAGCTTTTTCTGCCCATTTTATTTTTTGTATATCATTTTGTGCTTTGTTAATAATGAAATTAATTATTTCTTTTTTTTTATATACATATATTGTATGAAAATTATGTAAATTTATTTATTGTATCAACATTTTCTTTTTTGTTTACCAATTATATAATTTAATTACTTAATTGATGTGGACCGTAATTTTAATGTAAATTTATAAATTATGGTGAGTTAGATATAATAAACAGAATTATTATCGGATCGAATTTATAGCACACCGTATAAAAATAAACTGAAAGGAGCTTTGATTGAAAACAAAATTAGAAAGAAAAAATACTGGAATTATAAAAACAAAGGCTACATTTTAAACTTTTGAATAGGTGCGTGCGGCAGGTTCTTAAAATAAACGCTTCGGATTGTAAATTGTAAACAAAAAAAAAGGTTAATTTATTCATTTAGTGCTTCAAGTTTGTCCCCTCTGGTGCAACAAATCATGATAAAAAAATATTAGGATAATTTTGTTTGAAGCGATTCTGCAGGTGCTATTGTATTAAAATAATTGATAATATTGTGTCTCCTAACCAACGGTTTGGCCAAGCCTAAATACATATGTGTGACTCTTTTGGCAACTATTCAAGAGAATAATCGATTAAAATTGTATAATACTTGATCGTATATTCCGTTGCTATTTGTCTGAAAGTGCGTATACCAGCAATTCATTTCAAAGTAAATCGACTATTTTGAAGGTAAAATGTGCTTGTAGAGTAAAATGTATTAAAATTGCAGTTATTTGTGATGTTTTAATTAATAACAAAAGTTTTTTTTGCAATCATCGGCCAAGTTTAAGAATTACCTGTTTCGATTTATGCATCCAGGCTTGTGAATGTCTGTCGGCAAATAAAATCGAACCCCTAACAAATGAGTGAAATTTATGGATCAGCTTAGAATGTTTAAAAAAATAAAACCTGCTTGTTGCAGTATTGTCACAGAAGGGGTTGTTATACCGCTGAATCATTAAAACACATTTCTAGGTTGAAAAGAGATAAGTTCGCTCTATTCAATAACAGGTTTGATGGTTTTTAATTATTTAAAGGTTATTGATAATCTAAAAAAGCCAAAATAATAAATTAATAAATAAAATTGCATCACTTGAATTGGAATGGGGTCGAAAGGCCCAATGTCGAAAG
Source organism: Tipula helvola (assembly GCA_963556165.1). Taxonomy (NCBI): domain Eukaryota; kingdom Metazoa; phylum Arthropoda; class Insecta; order Diptera; family Tipulidae; genus Tipula; species Tipula helvola. The sequence continues at coordinate 324,864,378 of OY744482.1, forward strand.
GCCGAACGGCGAAAGGCCGAATGTCGAAAGGCCGAATGCGTCGAAATGCCGAATTTGTTGAAAGGCCGAATATGTCGAAAAGCCGAATGTCGAAAGGCCGAATTTGTTGAAAGACCGAATGTCGAAAGGCCGAATGTGTCCAAAGGCCGAATATGTCGAAAGGCCGAATTTGTTGAAAGGCCGAATGTCGAAAGACCGATTGTGTCGAAAGGCCAATGTTGAGAGGCCGTTTCTGTCCAAATTGATTTTAATATTTCATCTTTTTATGAATGAAAATTTTCAAAATTATATTTTTATGAATACCAAAATTTATATTTTTATCAAAATTTTTGTATAAAGATGTTTAATTGTGAATCGCCTAAAATATTAAAATTTTCTTACGTTTTATTGTTGGGTTGGCTACCTTATCTAGAAAAAAATAATTCCGAAACTGAAAATCCCGAAAAAAAATCCAGAAACAAAAAAATTAAAAAAAATAAAAATCCAGAAAACTAAAATCCAGAAACATAATTATCAAAGTGCGGACCAAATTATAATTAAAATTTATTAAATGTCTATCAAATTTGAGGTTTCACGTAAAGTTCTTAATATTTATGATAATAGAAATTGCTTCTTCAACCTTTCAGACACAGATCAAAGGAATCGTATCACTCATATCGCTTCTACTGATAGTTCTACCACAAATGTTTCAAGTTACTTTGTGGTTAGCTTAATTCGTTGGGTTAGTATGGTATCGACGGATGTATTCGAGCGACTTAAGGATTTAATGCTTCGTCAACCTTGCAGACCCAGATCAAAGGAATTGTATCGCTCGTATCGCTTCTACTGATAGATGTACCACAAATGTTTCAATTGAGGACATAAGTCTAAAAATGCCAATAAAATTGATTTTTTTTAATTGATTTTAAACAAAGTATTTTTTCTGGATTTTTTCTGGATTGCTTTTCCGGTAATTTCTAGATTTTTTTTTCGGGATTTTATTTTTCTGGATTTTTACTTTTCAACTATTCGAGATTTTAAAATTTCCGGATTTTTTTTTTCAGGCAAATGTAGTGATCCCTTTACTGTCATATATTTAAAAATTAATTAAGGGTTGGCTACTTTATCTAGAAAAAGAATACAGAAACTGAAAATGCCGAAAAAAAATTCAGAATACTAAAATCCAGAAACATAATTATCAAAGTGCGGATCAAATTATAATTAAAATTTAAAAAATGTCCATCAAGATTAAGTTTTTCCGTAAAGTTCTTAATTGATAATGAAAATTGCTTCGTCAACCTTTCAGACACAGATCAAATGAATCGTGTCGCCCATATCGCTTCTACTGATAGTCTGAAAATGGGGTTAGCCACGTATCACTGTAAAAAGACTGTTAACAAAAGACTGTTTCTAAAATCTTTTCTCCAAAATCTTGTTACCAAAAATCGTTTTGGAGAAAATTTTGTTTCTCAAAATCTTGTTTTCAAAATACTGTTTATTTATGTTAATAATGTTTCTATTAATCTTTTATAGATTTTAACCCCTCCGAGGAGGCTTTAGATTTGGACTTCGGGGACGTAGGAACCGGGATCAGCAAACATGTCGCAGTGCGTGCCGCACATAGGAGCGGATTATATAGAATCTCTTAATGACACTTACTTAAAAGAAAAATAATTGCACTATTTTGTTATGCAACATTTTGAAATTGCAACATTTTGTAGTTGCAAGATTAATAAAAAAAAAGTAATATTTTGTTAATTAGAAACTTAAAAAGTAATAGATTGTCAACATTTTGAAATGCAATATTTTATATCGACCCCAGAAAAACTATCTCACTAAATATTCATTATTTCACTATAAAATAATCAAAATAATTATTTTGTAAAACAAAATTTTAAAAAACAAGAGTTTGTTTAACAAAATTTTGTTAAACTACATTTTATACGGTAAGAATTTAAGAAACAAGGTTGAACGGAAAAACAAGATTTTGTCTTGCAGGCAAATACCCCGATCATTTATTTTAAACAAAATATTTTTTCTGAATTTTTTTCTGGATTGCTTTTCCGGTAATTTCTATATTTTTTGTGGAATTTTTTTTTCTGGATTTTTACTTTTCAACTATTCTGCATTTTAAAATTTCTGGATTTTTTTCCAGGCAAATGTAGTAATCCCTTTAATTAATTATAATAAAAAAAAAATAAATAAATTTGTTTTTCCGACAAAATTTGCTCACATTAAGGGGACCACCTTCAAATTTCAAATTTTTTTTTTTAATGTAAATTTTTAAATGAAAACGAAGACATATCTTAATTAAACTTTGCACATAATATGTTTTATTAGTATTTAACTATACAAAAGAACATTTTTTTAATATTTTTAGGCCCCGCGTCGTCTGCTAGAATATTTTCAAGAAACACTAAAACATCACGGTGGGCAGGATTAAAAAAAAATATTTATCCAATCGTTCTGAAATTTTAACACGTTAATTTACACATGTTAATGTTCAGAATGAACTACGGATGAAAAAATCAGCGTACAATTTTTTAAGTTACAGCAGGTTTTCGGGGGCAAAAAACGTCGATTTTTGAAAAAACTCCGCCATTTTGTTATTTTCCCACCAAATTTTTTCTTTTTAGTTCATTCTATAGCGGCTCTGATGCTGATTAAAACCCTGTTTTTTTTTGTTTGAGACTTCTCTGAAAGCAGAAATCCTGCCCACCGTAATATTTTGGTGTTTTTTTGAAAAAATTCTAGCAGACGACGCGGGTCCAAAAAAAAAAAATTAAAATTTTTTTTTCTATAGGTAAATACTAATAAAACATAATATGTGCAAAGTTTAATTAAGATATGTCTTCGTTTTCATTTAAAAATTAACATTAAAAAAAAATAAATTTTAATTTGAAGGTGCTATGTCCCCTTAACATGCTACATGCACATGATTTATTCGCACGTATATTCAATTTATTTAAATTATTTTACTTAATGTAACTAAATAATACTAAACTTAATTGAAACTAAATTCAATAGTTTTGAATATTGATTTCAATCAATTAAGTGAAGGAACATTTCATGAAAATTCGGCCTTTCGACATTCGGCCTTTCGATACACGGCCTTTCGACATTCGGCCTTTCGGTATTCGATCTTTCGACATTCGGCCTTTCGACACCCGGCCTTTCGACCTATCGGCCTTTAGACATGCGGCCTTTCGACACATTCGGCCTTTCGAAACCTTGGGCCATTCTACATTCGGCCTTTAGACATTCGGCCATCCGACCCATTCGGCCTTTCGGCTTTCGGAATTTCGACATTCGGCCTTCAGACATTCGGCCTATAAACATCGAACGCTTGAATTGTGGTGTCCGTTTCCAAAACTGGCTATACTGCGTTTTTGAAAAAATCACGTATGGTATATCAAATGAAAGGTCTCGATATAGTAGATATAGGCAGAAAAAAACAAAACAAAAATACGTGGGTTAAAACAAGGAGAAAAATTTAAGGTAAACTATGTTGATTAGCCGACAGTGATAAAATAATTTGTTGATAAAATTAATAGGCATGCTGCAAAACCATTAACGGCTAACCTAAATTGTGTGCACCCAATTTCGTCGAGTTTTAAATGTAGAACCTCCACAATGGCAGATATAAGCAGTTTTCTGGAAAAAAGATGATTACAAAAACTGAACAACATAACTACATTCTCCAATTTTGCATCACTAATAACCGAAAAGAACAAAGACCAGCTCAACTAAAACAGTGTCAACGAATTATTATATTCCCAAATTAGTTGGAAATATAAAAATAAAAGCTAAGGAATGTCAGAAATGAGTATTAGATATTTCAAAAATTTCAAAATTTTGGCAACAAAATATCGACAAGTAAGGTGTGTTGGAAAATTTTAAATAAAATAAAATTATATAAATAAAATATTTATACAGTAATATTAGATAACCCTAAATCTATCTTCAAAAGGTTCCATCGTTAGGGGCAGTAGTGAAAAAACAAAATTGGATGACGTTGGGCGATTGTTAAAAACATATTTCGGAGCAGAATGGCGAAGTAATCAGACGCTTAAATACCATAAAGATGTCATTGATGGCAAACTTTAAAAAACAGGCAATTGTGAATAAAATCACAAATTCAAATAGTTCAATAGTCATGGCAGATGCGACTTTTTATTAAGAAGCACAAAGTGCCTGTCAAGACCATACCAGGTATAACACCACAATTGTACACATGTTTACTTATAAATTAAAAACAGTCGCACTTACAATGCAAATCGTTGCCGATTGAGGAGCACAAGTTGTTTTTTTTTTTAAATCCTAGCTGAATTCAGCACCAATCAGCCCAGCACCCGACGACCCGTCGCGACGCCTCAAGAAAATACTACGTGGTAGAATCGTTGCCAAAAGGATCAAAGCACACAGAATTTGTGGGATTGTACAGGGCAACGAGCACGAATAACCTTGAAGTTTTTACTGAACGACTCATTCATACTTAATAAGTTGGCATAGACTTCAACTGAGTTAATGTGATGGAACAAATTAAGTGAAATAATTTCCCCTTTTTGTTTAATTGAATCACGGTCATTGTAATTCTAATAAATATTTCAGCCCGGAAACGATCGATTTCCCGTAGAGTTGATCTACGAATTTCACGATATATCACACGATTGTTACGATTGAATGGACATGTTTGGATTCGGCTGGAATAATTACGACATCCGTTATTGCGGGCGGTTCTTTTTTAACCGCTTTACACGATTGTTGAGTAGATTTGCAGATGGCGGTGATTTCCAGAACTTGATCTAATATCGGGTTTGATCTACTCGCACTAATTCGTTCTTGATCGTATTACAACCTGATTTTTCACAATTAAATATAGGATCGGGCACATCAAATTTTACATCTGCCATCCAATCATTTTTAGTCAATTTTTTTAACGTTTCACTCAACAAATTTTCACCAGAGGATACAACAAAACGAATTTTTTTAAAACATCAAGCGCAACTACAAAATAAAAATTGCCTTTTCATGACCTACACAGTGGGCTAAGAAATTCGGCAGCTATTACGTAGCACGAATGATTTTGTATTTTTGAGGAACCCATTGGTGCTATTGTAATGGGAGTATCCTGTATTGCCTTCACAATACAGAAGTAGTAATTAGTATCACAATTAGAAATATATTTTCTAACAGATTTTCCCAAATTCGGCCAAAAATAGTTCTGACGAACCTGCCCCTACAAAGAGCTATTTTATTTTGATTCTTTTTATCAAATCAAAGACGACCGATAGTGAAGCATGATCGGACATAATAGAGAAATAGCTACATTCGATGTAACGGCGGAACACTTCGATTGCCGAAATAACGACCAAACATTCCTTCGCATTTGGATGATATTTGCATTGTTATTTTAATATCGGTTGATATTAACGTCAGGAAAGCCTGGTAATGGACTTAAGTCCACAGCCTTTCCCTTTTTGAGAGTATTCGAAATTGGTGATGTAATCGAGGCAAAATTGTTGATGAATCGGCCATTCCCAATAATATTCGGGCATGAACGGCTTCAACTTTCTAAAGATCCGCGGTGAAAGAGTTACGTGAAATGTTGTAGAGCAAACACAAGGGTTGTAAATATGATGACAAATTTGCACAACACTTTTTCTGTAGATAATATATTTTGTAAGAAGCGGAATAAAGTTCTCGGTAAAATCACTTCACAAATTAAATTTTTATTTTAAACAAATAAATTTGTATTTTATTGATAACCAAAAAAAATTTATTGATAACCAAAAAAAATGTTTTTAATTTAATAAAGAAAAATAATTCAAGTTATTATAAATTGTAAAAATGTAAAATGTAAAATGTAAAATGTAAAATGTAAAATGTAAAATGTAAAATGTAAAATGTAAAATGTAAAATGTAAAATGTAAAATGTAAAATGTAAAATGTAAAATGTAAAATGTAAAATGTAAAATGTAAAATGTAAAATGTAAAATGTAAAATGTAAAATGTAAAATGTAAAATGTAAAATGTAAAATGTAAAATGTAAAATGTAAAATGTAAAATGTAAAATGTAAAATGTAAAATGTAAAATGTAAAATGTAAAATGTAAAATGTAAAATGTAAAATGTAAAATGTAAAATGTAAAATGTAAAATGTAAAATGTAAAATGTAAAATGTAAAATGTAAAATGTAAAATGTAAAATGTAAAATGTAAAATGTAAAATGTAAAATGTAAAATGTAAAATGTAAAATGTAAAATGTAAAATGTAAAATGTAAAATGTAAAATGTAAAATGTAAAATGTAAAATGTAAAATGTAAAATGTAAAATGTAAAATGTAAAATGTAAAATGTAAAATGTAAAATGTAAAATGTAAAATGTAAAATGTAAAATGTAAAATGTAAAATGTAAAATGTAAAATGTAAAATGTAAAATGTAAAATGTAAAATGTAAAATGTAAAATGTAAAATGTAAAATGTAAAATGTAAAATGTAAAATGTAAAATGTAAAATGTAAAATGTAAAATGTAAAATGTAAAATGTAAAATGTAAAATGTAAAATGTAAAATGTAAAATGTAAAATGTAAAATGTAAAATGTAAAATGTAAAATGTAAAATGTAAAATGTAAAATGTAAAATGTAAAATGTAAAATGTAAAATGTAAAATGTAAAATGTAAAATGTAAAATGTAAAATGTAAAATGTAAAATGTAAAATGTAAACAATTTTTATGCAAATCCACACCTAATCTTGCATAGTCTATTATAAATGAGCCTCTATAGCTCAAAATAGATTGTGTAAGTATGGTGTTGGTGTTTTATTCAAATTTTTTGTAAACAAATAAATAAATAAATAAATAAATAAATAAATAAAATGTAAAATGTAAAATGTAAAATGTAAAATGTAAAATGTAAAATGTAAAATGTAAAATGTAAAATGTAAAATGTAAAATGTAAAATGTAAAATGTAAAATGTAAAATGTAAAATGTAAAATGTAAAATGTAAAATGTAAAATGTAAAATGTAAAATGTAAAATGTAAAATGTAAAATGTAAAATGTAAAATGTAAAATGTAAAATGTAAAATGTAAAATGTAAAATGTAAAATGTAAAATGTAAAATGTAAAATGTAAAATGTAAAATGTAAAATGTAAAATGTAAAATGTAAAATGTAAAATGTAAAATGTAAAATGTAAAATGTAAAATGTAAAATGTAAAATGTAAAATGTAAAATGTAAAATGTAAAATGTAAAATGTAAAATGTAAAATGTAAAATGTAAAATGTAAAATGTAAAATGTAAAATGTAAAATGTAAAATGTAAAATGTAAAATGTAAAATGTAAAATGTAAAATGTAAAATGTAAAATGTAAAATGTAAAATGTAAAATGTAAAATGTAAAATGTAAAATGTAAAATGTAAAATGTAAAATGTAAAATGTAAAATGTAAAATGTAAAATGTAAAATGTAAAATGTAAAATGTAAAATGTAAAATGTAAAATGTAAAATGTAAAATGTAAAATGTAAAATGTAAAATGTAAAATGTAAAATGTAAAATGTAAAATGTAAAATGTAAAATGTAAAATGTAAAATGTAAAATGTAAAATGTAAAATGTAAAATGTAAAATGTAAAATGTAAAATGTAAAATGTAAAATGTAAAATGTAAAATGTAAAATGTAAAATGTAAAATGTAAAATGTAAAATGTAAAATGTAAAATGTAAAATGTAAAATGTAAAATGTAAAATGTAAAATGTAAAATGTAAAATGTAAAATGTAAAATGTAAAATGTAAAATGTAAAATGTAAAATGTAAAATGTAAAATGTAAAATGTAAAATGTAAAATGTAAAATGTAAAATGTAAAATGTAAAATGTAAAATGTAAAATGTAAAATGTAAAATGTAAAATGTAAAATGTAAAATGTAAAATGTAAAATGTAAAATGTAAAATGTAAAATGTAAAATGTAAAATGTAAAATGTAAAATGTAAAATGTAAAATGTAAAATGTAAAATGCAAAATGTAAAATGTAAAATGTAAAATGTAAAATGTCAGCCACATTGCTTTTCAAATGTTTCGGTTGACACAATAATTATATTGTCATAGTATACAAATACGATTATAAATATACTCTAGAAATTGCATTTACAAGAGAAGAAGAATGTGGTACTTTTGACCCGGCCCAACGGCTACGGATAAAACTTGGAAAATTATCTAACTATTTAGGTGGCTAGTTAAAGCGCTTTATTTCATCACAAATATCTGAACCTGCTAGTTAAACTCAGTTTCATAACTATACATTTATTGTTTCTCGTTTAATTACATTATACTAAGAAGCTCATTACGCCATGACCCATTTTGATAAAGTCCATCCTTTTTCCATGTTCCAACCATAGTGTTAAATGCGATAACTAAGTTTAGGAATAGATTTATATACAATCAAAGCTTTTTGGGATTAATAAATTAGTAAATTTCACGTTAAGACATATCGTGACTCTTGATTCACATTTTAATGATATTTTGTTACAGAAAGTATATATGTATTTAGTCGCAATTTTTGAATGATCCTTAATATGTTGCTACTTGCTAAGTTGTACATATGTAAATATACATTACATATATCAGCACTCTAAAATAGCTTTATGACTAAAATTGTTCCCTAATTTTCTAAAAACAACGCAAAACATTCATTCATTGTGAAAAAATCTGTTTCCATTTAATATTATCATCGGTCGAGAATAAATAAAAAAAAAGTTTCCAAAAGCTCATTTTTCGCATATACAGTTCGATATTTTGCTGTGGGAAATGGGATTTTTGGTGTATCTTGTGTAGTAAAACACATAGATATACACAGTAACGGTTTCGTGTTTTGTAGGTCATTTTCATAAATTGTGCTAAAAAGTTAAATATAAATAACGAAAAAAGTTTCGTTCCAACAACAATACTTGTAATTAAATTTTACTTTTTCCATGAATAAATTTTGCAGATTTTTTTTTTTTTTACTTGATTTGGTTTATTTGTGTCCCAGTCAGTATTTGTATTTTTTGTTTTTTTTAACATTTTATCAACGGAAAATTTAGTATTTAGATTTTTATTTCTACTCAATTTCACAATTTTAATTGAAAGTTTTTGCTTAAAGCAAAATTGCAAGATTTCAAAGTCTCGAATCTGTATTTATTCTTATTTTAAGATAGACAATAAGGTTATTGGTTCAACGAAGCTTCCCTACTTAAGGGCTTTGTAAACCAAATACTTGAAGCTGTATTGTTTAAACGAGAACACAATGAACTTTAAGTTGTTATTACGGTGCATAAACATCTAAACTTAACTACGCGATACATCACAATTAATTGAATACTTTTAACAAAACATTTCACAAACTTTTCTTCGCATTCGATTTGATTACGCTTTGAGGGCGTATTTTCCATCTTAAGCATTTTCGATTTATACAAAATTCATAGATGAATGGAAGTTTTTTTTTTAAATAAAAAATCATTCGTAAATCGCTTTGCTATAACCTTCATGCATTCATGTGTATATGATGAAACGAGAGGCTAAAATCAATATTCGCAAATTTATGTACATATATATCCAAAGTATTTCGAGTACATGACCTTTTCATTATTCATTCGATTTCCTTTTTTGATGAGATTTTCAATTCGATAACAATATATGCTTGAATTATGTATGTTTGTTTGAGAGAGACAATTCAAATATTACATGGTTAAAGTGATTTTATTAGGGTTGATGTAAATATTTATGGTGGTACGCACATATATCATAAAAATTCGAGTCAGTATTTTGGGCCGTTTGATTATTTATATTTGACGTTTATCTGATTGATTTTTTTATTTTTTATTATTTTGAGAGAGTTGTTTCATACATATGTACATATAATGTTAGCAACTAGGTCAAACAGCCGAATAACGATTGTTGCGGTTTGCGAGAATTGTTTTATTTATTTGGGTTAACCAATCAAAGATGATGGAATATTTTGCATGACATTTTTATATTATCAAAAATTATTTTACCCTTCTTGGCGAACAACCGGATATACACCAAACAACTTTAGTGGAATTTTAATTTAATTAAAATGTGACCAATAATAGTTTCGGATTTCGTTTAATTACTAAAAAAATGTTTGTTTAACTTTAAGCAATCAAAATGTTACTTATGCCAATTGTTTAGATTTTAACAAATTTAATATTAACCCTTAAATGACACACTTAAGAAAAATCACATAAATGCCACACTGGGGTCTTTTAGACCCCAGCTTAAAAATTGCCCATTATTTCTTGAATTTTTGGATATGTAGCTTTGACAATTTTTTTCAATATAGCTTAAAGTTTACTAAAGAAGACCAAATTATTACATTAATGAAATTTTATTTTAATGATACCAAAAAAAAAAAAGTTTGTGAAAAAAATAAGAAATTGGCTTGTTTTACATAAAATAACCGTATTTTTTTAATTTTCAATATTTTTAGCTAAAAATTTAGCGGTATACTCCTGAGATAGTGTTTTTTAAGATAACAATAAGTTCGATACTGAATCATTAAAAAAAGGTATTTATTTTGCAATATGAACGTTGAATTTTTTCTTATCGTCGAAGATGGCCGACCACTGCTCTAGCCAGCCGCTTGACGCTCTGCTACATACAAAAGCCGTTGACCCAAAGTACCTTCGTTCATGTCTTCCTGGTCTACTTCCATGGCACTCTCTGGAGCACTGCACATCGAAAAGACTGAATCATTGTCTTTACCGTCCTCAAACACGTTATCTTCTTCTCCTGAAGATGCTTCGACAATGGGTTCTAGCACTTCTTGGACGGTTCGACTCCGCAAATTCTACGCCATCTAATTAGTCATACTATTGTATGCCAAAATCAAAAGAAATATGATAAACTAAAAAAAATTTAACAACGAGCGCAGTCTTACTCACGACCAAAACAATAAAACAACACAAGAAACGGCAAAAACAACTTGGAAAAATTATTTCGTATACAATACAAATATTTTCGTTCAATTTTTATCAAATTCGATCACCTAGATATCTTAGTCATATCACATTTTTCTTGTCTGGTCAGGACAAGATTAGTCTGTCTTTGTTTCTTGAAAATCGGATAAGTACCTTTCGAATTACTTTGTTTACGGACAGATATCAGCAGCGGGGATATAATACATCTCTCTCGCTTTAGGTCTGCTAAAGTTGAGATGCCTAAAAATTATTCCGATTTTCACACAAATGTACGTATATGACACACTGGGGTCCATTAGACCCCACCGTAATTTTGGGCTTTTCTAAACAGCTGCTACCGGTCAACCGGCTTGCGCTGAATACTCAAACAGGTAATACAATATCTCAACTATAGCAAGGGGTGGACACGAAATGTATTTCCGGCGGAAACATTTAAATATGTACGATTGAAAAATGTCTGGGGTCCACTGGACTCCATGTGTCATTTAAGGGTTAAATTTAAACTAATAGAAGTTAATTTTTAACAAAAGTTGATCATATATTTGTAGTTGAAATTGGGACTTATTAGAATCTAGATTTTTCGTACAATTTGTTTAATTTTTCTAAATAGTTCTTCTTTCAAGATTCTCGTAGTTTAAGTAAATCTGTTTTTTTTTAAGTTTCAAAATGTTTTAATAATATAGTACACTTTTATATATTTGTAGATGAAATTGACATTGCAACTAGTTTCCGAGCAAAATTATTTTTTGTTTAGGGTTAAGCTGTTTTGCTACATGATGGTGCAGAAAAAATCGCACCAAAATGAAGCCGACTCTCTCTCATCATCATATCTTAAATCCGTGCTGGTGAGCAATAAGAACGTAACTTGATTTTTGATCACTTTTTCAAGAACATTCAGAATTACATGCTGAAGAGCAATAGGCCTATACTTCTCTTTATGATTACGGCAGCCACATTTAAATATTGAAATAATTACGAAGAAAGGTTGGAAATATGGGTAAGTATAGAAAAAACAAATTTAAAAATAGCTTTTATTAAGTAATTACTAGGTTAATCATTATCAAGTAATTGTTTTGGTTCTAACGATTCTATAATGGATACAATTTCAAGATTGGTAACAGGAGACATAAAAAATTGTTTCTGGACTATAACCATACGGGAGATAATAGTTACTAAGGGTGTCATTCTTAAATTATTAGCAATAATTGTAAAATAATTGTTAAGATGATTCATATTGTCAGAATATGAAATATCATTTACCATCTGATAAAATTTGACCCAGGCTGGTCCATTTTAACCGCGCGCGTAAACCTAATCGGAAAATTTTATTGTTTGTTCTAGGTTGGTTCAACCTTTTTAGACATTCGTGTGAAGTTTGAGTAGAATATATCCATTAGTGTGAGTTTGGTAGCCATTTGTTTACGACGCGAAAAGTTTGTCCGGAGATTTTTATTATGGAAAAAAAAAAAATTGAACTACGAGTTTGCTTGAAATTTTGTGTTTCCAGTGGAATTACGGGTAGGAATCATTGAAAATATTGCAGAAATGTTTTGGGGAGGCTACTCTACCGAGAACGCAAGTATCTGAGTAACATAAAGCACTAACTGAGGGTCGTTAGGTCGCAGAAAACTTGCCTTTTATTATTACGGTCCCTGAATACGAATTATACATCATTTTGGCTGGCCAAAATTTGCATCGTACCTAACCTTAAAAGAACTTTTAAAAATTAATTTTTGTGTCTACTTAACGATCGCTCAAGTCATCACAAAATCATAAAATCAGCTTATCTTCCTGTAGTTTTATTTGCTATGTCTACATCTAATATTATTTGTGACAGAAAACGTACTACGTCGCTGTTAACTTTCAAAAATTTTAAATTTTTTATGGGCTATTTTAGTTTTCTCTATAATTTTTATATTCAAACAATATTTCCATTCGTCTAATACTGTTTTTAGTGAAGTTTTCGGAAAATTCATATTACTCCGCTGCACTGCAAACTAGAAAAATCTTGAATATTATTTTTATTTGATGACTAGCAAATGATTTACCACCGTGGTTCAAAAATTATTTGAATTAAAAATTAGGTCCTTTTTTAGCCCTTAGATTTCGTTTTTCATTTAATAGGCCAGTTGAATTAGGGTTTATTAAGGAAATAAATAAATCAAAAGGTTTTTTTAATCGTATTTTTTGACGTAAAAAATGAAAGAATCATTTGAGTCCCGGTGCCAGATGAATGATGAAAGTGTCAAATAATGGGGGTTTCACTCCTTTGGCCATTTCTTATCCGATTTTGATGAAATTCAGCATGCTATATGGACATGTGACTCTAAAATGATTTTTAGATAAAGCTCTGGAATATGGCCTATTAGGAAGGAACTTGGCCATTTCTTATCCCATTTTGTACAAAATTCAAATTCGTTAAATTTCCACACATCTCTAAAAGCAACGATATACTCGTTTTTATTTATGTTCAAATAAAAATTCATTTATGCTCAAATAAATAAAATTTATATAAATTCTATAGCAGCAAAGAAATAATTTAAAATAAATAATAAAAATAATTAAATGTATGTAATGCATAATATTTAATTCAAGACGTTGCTAAAATCCGTTTCTGTATTATCTGGAAAGTCTCTTAAGGGCCTACTTCTTTGAAGACGACCATCTATAATTTCTTTGAGTAGACAGTTAAAGTAGATACTCAGAAGTTTCTGCAGCATATTTTGATAAAAAAAACTGATTTCCGGACTATTCGTAAAGAAATAAGACGTTTTGGCGGTCAAACGATAAAATAACAGTAATCTTGATTTGAAATTTCTAGTTGCCCTTGTATTTGGTAATAATATGGTTGTTTTTCTTTAATTGTCACTTTACCGGTATATTCGTTATAGACAAGAATTTTTTTATTTTTGATAATGCCTATATAATCAATCCATTAGGAGTCGCGGCAAGACATGAATATTTTTGATAAATGAATACACCGCATTTCTCTACTTCTATATTATTTTCTTTCGAAAATAGCTCTATCGCATTTATTTCATTTTCCATCGCGTATATTGTTGGCTTAGAATAAATAGCAGTAGTATTAATAAAAGATATTTGAAACCTTATTAATCAGAAATTTCATGTTTTTATTGCGGCATATTTCTCCAAATTTTGAAGCAGTTGAACGACTCATACGCACTTGAAACCATTTCGCTTCATTGGACTGGTTTATAGTTGATCTTTCAATTCTATCTTTCCAATTATTACTATTGTGTTCGTACGTTCGCTTAGAATAACACCCATCTATTTAAACGCAAACTAGAGCGATACTATCGAAATCTACGCGTTTTTCTTCAATTGCTATTTGTTTTGCTTCCATCGCAACTTTAAACAATTCTTAGTCGCAATTTTTAATTTTTATCGTGTTCCTTATACAAAGAAATCGGACACATATATTTTAAGCGTTTTAACCTTCAGTTGTCCTATTATGCGGCATTGAAGGTGGAACTGTTTTTGCATTTTAATAATTTTTCGTTTCAGTAGTCACGGACAACAAATGGAGATCCCTACAAAGTCTCATTTACAAAATCTCGCAATTCAAATCCTTTCAATATAGAATCTTGCGTATAATATAGTAAAATAGTTTGCAACATAATTCTTAGAGATCGGTAATTAGGTTAAATGTACAAAAATGATTAAAAACGATGTTGCAAACTATTTCAGTTACATACTCGTACATATATCGAGAAAATATATATACAGAAATGTCGAAAAATAAATTAAATTTGAAATTAAAATTTTCTTGGTAAGATCGGTCTAGATATTATATTTTTCGACTTGCGAATTGTATTTGCTAAATTCATTCTAGATTATTATAAGCAAAATGAGCAATGCAAATTTCTAATACCCTAAATTAAACTAAGTGAAATTATGTTATGTTCTTTAATTCATACATACATATTGTATTATAGGTATAATACATGTAACAATTATTAGTAATTTCTAAGATTAGTTAACTATTCGTTACCTATTAAAATCTCAGACAATCACATATTTATGGTATAAACAACGGATAAGAACTACAGTTTTTTAATTCAACCAAACATGCTGGCCGATCTAGGCCGTATACATCCACAAAGGTATATTCACTGGCAAGTTTGAACCCCCTTCCAAATGGTGGTAGCTGAAACCCCTTTTCTAATGGACCAACGGCTAAATCACATTTGTAGGGGTTGGCCAAAATATGTTGCATTATAAAATCTATTTTACAAAGTCTTTTCCACAAAATCTCACAATATAAAATCTTGCATTACAAAATCGCGTGATTCCATTTACTTAGATGAAACTCCTAATTGATTAATTTAGTATTTCTAAGGCCCTTCTAAAATAATACCAGCTGAAAAATTATCGGTTTTAAAACAGAACCCACATCTATAGCACGTGACCACTAAACCTAAAAAAAATTTGGGGTAGGCTGTGTCTTCTACACGGCCGTAGGTGTTTTCCGTGATAACGTTTATAAGAGGTGCGAGAAATGGCACGATGTATGGGTTTGTTAAAATAAATTTCTTTATTATTAGCATCATGAAATGAGAGTACAGTGATTGTTTGCAAGCGATTAAGTACTGGGCGATGGTATGAGAAGTACGATATGAAGCGCAGGGTATCAGCGGAGATGTGCCTGATGAACCTGAGTTCCAGACAAGTGCTTTCCAAAGTCGCCGAGGCTAGTGTGGTGGACACGCAGTCTAGGTCAAATATATGTATATCAGGGTCCACACTGACATATGACCTATCAGATCAGGCATTCCCCGTTTATAGTGCTCTCTAGCATTGTAAATCGCCACTTTGTAGATCTAAATTTTAATTAAAATTTATGTGAAAATTAATTATTTTAATTTACAATAAATTATCTGCCACAGTTTCTTTACGCACAAATTAGCACTAGAATTGCTCCGATCAGATGAGGCATGAGGGGTTCTCTCGCTACAGTGATCTCAAGCATTGTAAATCGCTATTTTGTAGTTTGTAATTTTAATTAAAATTTATGTGGAAATTAATTATTTTAATTAACAATAAGTTATATGCCACAGTTTCTTTACCTACGCACAAATTGACACCAGAATTACTCCGGTCAGATAAGTGATTCTCATGGTTGGTTGTAAATCGCTGTTTTGTACTTTGTAAGTTTAATTAAAATAATTGTGGAGATTAATTATTTTAATTTCGAATAAGTTATCTACCACAGTATTATTAAGCACAAATTAATAACCGAATTGCTCCGATCTGATTAGGCATTCTCTTGCTATAGTACCCTTAATCTCTATAAATCCCTATTTTGTAGTTTGAATTTTTAATTCAAATTTATGTGTAGATTACCTAATTTATTTTAAAATTAATTAGCTACCACCGGTTTTTTACGCAAAAATTGACACCATCGGATCTCCGATCGGATGAGCCGTTCTCTCGCTACACTGGTTCAAGCATTTAAATCGGTCGAAATCAGAGGTTTGCGGCGCGGGTTCCTATGCCGCCGGATGACGTCAGTGCAATAATATTATACGTGACACATAAAGTCGAAGGACCAATCTAAGCAATCATATCTTTAAATTAAAGGTAATACTTATAGTTGATGAGTAATTGCGCACGACCAAGGGCTAAACTACAATCGCTATTTTCTAGTTTGAATTTTTAATTAAAATTTATGTGATGATTAATTAATTTAATTTAAAATAAATTAACCACCACTGGTTTTTTACGCAAAAATTGACACCATCTGAACTCCGATCGGATGGGCCATTACCTCACTACACTGGTTCAAGCATTTAAATCGGTCGAAATCAGAGGTTTGCGGCGCGGGTTCCTATGCCGCCGGATGACGTCATTGCAATAATATTATGCGTGACACATAAAGCCGAAGGACCAATCTAAGCAATCATATCTTTAAATTAAAGGTAGTGCTTATAGTTGATGAGTAATTGTCCCCGACCAAGGGCTAAATTTCGGGTCAGTTTTCTGAACATGCGGTGTAAAACGTTATCACGTCAAAAAATAAAAATGCAAAAGCCTTCAATGCCCTATAACAGAATAACCGAAGTCCAGTCCACCGATCTCAAATTGCACAACAATTATAAAAACACAATAAAACTTCGAAAAACAATATTTTTCACTTTCCAAAATTTTTTCATAAACGATCTAACATGTCTCGACTGTTTTACGAAAAATGTAGATTTAATGATTTATTTATTTATGTGCCAAATCAACAAAAAAATATATATTTTTGTTGTTGTAAATACAATAAAATTAATAAATATAAAAACTTTGAGTTAGAAGAGTAAAATAATAGAATGTATTAGAAGGGAGCAATAAGAGTAAAACACCAATTATATTGAATAGACCACAAAATGGTTTAGGTAACCAAATATTGATTTACGTTTTTACTAGGTACATATAAAACATAGACTGCCATCTAGTAAAGCAATTTTCATTAATAATCAAAATAAACGATTTTATTAATTTTTTGCAATTTTTGTGATTAATAATTAAAACTTCGAAAAAAGTCACCGTGAATAAATTCAGTTTTATCTCCTGCGTATTTTGATATAAAAAAGTCTTGGTATCTTCGGCTGGTGTTTGAGAAAAGTTACATTTTCGTTGCCTAATTTGGCCAAAACTGATCGTAATTAAAATAAAATAGCAGGAAAACTAAGCGGATAATTCGGAAAAGCCAATGTGATTAACTAGATAAAATCTCAGAATATTTTAATACATGGTTTGCGCTGATAGGATCAGTAATTCTCTAGAAAAGGTATACTTTCTTCAAGCATTTTTTGCGTTTTTCATGTATTTGGTCGTTAAGGGCACCAATATTTTCATTGAAACATCTACTTTTGAATACCGTGTACCGTTTAAAAAAAACAAGATGGCGGCTCAATATGGCGACAAAAATCCATGAAACAAGAATCCTCCACAAATATGCTCAATAGCGTACTTTCATTATGAAAACTAAAATGGTGAAACCAGGGGTGAGATTCCAGAAGGTGATCGGTGATTATTCTTTTGGTGATAGCTAAAAGTGATCACAATATGGGTGATCACCACCTAAATTGGTATTTTATAAAGTGATCACTAAAAAATTGTACTAAAAGTACTAAACGTGTTGTATCGGGCAACAAAACACTTGAAAAGTTAATAAAATGTCAACTTTTTAAATGTAACCGAAATTAAAATTTTAAGGCTTTTAACAACGATTAGTAGAAATGTTAATTTGACTGGGTTGAAATAAAATTGAACATAATAATAAATTATTAATGTACCTCATTTGACATATCCGCGCGGGGTGGAACAGTTGAGAGACAGACTTAACCATATCTTAAACGGAAATTTTTTTTTTTTTAATAAAATAATAATTTGGTAGAAATATTTATTTATGTCGTTTACGATTGATCACAAAAAGCTAAACTCGGTGCAAAAAAACTAAACTCGACATAATAAAAAAATAGTAATCGAAAATGACATTAGGCTTGGTGGCTCGGCTATAATTTTATTAAACATTAAAATTACATATTTAAAATTTAAAATACCCTATGCCACTCAACTGATTTTATTTAAGGACCGTTTGCGTTAAAACTTGTTTTCTATTAACATTTTTGTTATTTGTTTTGCTTTAAATTTAAATTATATTATATTAAGAAAATAATGAAATATTCATAAATAACCCATTTTCTATAAATAAATCATAAAATATTTTTTTGTATGTTGTTCTCTGGTTGGTGATAATGAAAGTGATAGCTAAAACACAATCACCAAAAAGTGATCACCAAAAGGTGATAATTGTGGTGATAATCACCATACGGAATATCATTTTTGAAAAAGTGATAGGTGACTATCACTTATCACCTTATGGAATTCCACCCCAGATTATTTTTATGTAATCTATACATCTAGTACTCACACACTGTAGAAGAGAATGAAATAAAAGATAGAAATACAAAAAAAAATAAATAAAAAAACCAAATAATAAGCATTTGTTGGAACAGTTGGAATAAGACTAAACAAAATTAAAAAACTTGGTTTCACCAAAATACAGTGGCGGATTAAGGTCGGTTGGGGCCCCGGGCGCAGAAGAAAAAATTAGGCCCCTTAAAAAAATAGAGAGAGGCAGGAAAATAAATATACAGGTTCACGTATTTAAGCATCTTGGGTGTTGATTCTCTAAAAAATAAGGTCGCACGTGACAAATAATAGTGACACACTCAAAATTTCAAACTTTTCAGGAGAGCAAAAGAAAAAATGCTAATTTCGATTTTAACTACGATCATAGGATATTGCCCATGGGTGTCAAAAAAAGGAGATCAGAAAATCAAGCCGTCGCTCGCTTTGTAAAATAAATATGAAGACGCCACTATGTCAAGTTATGAAATCGATCATTGCGCATCTTTCTGACGAATTATCTCAAAAACTCAATTTTTGAGTTGTGTCACTTTTCTAAGTCATGTGCGATGTATGTAAACGTGAAAACTTGTAAAAGGCAAAGCTTACTTTTATGAGTTTGAAATTTTTCGAGAGGATTATCATTAAAATAATATCGAAAAATTGCAACTCATAAAAGAAAGCTTTGCTTTTTACAAGTTTTCACATTTACACATTATCTTTAGAGAATCAGGGCACAGTTAGGAAATTCCTCATTTTGTGTAACGAGTGGGATATTTGCGAAACGAGTGAAGCGAAGCGCCCCCGTACAGCTAGTTTTATTACAAACAGTAAATTATTGAATTTTGAGAAAGTCTTTGGATGGTTAAATTCCAAATGAATTTTAAAATTTTTTGGAAATCCAGTAAGCACACTGGTATTGAAATGAATATTTCCTCACTGGCTAGCTATGAAATATTCCCCATCTCCTAACGAGTGTATTTACACTTGGTCTCATGAATCCGGATTCTCTGGTTTCAAAAATCCTCTCGTCGTTTACACAAGGATTCATGAATCCGGTTTCATTTAATACATTTCTATAAATGTGTATGAATCTTTTTCATTTCATAAATTCTTTTCAACTTGGGATTTTATGTCCTTGAGAATTTCTATATTTCATTTTTGTTTGTGTTCGTGCGATGAATCCCGAGAAATCAAAAAATTTTGGTTTAAAAATGAATGCCCAACATGGCGGCAATAAAACCGGTTTTGTAGGTAAAGAAGGGAAATACGAAGAAAGAATCCGGATTCATGAGACCAAGTGTAAATACGCTCAACTAGTTATGAAAAATATTCCGTTTCACAACCTACTACGATTTTAAAAAGTCGTACTTTTGTAACAAAACTGAAAAATAGTAGCAATTAAGTGCTTTTCATACCGGCTGCGTTGACTTCGGACTTCAAAAAATTTACGTTTTATTTTTAATAATTATCACTTAAAAATAATTTGTTTTATAACAGTTTGAAAACATTTCTATAAAAAGTGACACTGTTAATTTTTTATTTTTTATTTTATTTTTATTCATTCCAAGACAGGGCAACACACAGAACAAGTCCAATTACGTGTCGCCTCAATATAAAAAATTAGTACATTTTTCATAATACATAAAGAAATACATAATATTAATAATAAGAAAAAAAAAGAAAACCAAAAATATAACAATAATAAACTATAAGAAAAAAAATATAAAATGAACTACAAAAACATAAAATAAATACTTAATTAAGAAAATGAAATACACTATTGTAAAGAAAATCTACTATTAAATCACACGATCAAATAAAACAAAATTACAAAACTTTAAAGTTACAAAACTATTTTACATTTTTAAAGTCCAAAGTCAACGCAGCCGGTATGAAAAGCACTTTATATTTGCATGCGGGGCGAAACGCAGCGTAGCCGAGCAAGTGCAAAGAATGCGTGTCAAAAAACAAAGCCACTTTTAAGCTGAATTCACCAGATTTATCCATTGAGCTCGTTAAGAAAATGACAACTTGACGGAGTTAAATACCGAGTTAAAAATATGTTATCTCGCTGGACACAAAATTTCAGGCATACCAATATTGTTTTTTCTTTTGCCATTCCTATTTTAGGTTTTGCTAATTCTGAAATTTCTAAAAAAAAAGCGAGATAACACATTTTTAACTCGGTTTTTAACTCCGTCAAGTTGTCATTTTCTTGATGAGCTCAATGGACAAATCTGGTGAATTCAGCTTTAATCCGAATAACGCACGTACTATTTTTTCTCCATCGAAGAAAATACATTGCGTACCCTAATTATAAGTACAAATTACACGCATTTAAAATTTCTAGATTGAAAATTTGATGAAATATCTAGCTAAGAAGGAGGGCTTAACTTTTTTTCGTTTGGGCATTTTACCAAGTTATGACGTGTCAAATACTTTTAATATTGATAACAGTGTTAAAGAACATACATGTTTAAACATTTATGTATGTTAAATTATTAACCCATTTTTATTTTCTTCTACACACAATGTAAACACGAAACATACTTTAGATACTTAGCCATTAGAAAAACTGGAAAGTTGGAGTTTTGCGGGGCCCCCCAGAAGTCGGGGCCCCGGGCGCGCGCCCGGTGCGCCCGCCGTTAAATCCGCCAGTGCCAAAATATATATATATAAACGACAACGTATTCATATATTATGTATTGAGCTTATCTGTAGAAGGTTGTTGTGTCATGCAAGAATCTATATAATCGTTGGTGCTACAGCGCCACCTATTGGATCGTAGAATAACTATGAACCATCGTCTCGATAAAACAAAGATATGTGAATATGACCTCAATCGGTCAAGTCGTTCTAAAGTTACACGATCACTAACAAACGCATCAACGATTATCCATATAGATCTTTGTCGCTATATTGAGCCGCCGTCATGTTTTTTCTACCAACACGACATTTGAAAGTAGACGTTTCAACAAAAATATTGTTTTAAAAATTTCAACATCTTCTCCGAGTTTGGCATAACCATGGTCCCACAAAACATACATCTACATTAAAATTATGGCACATTATAAATACATAGTATACAATACTTCTAAAAAATGTTTTATATTTTACCTGTTTTTTTTGTTATTATTATTTAGATTTTACTTTCGGTTTAGTATTTATTTTTTATGATTTATTATGCAGCATTTTTTTTCACTGCTCTCGCTTATGTCAAATATTAAAAAATAATAATGGCCAATTTATCAACATGTACATAAAAAACTCGGTTATTGTGAGTGTGATATCACATTTAAATACAAATTATTAAAACTTGACATGATTACCGTTTGTATCACTCCAGCGTTTCTGTTTTATCTTATTTTGAGATTTTAATTTTGCTATAATTGGCTTTTGTTGAGTGTTTATGAATTGTGTATCACATTTAAAATTAACCACTTTTTTTTTGTTAAATAGTAGGTATGTATGCCGATTCTATCAGTTCTGATCAGTTATGTATATTAAGAAGTTCCTGAAGCAATGTAACACTTTTTGAAAATACATGACGGCGAACCAATAAGGCGGCTGCAAAGAGAAGACTGCACCCTGAGATTGCAGTCTTATCAGGCTTACGCTCGCACAAGGTACAACAAAATTAAGGGAAAGCTTATTACATTGTATTTTTGATCGCTGAATACGAATTAAACATCATTTTTAGCTTGACAAAATTTGTATCGTCCCTAATATGAAAAAAATTCTTAAAAATGAATTTTTATGCATAAAACGATCACTCAAGTCATCACAAAATCATAAAAACAGCTTATCTTCCTATATTTAAATCCGCTAGATCTACATCTAATATTATTTGTGACATTAGACGTACTTAACCCTCAAAATGCAGTTTTTTGTGCCAATTGATTACTCAAATCTCCTCATTATTCAAAATCCCCAAAATTTTTAATAAGTATTGGAATCTCAATTTCCCGATCATTCAAAAGTTAGTCGTGAATATACATAGTTAAATGTTTAATCAAATGGCTCCCACAAAGCAAACACCCGCAGATTTGCGAAAAAATGTTATAAATCATTACAAAAACGAGAAAAGTCATAACGAAACTGCTAAAATAATTTACAAACCTCGGACAAAAATTCAAGCAATTACAAACCATTTCAAAAACATGGCTGTATCGAAGATAAAAGAAGAAAAATCTTTAAGGATGTCGATAAACGTTGTTTGGTACGAAAAATTAAAATAAATCCTGTGTTAAGTACTCCAAAACCTGCAGCTGAAGCAGATAAATATTTAGGAAAAGAAACAAATGCTGAAACCATACGTAGACTTAGACTTAGAATGTCGAATATTTTGAAGAAAAATGTAGCTACACGAAGGATTTAGAATTATGGAAAAACGTGATTTTTAGCGATGAAAGTAAATATCACATTTAGGGAAGTGTAAAAGTGTGGAAAAAAGCCAATCGAGAGCTTACGAAAAAAATATGCGCGGGACAGTCAAATTTGGCGGTGGTAGTGTAAAGATATAGGGATTCAGGTGTGTCAGGTGCTAGTGTGAGAAATTTGCATTTTATATTGAATGATGTTTATAAATATTTAATAAAATAATTAGAGACAAAATGCTATCCAATTTGGACTATTGGACAATTATCATTTCTAATAGGACAATGATTCAAAATACTGCTGTAACAGTTCGAGAAGGATTACATAGAAACTGCCCAAATCTTATAAAAACTTCTGCACAATCACAAAATCAAGTATTCAAGAAAAATATTTTTTGACGTGATTTGTTTTTAGAGCATGCAGGAACTGGTTTGCAGAGGATACAATTTTTACGATGAATTTGTGGCTTCTTTTAAATTTTCTTATTAAATTTAGTCATTTACTTGTTATTAGGTATATAATTTTATAGAAATAAAAAAAAAGTATCCATGAAACTGCACACAAGAGTTTTTAACTGGGAGTCATCTTGGTTTCCTGGCGTTCAGGACGGAATGAAAGTCCACTTTTACGGATTACCGAACAGGCAAAATTTGACCGTGTTAAAGTTAGCCGAAAGTTTCCAGCCGAAAATAAAAAAATTTGTGGTTATCATCCGAAAGTAAATAGGGTAAGTGGATTATTATAATACAATTTATAAATAGTCGTACGCGGTAAGCTTTGTTTAATCTAATCGTCAAAAATATCGGAAAATCAGAAGATTTCACAAAATTTGAATAAAATCAACCTCTAGATTGTATATCTGAAGTTGAAACGTTTTTATTGGATTTATCAATAGCTATCGCAGAAAAAAAATTCAGTTCAAGTTTCCATAAAATGTGTCTAAGACAAAAATCCACCAACAGCACCTGTTCCAGTACCTACCGTAAGAGGATGCAACCTGTCGCTCACCATAGAAATGAATCATCAGCTCACAATTTGTCACGCAACTGTAGCAAATTCACCGAGGAATTCTAATGAATCCAACCTATTTCAAGCGCCTTGTTTAAATGTCATAGGAGGGAAAGTACCTTATATTGTCAAATAGGATCAGCAGGAAAGTAAAATTACAAACAGTAGTACCTAGCAAAATTTGTTTGATGCTTCCAAAATACAAATGGAAGTAGTGTTATTTGGGATAAAAATAAGACACAAATACAATTGTTTTAGTTAGCAAAAAATATTACGACAAACATCAATTTAGTGCAGATATTGTGCATCATTTCATAAGAATCAATTAGTCTTATCTCTTCAAGGTCGACTTGTTACCACAATTGAATTTTGGTAGGTACGTGCCATTAAATTTCCCCCCTCCACATGGAACTAGTAGCCGATGTAATACTCTAGAAACATAAAAATACGAAATAAATCAATTTTCACAGTTTCCTACGAAGCCAAAACTTTTTATTTTCTTTTAGCTTTCCTTTTTCCCAGTAACACACGTTCGATAACAGCATTAATCTTGCTAACCGACCATTAAATAACTAACAATTTATTTTTAATTAAAGATACAAAATCAATATTTATCTTATTTATTTACTAACTAACTCACAACAACAGCAATTCAAGTGTAAAAAGCTTTCATAAATTATCACCTTAAACGAATGAACAAAAAATAAAAATAAAAAGTAAAAAGGAAACCGGAGAGAAGGATAAACAAAAGTTTAAAAATTATTTATTGTTTTATAAGATGTATAGTGTTTGTTTTCGGTTTTATTATTATTATATTTTGTTATAAACTAAAATAGACATTTTCATTTATGATTAATGATTATTTCGATTAAGGGTTGTTTTACGAAACATAAATTTTTTTTTTTGTTTGTCAAAATGTTGAATAGATAAAACCAAAAGCAGAAAACACCATGCTGACAACTTTAAATAAAACCGAATTCAGCACACACAATTTTTCTTCTTGTCATCCATAAATTTTATGGTTCGACAATTTTAATGTCTTAAGATTAGTACGAATTTCTTTCCTTCCAACTGTCATCTAAACAAAAAAAAACATATTTTCATCATAAATTTATATCAGTATTAAATAACGGACCATTACATTACTACACATGGAAATTATGTAAATTTTTTAGAGTTCTGCTCGGAACATAAAATATCCAAAATACGAATCCCATTAGGAACAGATCAAAAAACTAAACCAAACTAAAATGTAATAATAAAAAAAAGGTCATTTCAGTATGTCCATAAAGTATTTTAAAAACGAACACGCACAGTAAAAATTTGTTAAATGTAAAACAGAAAACAAAAGAAAATCTTTGTGAAAAATTTTCCAAACGAAATAAACTAAAATTAAATCTACAAATAAACTTCAAAAAAAGGTACAATTTTCTCTATTTACACCACGATTTGTACAACAGTCTGTATTCTGATATTTATTATGTATGGATATGGGTGACTCTATCCTTTAAGGTGAATGAAAAAATCGAAACTGACGAAATGTACACAAAAAAAAAAAAAGGAAAATAAAATTTCGGTTTCGTGGGGAAATTTTTTATACTCTATTCATTTTTATTTTTGTCGGCAAATTTTAACGAAAGAAAAGGTGAAATATTGAATGGGGAATAAATCAGCAGTTATTCAGCAGATAATCGGGGAAATTTATGTTATTCTCTTTACTATATTACTACAATTTATCTAAAATGTGTGAGCATGAGAATGAGAAGAGAAACTAAAATTTTTTAAAGAAGGAAGAAAAAATCGGAAATTGGATAGGTCAGATGTTTCAAACTTGAATTGAAATGAAACGGCATATTATATTAAGTATTGTGCTTTAATACTGTTTTTCCTTCTATACAACGAAACATTTGTAAACATAGAGCAAATTTAAGTTAATAATCTTTTAAAATGTTATTTTTGTTTATAAGGTTCCGTTTGAATCGCCTGGTTATTACTACAAATTTCATAGAAAATTTAATTTTGAATAAAAATTCTGGGAAAAAATTTATAAGCTGTTAAAAAGTGTCGATAGCTATGGCCAATATCAAAAATGATAAATAAAGAACAGTTACATAAAGCGGAAAAAATTGCACGTTGTTTCGACTAATGCACATAAAAAACCGTGTTAAAAATTATCGATAAATATTATTGATAAAATTCATTTTTTTGATCATCAATCAAGAAATTAAAATTCAATAAAATTAATAGTTAAATCTAAGAGCAATGAAGCAAAATTTTATTCTGTATCTTAGAACTGTAGCTGGTTTAAAAAGCGCCATTTCTAAATTAGACGATACATTACAGATCAGCGTCAAGAGCAGCCTTGTAAACTTTTCCACATATTTTAAATCAGACATGCTCACGTAGAAGCACTAGAGTGGCTAGACGCTCTTGAAAAAATAATTTGTAATAATTGTAAACAATAGAAGAGCGGATTTCCGCTCTTTATTATTAATAGGAATATTAAAAAACAATTAATTCCATTTCATTGTTCCGTTATAAATTCAATTTTTGATTTACTTTTTATTGTTAGCTACACTGCAATTTTGGGTATATCATTTTGAATTTATTTTTGTTTCGTTTGCCGTTCGGTAACAACCTATGTATAAAACGTTATTTGATATAAAAATCAATTTGAAGAAGTATACATAGTTTTTAATTTGTACGTTTTGGTCTCGATCCTCTTCATTTACCATCATTCATAACTTCATCCCCCAGCGATTTTCAAGCAATCCAGGGAACAGAACGTAGTAATTTATTTTCTGGCTATAAATTTCTACTTCCGATTAGGTAATGCAAATCAGCCTGTTCCTTCAGTATCTACATATGTGATGGTGCTTTTATAAAGGATGTTTTTCTCAAAATATTAAATGGTGGGAGAACCTGCAAACAACATGTACATTCTGATTAACAGTATTCCTTTGTCAAGAGCCTCTGTAACGAGACGAATCCAGAATATAACCCGGCAGTGACATCAGCACTATCTTACATCAGCTTATTGATTTCGATAAGTTGGTTAGAGATTTTCAAAAATAATCGTTATACATTTTATAATTCAAACATTTAACAGTGTATTTATTTTTGCATAATTTTTTATTGAGCTATAAAAAATATAACTGCATTTTTATATAATTTTTAAAAAATTGATGCCCGCTCTTGGGTGTAATTCTCATGACCATCTCTGTTTTAAATTTATCGATAATTTAACAAATAAATTATGACTAAGGACGAAATACTACAATCCGACAAACTCAGCTAAACGATTTTTGTGGGACAATCCTGATTTGTACTTATTAAAGGCTGGTAATGGTAATGTTAATCATGCAAATACCAACAGATTATATTTAGAAACTGGACTTGCTTTTATCAGACAACAACACGTACGGAGATAAGAAAATTTGGTTTTTCCAGTACAAACAAATTTAAATCGAATTAAAAACCTTTGAGGCTAATTGTTAGCTATGGTGGTTCAGCTAGCATTATACAAGTAAGTAATTAATCTAAATTACTGTCAAATATTTTAAATTGTTAGATGTTTCATAATTTTTCGGCAATAAAAAAGCGGAAGATTTCAAAGTTAAAATCAAAAATATTAGTTTGTCACTAAATTATTCATTAGTTCCGTTAGATGTAGTTTCGATGTGGATTCAGACATAGCTTTAGAGTCTATTAACAAATTAAATAATGCTATAAAATTAAAATGTAATACCAATTTAAATTTAATATTTTTTCAAATAGAAGCGTTAAAATTCGTACTGTAGATCATAAAAATGATTCAGGCAAGCGTTTGGCTCACCATAGATTCCCCAGCTAGCCCAACAGTACTTTACTTGCTAACGAAGAATTTCAGAATATGAATAATTTGAGACTAACATTTTGGAAGCATCTCCTATATTTTCTTTTTTAAAAATGTGGACGATATTATTGCGGCTATACCAGATCCTAACGTTAATATTTTTTTTAATGACAATTTATACCGCGAATAAAATTTACCAGCGAAATTAAAAAAGATAATGTTAAGCTGTTTCTATACGAAATGAGGATGGAAGTTTGACTACAGTTTGATATCATAAAACAGCATGGTCTCGGTACTTTAATTGTGCTTCATGGCCTTCATCGATCAGTTATTTAGAAACTATCTCCGACTTGCAAAATTTAAATATTGAAAACATTCAACACATTATTATTTCAACTCCATATATAAAAATTATTTTCGAAAAACAATTAATTGGGCAGTTTAAAATTATAACATAAAATTTTTTGGTTGATCATTAAATAGTTTATACAAGTTTAAAACCCACCACACATTCACGATTTAATTTTTAACTCTGAATTTGCCATTTAAAACCATTGATTTTTAGAGGATGCTATAGTTTTAGAGAAGGAAGATTTTTAGGTCTTGATAAACGTTAATTTTAGAAAATAATTATAGGAAAAAAAACAATGTGTGTGTGTATAGCCTCTATGCGAGCCGGAAGTGAAATTTTTTAATCTGGAAATTTATAATTGCTATCATTTAGGCATTGATTTCATATCACAACGGGCCACTGCTGGCCTAAGTGTGCGATAGCAGCCACTCAAACCTAGGCATTGATTCGATAGTTCGTAGGATAATTTGTTATGGTATTGCCACAGAATATCCAGAAGCGACATAACGCGGTTTTTATATGGAGAAAATTGGACTCATTTTTTTGACCTTGGTTTATCGAAGGTAAGATTTTTGGTGTTAAATTATCGTTCAGTGGCTGAAAATTGAAAATTTACATGTAAAATATAAGGTAAGAGCAAAAATTTCGACTGATAAAAGCGACAATATTGATGTGAGAAAAAGCAGTAATACAAATGGTAACCCATCGCTATTCGACACTCCTATGCCATGTATTTAAAACTAGGTACTTTTCATTATTTTATTTAGAATATATCATAATTAACCATGTAATAGGCGACAAGTTTTATTAAATTTCATATGCGTGCTATTTTTTATCTTACCGCGACCGTCATATTTTACAAATATTTCATAAAAAAAAACCTAACGTTAGTATGTGTTTGTCTTTGAATTTGTAAATAAAAATGCATCACTTTAAATTGTTTTACTATATTGCGCTCATATTGTCGAATTGGCCATATGCGTGTATTATACGAATACTTTTTATGTAACGAAAAGCAATAACAACTTCGGGCAGAATCAAAACAAATTTATGTTTTTTGTAAAATTTAAAATAAAGTAAATTTATGTATTAAGTATGTATTTATTGGTGCTGGTGATGTTATTGTAACCAAATTGAATTGTTTTTAGATTGAATCGATATGTCTTAATCAATTCGATTTGATTGATGGAAATTAGGGATTTTTTAGTGAAAGTGGGATTCTAAAATTATTTGAGTAATTTAATATGGTCACAAAGAATGGTGGTCGAAATTTGTCTGTTTTTTATTGTTTATGATTGAATTCGAAAAAATGCCTTAAATTATCTAAGTAATTTATTGGAAAAATGTTAACATGCATGGCAACAGATTGGGATGAGTTGCAAAGAATTAAAAATATGTGATTTCAAAACTATATTTTTTAATTAAGTTTATTGTTTTTATTTTAATATAAACTATTGCCCTGTAATACTATTCTCCAATTGGGATTGCGGGCATTTTTGTAATTACATTTAATTAATTTTTCAGCCAACTTAGCTGCAGTGTTTCCTGATTAATACCAATATCATGAAATCCAACGCAGCTTTGTTATGTTCGTAATATGGATTTTCTGCACTGTAAAATTTTTTATTTGTGATGCTTATATTATTTATGCAAATTCTTAAAATATATACCTTTAAGTTTCTAATTTTCCCATGTTCCGGAAAAATTTTGGAAAATACTTATTAGGATTTTTTCTCGGTATATATAAAAAAAAACTGATGGTGCTTTAAGCTTTCCGAAATCGCTATCTTCACAATAATTTTTGTTGCTTATCAAAAATTCCAAGGGACTTTCTAAAACTTCATTATTCTTGATAGAAGTGCTCATGCATCTAGAGCATTTTATTTTTTTATTAATTTTTGAAGCTATATGTATATCCTACAAAATATCGCATTGAAGGCTTTTGGAACATAAGATTAAAAAAATTATCTGATATGTCCGATATACTGTCAATTATATTCAAATTATCACTTGTTGACGATATATTTGCATCTGTGCTACTACTGCCTAATAAACTTTCTATCGGCTCAATTAATCGAACATCTGAATCGTTTTCGTAATAAGATATATTATAAAATGGTGTGAAGATTTTTATTGTCGTTATTCTTGCAATATTGTCAAGCTTATGGACACAGATGGATTGTTGCCGTTAGCTCTTCGGACTTGAGCAAATAAATTTTCGATAGGGTTCTGGTTAAATCTTGAGGTAACAATATAGTGAATTGTAATATTCCCTGATAAAATTTGTTTGGATACTTCTTGTACGCCTTTAATGGTTTGTATTAATCCTTTAAGGCAATAAACGGGTTTTCCTTTAACAACAGACATTCGTTTAATATAGTCTGTCATATATTCGAGAAATTGATCGACGTCATTGTCTTCTGTATATGCGCATCTAGATTTGTTTTATTCAATTTGCTTCTTTCTAGTAGAAATGGCGACTGACTCGTTCAACATTTGTTTTAATTGTGTAGCGGTTTTAGTAGCAGCAGAAACACTTGTACTAAAAATTTGAGCAGCTAAATGAACCCTTATTTACTCTAAATTATTAGGATAAAAATGTTTGAATGTGATTTTTGGGCAACTATTTGTTATATATTTACGTTCCAAATTAAGTAATTCGATCAAAATATTCCAGCTAACCATGCCGTCAGAGCGAATATCGGATTTGATTAGGGTATTTCTTACAAACTTTACTAGATGAGGTACATAAAACATTCCTACAATTAATTGGTTATTATTATAAAAAATAGTGGTTTCGTAATTGTTACGAACATCTTGAAACATTTTTGGTTGTTCGCTTCTTGATTGCAGATCATGGCTCTAATAATAATGCCAAGTTCGTTACACTTTTCCAAATTCTGACAAACCAGGTAGAAATAAATTATCCGAAATAATCCTTTTTTCGGATACGAAATAACTTAAAACGAACTTCCAATTGGATGATATGCCTCTTATCATAAAACAGCAGATTATTTTGTCTGTTATCTCGTAAATATTCAAATCCATCGATTTGATCTCAATAAGTATTGTATACTAGCACTGATTTGATGTGTAATTCACCGAAAAATAAAATAGTTTGGTTAGCATCGGTGGTCATATTATCCATAGTTTCCTTTAATTTTAGCGAGAACACTATTATTCAATCCTGGGTATAGATATTTTATTGGCTGCCAGCGTATACCAATGATGACTTGCATGGCAAGTTGAATTTTAAATTCGTTCTTAAATAATTAAATACACTCGTGGAAGGATAATAAATATTTTGAGCAACAATTTTTTGATCTTCTATGGCCAATTTTGGTTTTTTGATCGATTCTTTGTCAGCATTTTACAAAACTTTTAGAGTTCTCGTGAATATCTAATTTACTTATATATTCTTTAATTCTATACTTTTTCGAGCAACTGCTACCTTCTTAATCCGCCTTCCAATATTGTTTCCAATATTTTTACACCTTCTTTTTAATTCAGTTATTTGAATATCCTTGGACTAGGTGATTTTCAACAATTTATTTTACTTGGCCCTTTAATAATTTTCATTTTTTATATTATTCAAACAATATTTACACGTCGATTCAATTTTACATTCATAATTTCTAATTTGAGGTTCAGGCAAACATGCAATTTGTTCCAAAGTATAAGATCATCACTTAGTAATTTGAGAGGAAACCTCCAAACAAATTTGGGATGAGCCGGAACCAAAATCATCTAGTTGGTACCTTCATCACCAATTTCTGATAAATTATCGATAGATAAAATTGTTAGCAATGAATCATCGTCATAATCTTGGTTGATATCATTGCGATTCATATTTAAACATGGTAAATTTACGGTGGGAATGGCATATTTTTTTATACCAGTTTTCGTAAACCATTTCGGAAAGTGTTTTTCACATATCTGTATATATTTTACTGCCAATTTCTTTAAATTACAATTTGAAATCCACTCATTATATTTTTTATGATGTCTCTGCAACTTAAATAGTCGAATGTTTTGTCGCCTGGATGAATTGCAGTATTCCACTGCACACTTAATTCCCCTTTTACAAAAACTCATTTTAAAAACCAAAACTTTTGAAAATTAGTAAAATTTACGAGAAACTGAAAAATATCACCAACATCTGATTAGATCCTTTACAAGGTCAAGAAACAAGAGTCACTAAGAATTCGAATAACTTACTATGATTTTATTGTAATATAATTGCGATAGAACAAAATACTAAAAACGCAACGAATTGGGGAAATATCCCTGTATATACAAACACAATGATACCATGTACATGGATTACAATATGTGCACTCCGAGAATACTATACAGGTTGGCGCAACAAAAACAAAGCAGGCTGATTATCCTGTCGGCCTATCTTAAAAAAATTAAAACGTGTAATAAGAAGGCACATAATTACGGTAAATTCTTCCGTATAATAATATATTTCATCCTTGTGCCGGGGGTTGTTTGCTACGCTCTCTCTTAAATCATCATAGCAAATAAAGGTCGAGTGATATATCAATTAAAGAGGTTTAATTGGAATGATACCATATTTTCGTTGAATTTATTTCGTTTGTTTTTCATTAAAACGTGATACAAATTAAAAAATACTTAATAAGTATGATTAAGTATTTCTTAATTTGGATCACGACACCGAAGTTTTATTTATAATACATAACATACTTATTTAAATAAATTTCTTACAACTAAAACTGTGATTTCTTTGATAAAAAAAATCAATAAATTCAACCAATATCTTATCATTGAAAAGAGAATTTATACCTCTTTGAAGTAATGTGACCCTTACTCCCTCCGCCACAGGGATGCAGTTATGCAGAAGAATTTACAGCAATCATGTGTCCACCTCGAAAAAAAGTGACTTATTTTGATTTTTTTAAGGTAGGTCGATGGTTTTCTAGAAAAAACCTAGTTCTTCTATACTCTTATTTTGAAAGTCAGGTTGAATAATTCTGTGGCCACAAGGAATAACGGCATAACTCGAGTTACGTATATTACGTTTAATTTCAAATTTGAAATCTCCATATTCGAATTCATATCATATCAATTTTTTGTAATAATCCAGCAAGTACAAACAACCGTAATAATCATTTAAAAAAGAAGCAAGAATTCAAAAAACAGATACGATTTTGAGGAACTCTTAATTTTAAAAACGTTTTCCTAAAACATGCGAATTTATGAGTTATGCCGTTTTTACTTGTGGCCACAGAATGGCTGTATAGAGCAGTTGGTGATGCTTATTATAAAAGCTAAATTACAAAGAATGAAAAAAACTAAAAATTCGTCAATCCAACAATAATATTTTTCTCTATCAAATTTTTTACAGCAATAACAACGAATTGATATCTAATTAGCTACCCTTTTAATGAAATTCAAACCGCGACCCGAGCAAAAAACAATATTTTAAATTTTTAAAAATTGTACACCCCCTATACAAATTTGTTTAGATGTATTTTGAATTACATGTATGTATGTATGTATGTACAATATGTATATTAGGAGCAGCGAGCAGCTATTTTCTTTGAAACTACGGCAGGCGGTTTTTTTGTATTTTGGCTTTTTCAAAATAGATGGTGGTATTTTGGGTTACAGAAATAAGCTTATGTGGTTTTCTTTTGACGCAATTGCATCAAAAATTTTTGATGTGCAGCAAAAAATTTGATTTATCGCCTTCTTTTGACGCAAAAACGGCAAATTCTTTTTAATATATGTATATCGATTTTCTGAAATCCATATTTTTTTATAAATTTACCCCTACTTTACTACAAAATACTAACACCAAGAAATGATAAATGTCAATCTGACATTACTGACATATCATTTTATACAAATTGACATTTCAAAATGGCGGAAATCGTATAAATAACCAAAAACAAATCACCAATACAATGAAAACAAATTGATGTTTTTTTTTCGTCTTCTTTTGGGACACGAATATTTAGAATTTTTTCAAAAATCAAAAGAAAGCGACATTAGAAAAAATATTCAGTACATGAGAATGGAACCACTGTCGCGGACCACACGTTTGCTCTGAATAATGTGTCTCTTTTATCTCTGTTTATAGTTACTTGATTACTTCAAGAAATCGAAAAAATATTAAAAACACACTACGACCGCAGCCTAAAAAAATTAATTTGCATCAGAATTCAAACAAACCTATACACTGCCATGTTATTGTTTGCACTGTTAAAATTACAGTTTACTACATAATTATATTTTATGATAGCTAGTATAATGAAATATTATAATAAAACTATTATACTATCAACTTCGGGTTTCCATCGTCATAGTACATACTATTATGCTATTATACTATGACGATGGAAACCCGGTATCAGCGAAATAAAGGTTTTCATATTAGAATACAGATGTCTCTATTTTATTTATACACATTTTTCAGTTCATTTTTATCATCCCGAAGTTAAATTTTGACGTTTCAGTTTCTTGTTTTCAATCGTCCATTAACGATTGGACCGTGTGCTCTATCGGCTAAAAAAAGCTTCGTAATAAGATTTGAAGAAAATTATTGCAGAAAGCTTTGATCGTTCACTCAAATATTATATGAAATTGATTATTATATCAAAGCTATCTAGGTTTCTTTAATGGGTATGAAGCTTTATTTTCAGTGCTGAGATGTTCTAACATCACTTTCGATTCGTTTTCGATAGTATTTTGTCTCTTGTAACAAGAACAAAATTGTACGCTATTTTCTTCTTTCATTACAATTTTTCTAATGCGATCTCAGCCTTCTGTATACTTTTCCTTTTCTTCACATCGATAAAATACCGCAAACAAAATTTTTTGTGATAAAGAGTGATGAATGAAAGTAGAAATAGAATGATGCTTTATGCGAGCATGCTGAGATCGCAATAGAAAATGCTTAATTCAAAAGTCGAAATAGTATACAATTTTATTCTTGAAAAGAGAGACATGAATACTATCGAACATCGAAAAAAGTGATGTTAGAACATCTCAGCACAGGCGATAGGTATCGCATTTTCAACTTTTCCAATCCTCAATTGCATTCAATTTTAATTTTGTTTTTAAATTGCAAATTGAAGTTATCTGATATAACATTTTACGAGAATCGACAAACAAAAATTTTTCACGTCCGATTTATTTTGTATTTTTGGAGACCAGTGAACATTTCATTCCACTTCAGCAGCGTACCAGCCTTTATAGGTAAAACAAGAGAGTTTATGATTTTTTTAAATTTGTTTGGGGTACATGTATATGTAAATGTACACGTAAGTTCATTTTCTATTTTTACACTTAAGCCTTGTATGTATTTGACGTGAACTGAAATTTTTCATGTTTTGATTTAAAATTTTATGAAATGCGGCTAAACGAATTTTTCACGTCCTATTTATCTTGTATTTTTTGAAGACCAGTAAGGAAGAAATCACACTATTAATTTTCTTTGTCAAAGATGTTTTATCAAATATTTGATTGTACATATTTAGCTTTACGAAGCTATATTTGATAAAATCTAAAAAAAAACAGAAATTTCAAAAATTCATAGCTCTGACCATGTAGTTCTAAAAATAATAAAATTAAAATGCCAAACTGTTATTAATTTCAACACCTACACTGGTTGGTGTTTATAGGATATATGTGCTAAGTATTAGAACTGTGTCATTTTTTATTTCTTATGATGATTTTTAAGTATATTTTTACTGGGCTATTTGGAAAATAATTTTTATATATTATTTTAATTCACCCTGATAAA
Organism: Tipula helvola; assembly: GCA_963556165.1. Lineage (NCBI taxonomy): Eukaryota > Metazoa > Arthropoda > Insecta > Diptera > Tipulidae > Tipula > Tipula helvola. Next base: position 324,900,596 of record OY744482.1, read on the forward strand.
GATGGAATAAAGCCATCGAAACATCATTGTATAAATAGTAAGTTAAAACCAACAAATAAATTATGTTTAGTGTTTATAATATTAGGTACATTTATGCCAGTTTTTCGTTTTGTTAACTGTAAACCTAATGTATCTTTGATTTCGGGGCTCTATGCTTTATATTATAGATTCTAGCTTTAAGGATAATTATGGAGCTTCAAATATGGGTATAATATTTTTTCCATAACTTAGGAACTCTATACAAAGAAAAAACACAGGTGTTATTTTATTTGTCTATGAGTTTTCTACATTGTTTACATATTGTATACATTGTCTACGTTGAAAACTATTATCTACGGTATTGTCGACATTTGCATGTAGATAATCTCCAAATTAGCGTAAACGCACAACACCACTAACAATCGATTTTGATATTAGCAAATATTGTGCCAATATGAATTTGAATCACCTGGTTGTTCCTACAGGTTTCCTAGAAAATTAAATTTTTTGTTGTAAATCGATATTTCCTATTTTCCAGAAATTCTGGGTCAACAATTTATAATCTGCTAACATGTGTCTATATGTAGCTAGGTATGGCCCACATCACTTATAATAAATTTTGATATTTGCAAATATATTTCCAAATTGCGTTTGAGTCACCTGGCTGTTACTATTACTACAGATTTCATAGAAAATTTAAATTTTTATTGAAAATCATTATTTACTATTTCATATTACTATTTAACAATAGATTTTGGTATTTGAAAATATTTTGCAATGATGTTTGAAAGGTCTAAGTCTGATGCCTTTTTCTTTTCAATGCTTATTATACTCAGATTAGTCTACCTTTCTTGAGGCATGGTAGAACGTAAATAATTTTGATTAGCTTAAGTTTGGAGAAAGATCTCTCTCCGGACGCCACCGTTACAGGCATGGTCAAAAATATTCTTATGGATATGGCAACATTGGGAAACATATTTGATAATCCGTTGGAAACTATATATTCTAAAACAGTTAACGCGCTCATATTACGTTTAATATAAGTTAAAAGAATTTCTACTTCGTCACATAAGTCTAAAGCATTTATATCCGATTCATTTAAAGAACTGTCTGATAACTTAATATGCAAGCCCATGCAATATTTCATTTTTATTTTTCTGCCTTTTGCCATTAACGAATAAATATTATTTAAAAAGTCAAAACTGTTATTGTGTTCGATCATTAGTTCGAACCCTAGATGTATCGTGATGGAGAATATATAATGCGTCATAGATGAATTCTAGATTGTGTCTTAATACCTTAATCGCATCGATTCTACTTGCCCATTTCGTTTCTTGCCAATGATGCCTTGCAATGAAGTGGGATCAAACGATGATACGTAATTTTTTTCAAGAAAATCTCTTGAAGCTAACAGAGTGGTCTATGATGACATTTAGTTTAAAAAATTAAAATCGGCCGTCGATTTGTTCCTAAGCTGTCCTAATACGAATTTGCGAACATAAAATATTTTAAATATGCACATAAAACAAACTACAACAGCGCCATTAATATTATGTAGACGAAATACTCCACCCTAGACATTGCCAAACTTGAAGAGTAATATTTTTACAATAGATGGAACTTTACCAAAGCGTTTTTTATCGACTAAAATCATATATTTAACAAATAAATTATAATATCTATAAGGGAAATTAGTCATAATTCCCATAGTAAAGCTTGAAGCAAACATCTGCTTGTTGGGGTGCGTTAAAATGCTAGTACCAGTGCCTTGGGTAGAGATGGCACCACTAACCGTTGAACAAAGAAAATGCAAAAAAAAGTCAACAAAATTGTATTTGCACATAAAATTCTTCCCTACCTTTCAACCGAGATTTTATTTTTTTATTTCGTTTAATATTAATATTATATTCGCTTTAATATTTAATTGAGTTGTTTATTGGGATTCGTTGAATTACTAGTAATGCCATCTCTACCTAAGATTCATGTTGTCTTCAAAATTTGCTAGCGATTTCCCTTATAGGTTATTATAATTTATTTGATATTTAAATACCAATTTGCCGTAGTTCATAACAGATGTCACTATATTTAATCTTTTACTAATTTTTACATATTTTTTTACATTATGTAAATTAAACTTGCATGTAAAAAATAATTATTTACCTCTTAATTTACATGTAAATTGCACGAGGTAATTTACGTGCACAACACTGATTGTAATTTTCCAATGTTTTAAAAGTGCGATAAATCAAAGTGATTAATCTCAAACAGGTGAGTGTTATCGATACGTCTGCAGTATTTTTTGTTGTGATTTGGGATGCCACATCGATTTATATCAAAATTATGACGCATCACATTTTTTTTGGTTACTCGAGAATGGTCGTGATTTCCGTTTGTGGGCACTTAAATGTAACCGGTTGTAGGCACTCTCTTTTTTTCATTTAAAGCGTTCGTCTCCCTTCCCTACCAAAGTAGAGTAAAAAACGAAGGCAACCCGTTGGCCAAACGCTTTAAAAAAAAAGAACTCTCCATCATCTGATGATGTTATCGAGACTTTGCATGATCTGTTTGTAGCCTCTGCCGTTGAAGTTTACTAAAGTTGAATAATTTTTAAAAAACCTTTTTTGTTATGTTGCCACTGAAGGCCTTTAAAATTAATAACCTCGAAATTCTTTCAAATTAGGTGCGTTTTCCTTAAACTATTCCAATTTTCAGCGAATTTTCGAAGGTTGCCTGCTTTCATCGAATTTTCGAAGATGACTTCACAAAATTGGGTCGTAAAATTTTTTTAGTTGACGGAATCAATGTAGTTACTTTTGCAAACAGTTAGCTAATGCCTTTAGCTTTCCATTGATATTCATATTTCCGCATAATATGGAAAGGAAAATTATGGGTCAACAACAAAACTGTGCCCACAACCGGAGGCTCTCCCTTACATATAAAAATGTTGAAAAATTTTAAATTTAACGATAACTTACAAATAAATGATTGGCTAAGGATGGAAGTTGAATGATTTCTATATGGCAATCCCGATGGCTAAGTACTACTTATATAAATTTGATAAGGTTAATGTTACGGTACTCATAAAAAACCTAGTAAGAAAAACAACGCACGATGATAAGAAAAGTTGATATTTCTCAGTATAAACAAATTTAAATTGAATTATTTGATGTTGCAAATGATTAAGCAAATTTGTTGCTAAGAACTTATGGAAATACAATGGTACTACTCCAAGGGTGTATGGTCTTCTTAAAGTACGTTAAGATTGCAATTTTTGAGGCACATTGTTAACTATGATGGTTAAACATATTATACAAGTAATTTGCCTCAAAAATATTTACATTTTTTCAAAAATATTTCAAATAGTTACGTTTGTCATAATTTTTCGGCAATACAAAATGCGGAAGATATCAAAGTTAAAATCAAAAATATTAGTTTGCCACCAAGTTATACAAAGTTCCGTTAGGTGGGGATTCAAATTTAGCTTTAACGTTGATTAACAAACTATGGAACGATATAAAATTATAATGTAATACCAATTTAAATCTAAAGTTTTTCGTATTTAGTTTTAACGGAGAATAATTCAAGCAGTGAATATTAGAAAAATGCAGAAATGATACAGTTTTGAGACTTGGCGCACATCTTTTTTAATCCTCAATAGAACACACAGAAAAGTTTACCACCCAATCTTTGTCCGGGCACTTCCGGGAGAGTGTTAAATATTGTTAACAAATTTATTACATACAAATTTGAAGGACCTGTCAACCTTTAAATAGCTATCGCCTATCATATACCCACACTCATATACTCGTAAGTTCATTCGATATTTCTGTGGCAATAAAACATAAGCGAATAAATCTAAAATTCACATTTTTAAGGGAATCGTTTTTAAAATTAAGAGTCGTTCAAAATTGTATGAGTTTTATGAATTCTTGCTTTTCTAAATGATTATTACGGTTTTTTGTAGTTGCTGGATTATTGCAAAAAATTGAGATATGATTTGAATTCGAATATGAAGATTTCGAATTTGAAATAATACGTAAAGGTGTATAACTCGAGTTAATCCCTTATGTTATATTGCCACAGATTTATACACTAAACCACTAAAGCCTAGTACGCACTTGAAAGAAATGAAATTTTGCATATGAAAATCATCGAAATGTCGGTGTATAAATAAAGGATAGTAAGTTAAAACCAACAAATAAATTATTTTAGGTTTCTTTTTATCCCTGAAAAATAACGTCATATACTGTCTTTCATTTATTTCATTTGTTAACTGCAAAACTATAATGTATCTTTGATTTAGGGCCGTCGTGCTTTATGTTATCGATTATGGCTTTATGCTGTGATATCAATTTTCGCCAACTGTATTAAAGCTTATGTATTCGCTTTTATCAGAGAGAAAACAAAGAGCAAACTTTAATGGTGGATTGTCTAACTATAAAGCTCCTTAAAATAGTTCAGGGCCGCTTTTGTTCAGCCTATACTGTTTTATGCTGACGGCTGCCAAATATACATTAGTGGTGATATTCCCCAAATTAGCTCAGTCTTTGAAAACCTAAATAACGATTATTTAAACTATGCGAACAAATTAATTCAACACTGTATGGTTTAAAACCAATAAAAGTATTTAGATATGTTTATAATCTCAATCGCTACGATCACGTCTCAAGTTTTGCTAAGTCAGTTATTGGTTCTAGCTGAGGTCCGTGACACATTATTTTATATTTAGGATGGTTAATATATATTTGCTAAGATTAAATTTGACTCATCAACTAGAACTGGTCACTTTGTAATACCACGTAGTTTTTCAAATTGTATTATAGGTAATTCGGTGCTGGTGCGGTGTTTTTCGTCTTGGAATCAAATTTTTAAACCAATTAGAGATATGAACTCAGTTTCTAACAAAGTTTAAAAAACTGGCTTCTGATTATATTGATTGTTTATTTAATTAAGATTTTAATAATTTTTTAAATGTTGTTTAAAAAATAAAAAAATATAAATAAATAAATGGATGATTTCAAAACTTCAAATATGAGCAATGAGCGTAACATTTTTTTCATCGGCTTTAAGAAAAAAGAAATACAATTTATTTGTTTACGAATTGTCTACTAATTTACTACATTGTCTACGTATTGTCTACATTATCTACATCGAAAACTATTGTCTGCACTATTGTCGACATTTGGGTGTAGACAATTCCCATATAGACGTAGACACACAACACTAGAAAGATTATATTAACCTCTTTCCAAAGGGTGGAGTCCCACCAATTAAAAAAAAACTCTCAAAGGAAATATTTGGTAGGTGACTTAAATATCAGTGCAATTTACAGGCCGTGTGTGGCGTGGTTAAAAAACGTATCCTTTTTTGTACCAAAATAGGATCGATGTAACGATTGCGCAGGCCTTTTGAAAATCAAAATTTAAACAGAAATGAATCAGCTTTTGCTGAATAATTACATGAAGCAAAGCTGTCGTGCCAAATTACAGACCACGACCAAAATGCTGCAATATGTAGCAATTGAAGAATTTTATCAATAGTCCTCGACTTTAAAAATATATTACTTTGTGCACATGCAGAAATTTCCACATTTTATTAGAAGAACAATTTTTATTATCAAAATAAAAATAAAATTCTTATCTGTTTCTATTCATGGGCTGCGAACAAATTCAATATTAAACTCACCCAGAGATACTTAACAAAGCGGCATACTCAGAATGAAAGTGATTCAGTTCATTTAACATCGAGAAAAGGAGAAAATTGAGGCAAGGAATAGTTCCCCAGAAATGGTTTGAAATCATTAGATTTATGAAAGTTGGCATACCATGCTACAAAATTATTTAAATGACGCACACAGAATTTTATATTTTTAAGCCATTAAGAGAAATGGTAAATTTCAACAAATGTATTTTACAAATTTCTAAGTTTAAAGAATTTAAAATCTTCAACGCTAATCCACTTACATATGCCACAAAAATGACTGGAATTTACCTCAAGAGCTATTAGTACTAAAGAACGAAAGGAAAAATAGACGCAGAAAACAGCAGCAAATTCAGAAATAATCAACGGAATATTCAGAAGAACCGTTGGGATATTAATTGATTTGGTTGATTAATTGATTGATTTTGAATGTACGACCAAGCATTTAGCAGGATAACCCGGTAATTCTAAGAATTGTTGACGCCGGGCCCACCGTACACCCTTCTTTTATATTTACTTGGAAGGTTTGGATAGGGTTGTTAGTATAGGATTGATATCGACCCGGTTATAAACACCTTGGCGGTCAATTGTTAGGAGTTAAATTTTTTTTTAAAATCTGCTTTCCATCCTTGGAAGATAGTAGAAGTGTGGATCAAGTGTGGTTATTCTAAAACTAAAGAACCACTGAGTAAACATTAAAAGTGAAAATTCACCATCTGCGTTCAATACTGGCGTGACATTTTTATTGTTTTATTTTATTTATTTATTTATATCCATCAAATACCATTATAACTTAAAAATAATAATAACAAAATAAGAAATGAAAACAAACATAAGGCTACACAAACAGACCATTATGAAACATAAATAGAGGTTTTGGTTTAAAGTGATGCCTCATGCTCATCACAACACAACAAAATACAATAGTCTGAGCGTGATTAGCCAATATACAAAAATAATTATAAGTAAAGATGGAATAAATAAACATAGGAGATAATCTGTGGTTAAAAGCCAGTCACAAAAACCGAAAAAAATCAAATATTTGTGAGGTAATATGAGTTTAAATGAAGTGTACTAAGAAAATCTTATAAAAATCTTAACTATAACCTAAATTTATATCAAAAATAAAAATTCTTCAATATTTTCTAATGTGAACAGGATTTAAGTTCTCTGAGGAATTTAAAATTGTAACACATTTTTATTGAAATGGAAAGTTTATTGAACAATGTAGGGGCCAATACTGTAAATGTTCGAAACATGTAAGTGGTAATTTGGGAACATTCACAAGATTTTGGGCATTACCTCTAATTTGGTGGGAATCAATAATACGAATATTCCGATTACCACTTTTGAAATAAAATAGGCGTAATACTTTATAAACGTAATGATGCCGCACTGGAAAAATTTGCTCTTTAACAAATAATGGCCACGAATGGGTTAGTTTAGGCTTATTACATAAAATTCTAACCATATACTTTTGCAAAGTCATAATAGGTTTAATATTAGAATAGTAAACACCACCCCAACATGATAAACCATATTGAAGCTTGGAAGCACCAAGAGCGAAATAAATATATGAACTGAAAAATAAATAAAACTATCGTGTGTAATAATATCTGTGATGTTCTGGTTAATAATAGATTAAAATCATAAATTAGTTACTTAATAAATTTATCTAACCACATAATAATAAGTTGGATTAATATAGGATTATAAATTTGTATCATAGGTATTCCAGCTTAACAATAAAACGCCGCAGCTTCAATCTTGTACGAGATACCTACACCTAAGTATTGAATAGTTAGTATTTTGTTATATGTGTAGTGTTATACATATATAATTAAGATAAAGGTTAGCTCAAGAAAGCATAATTCCAAAAACCACATAAACCACAAATTCACTAGATGCTTGAAGATTCTGGAAGGTTGATTCAGGTTCAAAGGGGCTTTAAGAGACAATCTCTTAAAAACCACTCCCGCCATACCACCCCACTTCCCCTTCTAACTAAGCTCATTCAACTATTTGCTTCAACTTTAAAATTTAAAATTTAAAATTTAATATTTAAAATTTAAAATTTAAAATTTAAAATTTAAAATTTAAAATTTAAAATTTAAAATTTAAAATTTAAAATTTAAAATTTAAAATTTAAAATTTAAAATTTAAAATTTAAAATTTAAAATTTAAAATTTAAAATTTAAAATTTAAAATTTAAAATTTAAAATTTAAAATTTAAAATTTAAAATTTAAAATTTAAAATTTAAAATTTAAAATTTAAAATTTAAAATTTAAAATTTAAAATTTAAAATTTAAAATTTAAAATTTAAAATTTAAAATTTAAAATTTAAAATTTAAAATTTAAAATTTAAAATTTAAAATTTAAAATTTAAAATTTAAAATTTAAAATTTAAAATTTAAAATTTAAAATTTAAAATTTAAAATTTAAAATTTAAAATTTAAAATTTAAAATTTAAAATTTAAAATTTAAAATTTAAAATTTAAAATTTAAAATTTAAAATTTAAAATTTAAAATTTAAAATTTAAAATTTAAAATTTAAAATTTAAAATTTAAAATTTAAAATTTAAAATTTAAAATTTAAAATTTAAAATTTAAAATTTAAAATTTAAAATTTAAAATTTAAAATTTAAAATTTAAAATTTAAAATTTAAAATTTAAAATTTAAAATTTAAAATTTAAAATTTAAAATTTAAAATTTAAAATTTAAAATTTAAAATTTAAAATTTAAAATTTAAAATTTAAAATTTAAAATTTAAAATTTAAAATTTAAAATTTAAAATTTAAAATTTAAAATTTAAAATTTAAAATTTAAAATTTAAAATTTAAAATTTAAAATTTAAAATTTAAAATTTAAAATTTAAAATTTATATTTATATGAATATTTGTACCAAATATATACAAATACATACCATTATCTAATCTAATCTATTGTCATAGTGATATTTGCACTGCACCAGCCAACCTGTTTACTTCCCGAGATTTTAAAGAAAATTTAATCTTGATTAAAAAATACTACATATTTGATATTTCCTACAAATTTTTGGTCAATATTTGTTCAAACATATTAATATTTATTAAAGTTATTATTTGAATCTTTTTTGTATTATTTTGGGTCCATGATAAAATATTGAAGACCAATTTAATATTGGGAGATAAAATATGTAAGCTTGTGATTACAACAAAAGCTTAGGATTTTACGGTTAAAACCTTAAAGTTTTACCGTTTTAATTTTTATTACAGGTCAGCGTATTAATTAAGACCCATTCTCTCGCTAGGTATTGAAACCTCTAGTTCAATTTATGATAGACTCGTCACTGCAGGCAAATAAGTCGTTAAACTAATAATAAACTTGACATTTTTATTTGACGAACAACTAGCTAGTTGTGAACAAATAATTTATCTCTATAACTAATAATCCATATAACACTATCAATCCACTATCAATCAATATAAATAAGTTGATAATTAATGTCTCGCACCCATCCATTCACTCACCCAAACTTCAAATTAGTGATTTTAATTATTATTGTCCCAGGTTCTATTTCCCCTTCTGCCTAATAATTTGTATATCACTTCTGTCTCTGAAATAGTTTATAGCAACCGAACTAACACCGAAAAATAGATATTTCATGATTATATAGTACATAAGTAGTACACACAAGAGTCTTTAGCAACGCTACATGTGGACATTCACATATATGTACATACAATTTATATATTACAGTTTAGTATTTTTTATTTTTTTTTGGTTTTTTGAGATTGTTTGGTTTTTATTTTTATTTTTAGTGTGGAATAATTTACTATCACATTGAAATTAAAAAGGACCAACTTTTTGCTCTAGTTAGGAAATACGAAAAAATCTAAAAAAGAAAAGTTTTTTTGTTTGATTTATTAGTTTTATGTCGGTTCCAGTAGAACACCATATTTATTTATTTTATGGGATATAAGATTTTTTTATTTTTTTTTTATTTTGTAGCTTAAAAGTTTATCAAAATAGTATTTTTTGGTTATTTAAAATTTTAAGTATACATTTTGAGAACTCCCATAGTGTGTGCATATACAGTAGATACGGAGTTGATGGACAATTTTTTTGCCTTAATTTTTATTTTGTTTTTTGGTTCTAGCTTCTGGGGTAATTATTTATATTATAAAAGTAAATCGATCATTGTTGATGACGTAAATCTGTGTATAGGGTTGGTTTTGTTTATTGTAATTTAGTTTTTTTTAAACGAAATTTTATTTATTTATTGGGCGTAATAAATGTATTTTTTTGTTTTTAAACGACCCTTATATTAATCAATTCGTCTCTTTGTTTAGCTCTTAAAATGGTTGCATATGGTGTAATCTAATTTAAACTAGTCTAACTATAAAGTTGTTAAGTTACGAGTACTTTACAAAACTATTAATCAACTTAAATTGAATTTTTTGGATCAAATAATTTTGCTTGTAAACTAAACCAAATTGGTATTCTAATTCAAACTAATTTAGCACCTTTAGCACCTAATCCATATGTTATGTAAATTATATGTCGATATGTGTGCTTATATAATTATTATGTATGTATATTTTAAAATAAATAGAACCTCATTTTTCAGAAATCAACATATAAATTGCTTCTTTTATTTTTTTTTTGTTGGTAAATTTACTATTTTCGTTTTTAGATGAATTTGATTAATTTGCTGAGATTTCAAAAAATTCTAGATGAAATTGAAAAAATTCAATGAAAAATGAATTTTTTTTTCGTATTCTCGTACATACATACATACATACATATGTATCAACCCAAAAAGTGAAACGGGGTGCGATGTGTGTCAAATTGAAAATTGCTGTGAAAATTGGTTGTCGTTATATTGATGAGGTGCATGGATTAGTCTTGGAGTGTTTCGAAATTTTCGATTCATTCTCGTTTACAATGTACATGTACATAGGTAACACATTTTTTAAAATTGCTTTGTTTTAAGGCATGCAGAGCTAAACTCTGGATTTTGTACAGCAAATACAAAACAAACGTCCGGAAATTAATAAGCTACGCTGGCATAAACGAATTACCTTACATAGATGAGCGTAAGCATACACAACGTGCTTGTGAAAACATTTCAGCTGTTATCACCCTATAGATAGAAGCTACTGCAACAACTCCAACAGCAAGAGTTGACTTCACAACACAAACAGAGCCGATAGTATCAGCAAAAACAAAGCTATCAGAGCTGAGTAATTTGTATAGTGATTCAGCCAGCACAACAAAGGCATAAGATAACAATAATGATCCCAACAAAAAGCAGCTTAGAAAGCAGTTAAAAAAAATAAGCCACTTGTAAGGCCTCATCTCGCAAGCAAACGGCTTAATTATAGATAGAAAGAACCCGAATTTCAGCTAAATAAGGCGACAGAGAAAATTAATCAACTGCACGAAGAGATCCTCCTAGAAACAACACAAGAGGATCTAGAAAATCGGGAATATTTTAAAAACAACTACTATTTTGAGAATAGAAGCATTACTGAAGATTGTACTACTAGGTTAAAACAGGCAGTATATAAGAAGCTTGAAATCAGTGGAATCAATAACGATCAGCAACCAAAAGAGTACAGGCTAAACCAAATAGAGATACCAAAGTTTAACGGTGACTATCGAGAGTGGGTTGGTTTTCATGAGCTGTTCTCAAAATTAGTAGATCAAATCGTCAGTTTAACTGATACGATACCCACAAAATGATGTACATACTTGAAAACTCATTTGGAGGAAGTTGCGAGCAAAGTCATCTAACAAATATCAATAATAGCCATCCATCAATAGCCATCGCCCGAACGACTATAAACAGCATTCACCGCAATGGCAATAAAAGATCAGTCATGTATCTTATGTTCGGACAATCATAATTTGGAATTCTGCTACAATGATGAAGCAACCGCTTTTGTCAAAACCACATGAAGCAAAACCACAGGACAGCTTTTCAGATTTCTAATTGACAACGGGTCATAAACGTCATTCATAACAACATTAGCAAAAGAACCTTTAAATCTGGTAGGCCGTAGAATCAGTGTGGAGGTTCATGATGTATATCGACAAATTTCTGGCAACGTCAACAGTATCGTAAATATTAACCCACTACCAAAATATCCATCAGTATATTAAATTGAAATTAAGACTTTAGTACTGGCCAAGATAAGCAAAAATCTGCCAGAAACGCCATTTAAATTTAAAGAGTGGAACCATTTGAACGAACTGTTATTAGCCGATTCTAATAACAACATTCCAGCACCGATTATCATACTATTGACAATCAGATCATGAAGCCGCAGTTCATGAAAGGAAATCAAAACGAACCAGCAGCTCAGCTCACAGAATTTGGATGGGTCATCTTAGGAAGAATATCAACACCCAGCAAGATGACGGAGATAAAGTATAACTCGCACGTCTCGTCAACCGAGATAGATGAAGAACTAAAAAAAATTTCGGAATTAGAAGAATTGCATCCCCCACGTATTCCCACAAAACCAGAGATGAAGTGTGAGGAATTTTTCTATAAAACGCACAGGCGGCTGAAGTATTGGCAGAAGAAGCCAAACTATTCGATCCGCTAGGATGGTTTGCACCGATAATCATCCAAACAATCTTATTAATCCAGAACCTACGGATGGCTGGTGTTGAATAGTTGAACTAAAACAACAATGGATTCAATTCAAAGAAGGGTTCAATGAGATTAAAAATATTACCAAATTTAGATGAATATTATATACAGACAACAAGGACAAAATGAACTCCGTGGATCCAGCAAGGCATCAGTGAAGGCATTTGCAGCAGTGGTATATACTACAAAACAACAAACTCCGGAGGCACACTAGTAGTTTATCTATATAGCAACAAAAACCAAAGTCGCTCATATACAGAATATCATTGCCAAGGTTAGAATTATGTGGTGCCGTACAAATTGAAAAGTTATTAAAAAAGTTTCAAGATGCCATAAATTTGGAGTATGCTTCAAATTATGCGTGTACGGATTCGATGATAACACTTCGATGGATAAAAGGCAATCCCAATGAATGCAAAACTTTTGTGGGAAACCGAATAGCTGATATTCAGTCACTTATGCAACCAAGTCAGTGGTATTATGTAAAATCCAGTTGTATAATCCCGCAGATGTAACTTCACGTGGAATGAACGCTCGATAATTGCGAAACAATCAACTTTGGTGGAAAGGATCAGGTTGGTTAAAACATTCAAATAAATTTTTAACGCTTGAACCAACTGAACAAATTGCTTGCTTACCAATGCACCTCCCCAACCAGAGTTAATAGAGCTTTCACGATTTTCATCAGTTCTTAAAATCAAAAGAATTATAGCGTATTGCTATAGATTTATTACTACCCTTGAAAAACAAATACATCAAGTTCCTAGAGAGATTACATGTTTTTTAAGAGTAGATGAACGACCAGATCATACAATGTAATCATAAAAACAATACAAGAATCGGAATTCGCCGCATACATTAGATCGCTCACAACAACGAAGAAAGCTAGAAACAACAGCAAAGGGTCGGTGGTAGATTACAAAAATCTCAGCTTAAGCACGTTTAACTGATTTTACCTAAAGATCATGTACTCAAAACTTATCACTAATGAAGCACACCATCTCGTATTACATGGAGGCATAAAAGCAACCCTAGCACATTTACGTACAAAATATTGGATTCTGAATGGTAAACGTCTACCTAGAACGAACAATAATCCACAATTGGGTAAAATGCTAACGATTCAGGAAAGCCTGTATCGAAAGCAGCATAAGCACAATTAATGGGTGTGTCACCAGAAGACTCCGTCTCCCTCTCTCGCCAATACGGGCATCGATTACGCGTGTCTATTTGCTATCCGTGTATCTAAAGGAAGAGAAAACAAGTCCTAATCGCATTATTCATCTATTTCTCTATACTAAAGCAATACATCTGGAACTGGTGAGTGAGCTAACAAACAGGATCTTTCCTGGCAGCATTTAAACGATTCACCTCAAGAAGAGGAACGCCTCGAAGCTTATACAGTGACAGCGGTATTAATTTCGTTGGAGCTCGGAACGCGCTAAGTAAAGAGTTGCAGCTGGCTATACAGAAAGCAAAAAACAATGCAGCTCAGGATGCAACTAACTATGGAACAAACTGACATTTCATCGCGCCCGGTAGTCCCCACTTCTCGGGCATTTGGGAATCTGGTGTAAAACCAACGAAAAATCACTTAAAAAAAGTTATCGGTGAAACAACACTAACGTGTGACGAACTCAGCACGGTGCTAACACAAATTGAAGAGTGCTTAAACTCCAGACCTATGCTTTCATTGTCAGGCGATTTGGATGATTTTAATGCTTTAAAGCCTGGGCCTTTCTTAATCGGGAGACAACTGATTTCGCCTCCTGAGTTAGACAAAACCAACATAAGCGCAACACAGAGGTGGACCCTGCTTTCAAAATTGACTCAAGGATTTCGGAAAATATGGTCTAAGGAGTACTTAACCAGTCTACAACTAAGGTTCAAATGGACACTGCCAATAGTAAATTACGAGATTGGTCAGCTAGTTCTAATCACGGAAGAGCCACTTCTACCTTGAAAATGGGCAATGGGAAGGATAACAGAGACTCATCCAGGATTGTATTAATAAAAGGTCCTAAAAATATTATCTTCAAGAGATCTATTACCAAGATAAGCTCTCTTGCAACTGAGGATAATCAAAATCACCACGATGGAAAAACTCAAGGTCTGCCGCCAGAAGGTCAAACTTACCAATATTACTTATTACATTCAATTTATGTAATTCGACCACACTACCATTCAATATCACAAAGTTTAAAAACCAATCAGGCATTTATACATATTTTGAATACATTGGAGAGCTCAAACTTGCAAATAACGACTGGAACATAATAGTGTTTACAATCTAACCAACTATTATGCAGAATTAGCTGCGGCGCTTTAGAAATTAGGTTATTTTTAACGGACGGGGCCCGAAAGGTCTATTTAAATGCCGAAAATCTGTTTATTAAGATTTTTAGCCTTACTTGTTAGCCACGTATAAGAACATTTAACATAAACTTAAATTATCAAGAGTTTTCCATTTTGGATATTATAGGAATTTGCAATTTGCAGTTTCAACTCCTGACATAAATCAGTTTGTGCCATACCACACATTAATATTCCGAAATTTAGCTTAAAATAATCCGTTAAATTCTATTTGCAAAGCACACCCAAATTTATTTAAAATTCGCCCAAAATATTTTAAAAATTTGAATATTTCTGCAATAATAAATTGTCTAAATTTATGTGAAAAATGTCCGAGCAAACTAAAAAATATTGGATTTAAATTAAAAATTGTTTCAAAACAAAGTCAACTGTATTTAAAAAAGTTCAAAATATTTTGCTAAGAAATGAAAATCAAAAATAATCATCTGAAATCTTGCGAAAAAAAATGATCGATCAAAATTCTGTCCAACTTTATTTCAAAATTGGTTCCATTACTATTGCACAAAAAATTGAAGTTTATATAAAAAGAAAGTACAAAAATCCAACTAAAACAAAACACTTTAATATTAAATTAAAAACTATGCCCAATTTCATTTAAAATTTTTGTCCATATCTAATTGTAAGACACAATGATATTTATTTAAAAAAGGCAAAATGTTCTACAAAAAGTTTAAAATCAAAAATAAATCGTCTATAAACAGAAGACACATTTTTCCCAGCAAAATAAAAGCTTTTGATTTTAAATTAAAAATGGTATTCAATATAATTAATATATGTTATTTCACTTGATCCCCGATTAGAATTAATGGTTTATTTAATTAAGAAAACTAATAGCGAACTTAAAAGAGTTAAAATATATTCGCCACCGATATTACCTCCTCTATTTTTACGAACTTTACTTAACTTTAAAATTTGTTGCCAACAGATTTCAATAAATAACATCTTCCACCGATTTAACAGATTAAAGATAGTATAATGGTTCATTTGGCCTTCAGAATATCTGTGATAATGTCTGGTTGTTTAATGTACTCGTATTTTTGTGCAAAGGCCACAAAGATAAATTTTAACATATTGTTTCCCCTGTTCAGTATAAAATTAATAATTTTAATTTCAACTTGCTGCAGTTTTATGCAAAGCTTTTCACTCATTTGTTATTACATTTCATATTTTGTTCCAGACCTAATTTATTCAAAACTTCAAAACAAAAACACGATCAAAAATCAATAAGACCAAAAATTGTATTTGTTGCTACCACTTACTTTAGGTAAATAAAAATAAAACCATGTTTTTCATTGTGGATCCGGCCTCGCCGTAAATTGCTTTGAAATTTAAAACATTTAAAATGTGTTCCTTAAAGCTGTTTAATAATATTGCAGGCTCTAATATTCGCCAGGCCAATTATCAGGGTCAATCGAATATGCAAAGCTATTTTGGGCTACTAGATAGGTCAATCATACAGATATCGAATTGCCTAATGCGTATAAACATTAGGCAATTCGATATCTGTATGTTTGACCTATCTAGTAGCCCAAAATAGCTTTGCATATTCGATTGACCCTGATAATCGGCCTGGCGAATTTCAAAATATTATTATTACGAGTATTAGACGAGAACATGGGCGCATTGAAATCATTTCTTTGGTATTACAATTTTGGTTCGTTAGGCATAATAAACATTTATAATAATTCGCTGAAGAGGCAACCAAATTTCTAATGAACGAGTGAGTCATCTCCAATAGAAAAGCCGTTAGATGTAACTTTGCACAAAGACTCATCAGCTTAATAAAAATATTTTTTAGTAAAAATTAATAAGTGCTTGGTATTTTGTTCGAATATAATAAACAATGAAACTCTTCGAAATTGGAAAAAATTTTAAAAGTTCCGAAGATAAAAGAGTTTTAACTTTGTTTTGGCAACCTAATCGTTGGAATAAACTTAGCTCAAAATCATTCAAACCAGTTTTCGTTGGTCCCTTTTGCTGGTATGGAAAAGAAATTTTGGAAAGTTTGCTGAACATCTTCATTAGTGGTACACTTTTGTAAAATTGAGCGTAATTGGCACATATTTGTGTTAAAGCGAATTTTACCTGTTAATGAATCTTGAAAATCGATGCAATAATACATTTTTAATCTACTGATATCACGTTTTAAAATAATAACTAGAATTAATATCAGTTTTTTTAAATGATTTGCACCATACTGATCGCGGCCGCAACTTCAAACATTCAACTTACCTTAAAAATGTCGAATTTCGTGAAACCTGTCGCTACTGATATCACTTTGATCTGTGTTAATCAATTATAGTTAGTGTTACTGATAACCAAAATTACAATGTTAATTGATTCCTAAAGTATAAAGATTGAGCTGAAATACTTCTAGATTAAGAAATTAATTTTTTTGGTTTGATGACTGAATTCTTTCCCGCTTCCCTTTCTATTAATTCGATTCCGTTACAATGATCACATCTTAATTTAATTAATGGTAATTAAATTAATATTTTATTATTAATTTAAAAGTCAACCTGCTATCCAGGGGTCCATATATTACGTTTTCAATTGGCCTTCGTGAAATAAATTTAACAACTAATTAAACTTTAACTCTAACCACCACACAAAATGCATAAATTAAAATCGACATTTGTAAATCCTTCCCAACCAAATAGAGAAACGATCTGTCATTACTTTTATGATAACAATTTAACGCCTACTAAGCAACATTGCTTCACGAAACAAAAATAGTTTGCTTTTGCTTTCCTATTGAATTAAAATCAGCTTGAGCAAAACTAACATTATCCTCGAAATAACGTTAGTTTTGATAGAAGGTTTCAGCTTTGCCCACGATTGGGCGACTAAAATACACTATGTAATTTACACAGTTTTTTACACGTGTAATAACAGACAGGCAAAAATTCTTTAATAATCTAGAATTCGCGATTATTCGTTTTGTGTCTGCCTACGGAATAAGATATACAATTGTAACAGTATAAACTCATATTCTGACATGTCATATCGAATTTTAACGTTGTATTCGGATATATAGAATTCTGACACCAAAAATTGAAATTCTGATTTCAGACATATCGAATTTAGATAGCATTAATTCTAATTTTGACAGGGCAAATCGAATTCTGGCTTGATATATCAAATTCTGAAATAACAAACATAAATGCGAATTCTGAATTCTACATACTACATCAAAACATTACAAATCAAATTTTGATTTGATTTTCCAAGTTTTGGCATGATATCTCGAACTCTGAAATCATAAATTCAAATTCCGACTTGACATGTTGAACTATGCCCTGGTTGACATATTCAATACATAAATATCCGATAACAAAAATGTAAATTCTGATATGATGTATCAAATTCAGACGGGATACATATATCAACTCTGACATCATATATTCAAATTCTGACACGGAATATCGAATTCAGGCTTGATATCATGATATATCGAATTTTAACATCTGATATTTCATTTCGAATTCTGACATGAAGTAACGAATGGTACAATTTATCGGTTTTGGTATAATATCTCGAATATGTGACATGCCATTTTCTGGCATGATTTATCAAATTCTGGCATAGTATATAGATTTCTGACATCATAAATACAAATTCGGATATTGCATATCTAATTCTGACATAAAGTATAGAATTTTTTATGATAACTCGAATTCTGGCATCAAAAATTCAAACTTTGATATAAGATACCGAATTTTGACATCAGAGATTAAAATTTTGATAAGACACATATCGAATTCGCTTATAATTTTTCGAATTCCGATATGAAGAATCTGTTTTTGACATCAAAATGTCAAATTTTGACGTGACATATTGAATTTTGACATGATATTTCGATTTCTAACTCTGGTATGGTGTATCGACATAATGTATCGAATTCTGACATTACAATTTCAAACTCTGAAATTTCATATTGAATTCTGGTATGATACATCGAATTCTGGTATGATGTACCGAATTCTAACATCAAAAACTCAAATTCGGACATGCCACATCAAATTCAGACACAATATATCGAGTTCTGACGTCATAAATACAAATTCTGATATTGCAAATCTAACTTTTATCGGATTCTGACATGATAATTCAAATTCGGGCATCAAAAATTCAAATTCTGACATGACTAGGATTCTGGACTAATATCTCGAATATGTGACATGACAAATTCTGGCGTGATATATTGAATTCTGACATCATAAATGCAAATACTGATATTGTATAATAATTGTGACATGAACTATCTAATTTTGACATGAGATATCGAATTTTGACACGAAAGATTCTAATTCTGGCATGGCATAATACTTCGAATTTATTGAATGGCTGTAGCTTATGGGTACCTAATATTTCATTGGGTTGATATAACTGGCAAGTAATTTCTGTTGGGTTTATGACCGCACCCGTGGATGAATATATCAACTTAATTTTTAAGAAAGAATTCTATTCATTTGGACGCTACTTCTTTTAGGGTGTTTGGTCATACGAAGGTTTTTTGTTGACCAACCACTCTCAAATTGATAGAAAATAAAAGATGTATTGATGTGAAACTATTTCATAAACGGTAGCTGAATTCGAAAAAAATAAGAAAAAGAAATTGTCTGACGAAAAAATCATCGCAGTCATTTTAGGATTGTTCCAAAATGGCATAATGAACAAAACCTTGTATTTCGATTAAAATGGTCTAAAATGAATTAAGGTGAAGTTATGGCATATAGCCAATTAGGATATAACTTGGATAATTCTTAAACAATTTGGAAGAATTCAACATTTCCGATGGAAATGCGATTCTCATATGAACTTAGATGATGTTCTGGAATACGGCCAATTAGGATGAAACTATGCATGTGAAGTTTATCCTAAAAATTTCTTAAAACCAAAAAAAACAATAATTTAGGAATATTTTAAGAAAAAATTCACATGCTTATATACAGATGTAAAGTTTATACTATAATTTTCCTGAAACAACAACAACGTTATTTTTTGAATGTATTTGTGTAATGTAAACATTCAGGCGGTTTAAACCAAATATCAAAATGATTGATACAGAATACAATATTTTTTATTTATCAAAATAAATAATCATAACAATTTTTCTTGCAGAATTTTATCATGGATTTGCTTCGGTCTAAAAAGATCAAAGTATTGAAATCCTGTCAAAAATGAAGATAAATTTGGTTGGTCCAAAACCACTTTTCTCGACGTTTTGAAAGTCTCTGAATCTCAAAAAGCAAAAAAAAAATGCCCGTCCATCTGTCTGGACATCTGGATGTCTGTACCCGTGGTATCTTGAGAACGGCTTGTCCAATTTCGAATTTTTTTCGCCAATCTGTATCTATGGTCAAGGCGGTAATTTTAAAAGCTTTAGGAGACATACTTCAAGAGGGTGGGGTATCTGCCATACGAAAATATTTACCATTTTTTTATATATGCTGGTTTTATTATTGAATTGGGCATTGGATTTGGAGTTGATTTGAAGGGTAAGTTAGGGGCCAATTTGCGGGTTGAGTTGAAGTTGAGTTGGAGTTGAGTTGGGTTGGATTAGGATGTAGTGAGCAGTTAATCAGTTTTTTATATATCCTGGTTTGAGGATTTTGTTTGGCGTAGAGTTTGCGGTTAAGTTGAGGGTTGAGATCCGTTCCGTTTGCGGGTTGAATTAGAGCTGAGTTGGGGTTGGATTAGGGTGATTTTTTTATAAAAATTGTATTGGGATTTTATATCTTATCCGATTTTGATGAAATTCAGTATTTCGAATGGAAATAGGATTCTCAAATTATTTTTAGATGAAGTTCTGAAATATGGCCAAGTATGATGTAATGGGTCTCTAATATGATTTTTAGATGAAGTTCTGAAATATTAGCTAATTGAGGTGGAAGTTGGCTACTTCTTAACCGGTATTAGTGAAACATGACGCCCGCGATGCAAATGGGATTCTAAACTAATTTTCGGATACCGTTCTGGAATAAGGCCAAGCTGGAATAAGGCCAAGTATGATGGAACTTGGCTATTCCTAACCGATTATTATAAAATTTGCTATATGCCTTGGAAATGGGATTTTAAAATGATTTTTAGATACTTAGATACAATTCTGGAATATGGCTAAGTATGATGGAACTTCCCTGTTGCTTAAACGATTTGGAGGAAATTCGACAAATGGGTTGGAAACTACATTCTTAAATGATTTTAAGATTAAATCCTGGAACACAAAAATTATTGTTGGATAAGGTTGTAAGGGATTTGTCAATATGGCTTTTAAAATATTGTCTGATGAGGTTTCGGTAAATCATGCAGCTATTGAAGTTCGATCAAGATTATCTTCGAAATAATATTCAAGTTCGCCTAGAAACTTTCATTTTTTATTTTTTATTTGTTATTTTATTGACATTTTGAATTTGGATTATGCCGTTAGTGTTATGGTCGGTAATTATAAATATTAATTACAAGTTATTTAAAACCTTTAAGTAAAACAAATTTTACAAAATATTGTTTGTGTATATTTTGTTTTTGACATTTATCTGAAGTGAAGAGTGTCAATCGAACAGTTTCTCCTCTTCGGTAGCTTAATTAAGTGAAGAGTAACTCAATTATCTGAAGTGAAGAGTTATACTCTCCAGTTAAAACGAACACGCCTTAAATAATAAAATGTGAATAACTATCGAACCGCAATAGCTGGAACTATGAAACAAAAATGAAATCCTAGGTTATTCAAAACAGTCTTAGAAAATGTTATCAAAGCATACTTTGTATAATCATGTGGCTGAGTTTTTTTTACTTACCCCACAATATGGCATATAGGGCTACCATATTAGGGAAATTGATGAGAACGACCTAAGTATAACCCTGTTTAGTATTACGTCATGTTCGACACCCCCTACCACATAAGAAGTTTTTACGCAAAAATGCTTATTTCTATATGCAAAATCCATGGTAATATTCTACAAATTACTGATAAGTTGGCTTATGTATGTATCTTACTACTCTGTTAGAGAAACCGATGAGAACGACCTATAACCCTGTTTAGTATTACGTCATATTCGACACTCCCTACCACATAAGAGGTTTTTACGCAAAAATGCTTATTTCTATATGCAAAATCCATGATAAAATTCTACAAATCGCTGATAAGTTGGCTTATTTATGCATATTACTACCTTGTATGGGAAACCGATGAGAACGACCTATAACCCTGTTTAGTATTACATCATGTTCGACACCCCCTACCACATAAGAGGTTTTTACGCAAAAATGCTTATTTCTATATGCAAACTCCATGATAAAATTCTACAAATTGCTGACAAGTTGGCTTATGTATACATCCTACTACCCTGTAAGGGAAACCGATCAGAACAACCTATAACCCTGTTTAGTATTACGTCATGTTCGACACCCCCTACCACATAAGAAGTTTTTACGCAAAATGGGTTATTTCTATATGCAAAATCCATGATAAAATTATACAAATTGCTGATAAGTTGGCTTAGTATGCATCTTACTACCCTGTTAGGGAAACCGATAAGGACAACCTATAACCCTGTTTAGTATTACGTCATATTCGACACCCCCTACCACATAAGAAGTTTTTATGCAAAATGCTTATTTCTATTTGCAAAATCCATGATAAAATTCTACAAATCGCTGATAAGTTGGCTTATGTATGCATCTTACTACCCTGTAAGGGAAACCGATGAGAACGATCTATAACCCTGTTTAGTATTACGTCATGTTCGACACCCCTACCAAATATGGTGTTACACATAAAATCCTATTTCGAAATTTTAAGTTATACTTTGGTTAATAATTTTTTATTGAAATTTTTATATCAATTACATATTATTCCTTAATTATAAAGTATTTAATAATTTACTTTTATTAGTGCAAACATTATTCAAAATTATTTATAATTTAAATACTTTGTGCAATCGCCTAAATGTATGCATTTTACTAACACTATCGATTTTAGTTGGTGTTGTTGTTTTAGGAAAATTTTAGGATAAACTTCACATCGGTATGAAACTTGGATATTTTTAACTGATTGTTAAATTTTGACGATAATTATAAGAAGTTCTAAACTAAGTAAGTTCTGTCATTTTAAATTAAATTTGGCTTTTTCTTTACTGATTTTCATCAGAATTTCAGCTAAGAAATAAACAAGCAAATTAAAATGTTTTAATTGGTATCAAAATTATTTTGTTAGCATATATGGTTATACACCAGACGATAAAATTGTTTATAAAGTTCAGGACTGAGCCTTTTCGATCTTTTTTTTAAATGCTGTTGACATCTTCAGGAATTTTAATTTACGATTTAAAATATAGCTAAGTTTTTAAAATCGGAAATCTTTTCTATTTGAAAACAATTGGCATTACTGTCGGAAATAGAGCAGCTCAAGGCATAGATATGTGATTAATGATTATGATTATTCGATCAGTAAAGAGCGAGTTATAGAATGCTGCACTTTTCATTTAAATTTGATCTAAAATTTCAGCACTTTTTAAAGAATGGGTTGTTATCAGTAAGAGAAAAGAAAATTATTTTGCGTATCTTCGGTATATCATGGCTCTATTTTGATATCGTAAAAAGTCATCACTTTTAATTTGCTTGAAGATTTGTCGAAAATATAGCTAGATGGCGACGGTTAGTTTTAACGAACAGTAGAATTTAAAAAAATTAATTTTAAATGTAGAAAACTAAAATGTATTTGTAATACCTATAAAACGTAATTTACACTTTAATAAAGTTAAAATTATAATTGTACAATATCTTAAATTTTCATTTAATTACTTATTAGTATTTGTTATTTTTAAATTGTAAATTTGTTTATAGGGTATGTTTTTTTATGTCCAATCCAACTATCATTATTTCAAATATATTTTGATTTTTTTGAAATTTAGTTCCAAGTTTGAGTTCCATTTTATTATACATAAGATTTCCTATGAAAAGTGAAACAAACATTCTAAGCCTATGGAACTTGATAGGTGTGGGTTACCTAAGTTCCAACGATAATTTTGATAAATGAAAAAAATTAGCGATAGAAAAAATGTACGAAGTACCCTTAACAAAAACTCGATAATTTAGGATAAGGTTATATTTGATCCTAGCGATCTCAACTCAATAGGAAGACATTTCACTAGGCTCCTAAAGTAAACATTTCGGTTCATTAGACCTAATAATAGGTGATGGATAGTATCTTCGTTGTGGCGAAAATAGCCTAGTAGTTAATTTACTGAGACAAATGTGGCAAACCGCTAATAATTTTATAGGTGTTGAAATATAACTGAGCTGATTAAAATGGAATTTTTTTTTGTATTATTATTTAAAAAATATTACAACTGAATACAAATTCATATAGTAATTTATCTACATTAAATGTTGTTAACTGTTTGAGGAGTATAACCCATCGGTTAGCATAAGGTTCCTAAATATTTTGCCGTCTTTGCTTGTGGAATTGGTTGCGAATTCAACCGAACAGGTAATTTATATGCACAGATTTAGTTTCAGTAAATTGAAGGCGCCATTTCTTCGTCCAAATACTCAATGAATTGACTCCTCTATATTGTCTCAAATTGCCAAAATTGCAGTATCTTTTCCAAATATTGCAATACTTACTCCTTTTGTGCTTGGTACATCTCGCGTAGAGTAGAGTATATGTAGAGTATTGGCCCCAGATTTTTATTGAAGCAGTTTTGGAAGCGCTCTGAACACAACTGATTAAATCCTGACTTAATGTTGAAGCTAGTGACTTTAGGTAATGCTGTTAAAACATGACAATATATCAATTAACTGAAAGAGAAACATTTTAAAATATCAATGCAAGTATTTCATCTTGTTTTTTTCAACAAGCAAACAGTCCACCTTCCTAAAATAAAATAATGTATCGTTTTTTAATTGCCATACCAAGAAAAACACCTTAAAATGTTATCATGAAAAATAAAACGACAAATTTCGTAATTAAATCCTTCGCCTTTCATTGAAATTTTACGATCACTCGCCCCTATATATTACAACCATTTCCCATTTTCCACCATCGACAATACTATATACGAAATTCATTTATCGTGGTATTTTTAATTTCCTTTTTATTGAAATCAAAATTTTCCATTTGATTATTGTTAAAATTACCGGAAAAAAAAAATTCATTGTAACTCAACATTTCTATACGTATAATATGTATATAAAACTGAGAACATGAAAATATAATTAAATTCCTAATTACAAGCTTTTTATGTAAAGCGACGAAGCCTTTTGTAAAAATTTAGTTGTTACTAAAACAGTATACATAAAAATGAGCGCAATAAAAAAAGGAAATCGTTTATTTGTAATAATTATGTATACGGTTGTCGAAATAACATAATAATTATACTACATAAACCGATAAATTAATAATTATGATTATAAACGGAAGTATTTAATGTAAATAACAATTAATTCTCTAAATAATAACATCAACGATTTTTATTTTTATGTCGGCGTGTGTACATATAGGTATAGTTGATTTTTGAATATTATACGGAAATTGTAAATTGAATTTGTATATTCCGGGGCGATATATTTATAAATTGTAGCATTTCGTGGTTTATGTATGTTGCTATTAAGTTATGATACGATCTATTAACCTCAGCTATAAAATTAATTAGATCAATTTTTCAAATTGAGTATACATAGATTAATCATGTTTCAAAAAGCACACATATACGTTACATATACGTTCGTACACAAATTTGTGACAACACACAGTGTTCGTGATTAAATTCTCCCACATAATTTTTTTTAAAAGTTTCATGTTTATTTAATTATTCCACTCAACAAAACAAAAAGAAAATTCAATATTTTTGCTATACCATATACTACGTCCTTGCTCCTTGTATGCCATTTATGCTTTAATTAGAATATTCGCCTATATTCATGGTGTTCAAAATTTTTCGTTTTATAATTTTCTTATCTTGACAAACAGCATCTGTGCACATTTTCATGTAAATTTTTTTTTTTTTTTTTTTCAAGTAACGTAAAAAAGGAAAACAGTTTTTCTTCATGAATATATTTACAAAAGAAAACAAACGATGCTACTATATACTAATAATGCTGGTGATATAATGAAATCTTAGAGATTAATACTTTTGACTCCTAGCACCTGGAGACTAAAAATATTAAATTGGCTAATTAAAAAATTAAAATATTTTGATGGTAAAGTGATTTGTTTTCATGGCTTCCAGCTATATTTTCTTCTTATGTCGAGAAGGAAAAATTAATTTGAAAATCATGACCATAAAGTTCACTAACTTCTTCTATATAATATACATATGCAATAATTAATAACTGCAATAACTATTAACCGAAAATAAAATAGTGAAATATTTAACCTTTGAACTATTAATTCTGTGGCCATAAGTCATATTTAGTAGCATAAGTTGACTTAAGGTAAATATTATTTCAATTTCCGACTTTTTCTATATCTCCCCTAACTTAACTAAATGTGACGTGAAGTGGTAATACCATCTGTCTAGAAAGAATCTTCTTCTAGAAAAATTATCAAACTTGACTTAAGCTACTATGACTTGTGGCAGAGCGTTCGAGCGTATAGAGCCATAATCATTATGACGTATTTTTTCGAAGCTTTTTTAGTGGTATAACTTTTCACTGATTTCCATAGGAATCCATAGTAGAAATGGTGTTTTTTAGCTTCAAGTTTTTCATTGAAAAAAGCAAAAATGTTACAAAATTTTTATACAAAAGTGTTCTACATACCTTTAGCTGCAATATACATGCAGGGTTTATTGGTATTAAGTAAATATTAATTGCAGAAATATTAAAATTAAATTATTTCTTAAATATATTTTTCGAACTTTCATTTTGAAAAATACATCAAAGTTGGCTCTGACGAATTAAAATAATACTTGCTAAATTTATCTTTAGTTTTACTAGTGTACGTTAGATGTCTATAATTGTTGGCAGAGAAATACGAAAATAGTTATTTCATCACACAATTATGACACGTTCTTAACATTTTGTTAACAGTTTGTTGACAAGTTCCTACCATTTTTGAACTCAAATTTCCCCAGGTGGTAATTTTTGGTACGATTTTTCAAAATGTTTACTGCCCACTGCCATCTATGTGTATTGACTTAATGCACACAATTTGTAGTAAGCTTTTCTTTTTTATTTGACCAGAATGCTGTTGTTATGAACTTTTTTTTATATTTTGGTTTAAATAAATCAATTATTACAAGAAAATGAAAACGATTTCCTTAAACGACATTTATATATGTTGAAATTCAAACATTTATGAAAATATTTCAGGAATCATAATTAAGAATTTGTAACGTTTTCATTGACAAATTTGTCTTAAGAAAAAAAGTGATTCCCCATATTATGTTTTATGTGTTTTACTATGGAAATTTTGATTTTTTCGTAGTTTCTAATTCCCTTAAAAAAGCTTCGTTTTTTAGATTATGGCTTGTATAATCAAGGTTGCTTTGCTTGTGGCCACAGAATTATTAAAAAGTTTTATATGATAGACAATGAAAATGGCCTTTTACTACTTTAAATGCTACGGAACTACTAGAATATTTTCAATCAGGTTCTTTAATTAGAATAAGTTGAAGAAATATAATGCTTTAATACTTCTTAAAATACTCCATACCCTCAGTTGCCTGAATAAGTTATAATTGATTCCTACCAGATCACTTTTTATAGATTGTTTCATTCGCGTTTAAGATTGGAATGAACTCCATCCTTGATTGATATCAACATATCATGCTTTGCGCCTAAAATAAGTTGAGTACAACAGCTGGCCGTTACTTATCAGGGCAACCGTTTTGTCAACATATTGTCCTATTTCAGGTAACGCATCATTCGGTTTAGTTTATTTCCCGTTTGAATGAAAACAGTTTCCATTGAACTTTTCAAGAGATTTTCGATAGTGCTACCATACTTGTGGCTTACATTATTTAGGTATATTGTATTGACGATTGTAAATGTTCGAAAACGCCGACCTACGAGAAATTTAAAAATTAAGCAAGCTATCCTTAAGTGACATTTCATAATAACAAAATATCAACATACATGACATTTCATAATATCTTAAACGTCAAATTAGGATAGCTCGTTCAGTCCCAAATTTCTCCGCTACGTGGTACCCTCGATCCTCCCATCGTCAATTAAATTTTAGATCGTTTCATATATACATATGCATATATGTATATGTACATATGTTGAAAAATACGTGAAATCACAAATTCACTATATGCAGCCATAAGTCATATTTTAATTTTATGATTTTTGTGGTTTGAATGCATAACATTGATTAAAAAAAAATTTGAAATGCTTTGTTTTTTGTTGTTGTTGTTAAAGATACAGGGTGTCAAATTTTGAAAAAAATGATAATAATGATGTTGTATTTATGGCAATAAAAAGAAAAATAATTATCCGATAATTATGATTTTGAGCTCATTTTAAAGATAGGTTAATGGCAATTAATAAAAAAATATAAAAATCGTTTATGATTCAATGTCTTCTTCTTGAAATTAAATTGCCCGCCAAAATATTTTTCCAATTTTCTCAAAAAACTAATTTTTTTTTTTTTTAAAGAATTCGACAATTAATATTTTACAAAATATCAAAAAACTGGGACACTTTTATCTTTTGTATTCCTGAAAAATACGTTTTAGTAAGAGCTTTAGGAAGAGGAGTTTTATTAAGAGGAATTTGAAAAAATTAAAGAATGTACAAAATTGAAAGAATTGAAAAATCTTAAAAATTTTAATTGTATAAAAAATTGAACAATTTTAAAGAACTTAAAAATTTTGGAATTGAAAGGATTTAATAAATTTAAAGAGTTTAAAACATTAGAATTTAGGGAATTTAAAGAATCTAAAGAATTTTAAAAGGGAAAGTTCTACAAATTCTAAAGAATATAAAAAATTAAGATTTTAAACGGTTAGAGAATTTAGAATATTGTTAAACAATTTATAGAATTAATCAATTTGAATGAAGTTCTTCTTTTTCTTCTTTTTATAATGCTTTTTTATTAAATTTCAGAAAATCATAACTATTTAAAAATTTTTAAGCATTTTAAGCATTTTTAGATTAAAAATAATTAAAAAAATTTAAACAGAAAAATTTAAAAATATTGAAATATTTAAGAATTATTAAATTAAAAAGGGTAAAATTAAAATGGTTTAAAGAACTTGAATATTTTAGAAAAATTTTAAAATTTTCAAAATTTTTAAATTTTCAAGAATTTAATGTATAATGGAATTAAAATGTTTAAAAAATTTAAAAATTAAAACAATTTAAAGGAATGAAACAATTTATAGAATTTAATAAATTTATTGATTTATTTATTGAATTAGAGAAATTTTGTAATAAATTTTAAGAATTGAAAAAAATGTATTCTTAAAAATTTTTCAAATATAAAAATTTCAATAATTTTAAAAATTCAGATAGTTTAAAAAATTAACGAATTTAAACAATTAAAGGATTATAAAATTTAGAAAATGAAAAATTAAATAAATTTTTGGAAAATTTAAATTCTTTAAAGTTCAAAGAACATAATTTAAAAAAAACGTAATGAATTAAACAATTCAAGAAAATTAAAAATTCTACAAAATATAAAGATTTTAAATAAATTTATTCAATTTAAACAATTTAAAAACTTTAAAGGAATCAGGAGGATTTAATGAATTGAAAAAATTAAAAAAATTTAAAGAATACCAAAAGTAAAAAACATTTATGCAATATAATCAGGTTGAAGGATGTACAATATAAAATATAAAAATTTAACGCGTTTAAAGAATCTTAAAAAAGTAAAAAATTTACAAGATATTTTAAACAATTTAAAGGGCTTAAAAAATTAAAAAACTTGAATTTGAAGAATTTAAGGAATATAAATAGATAAATTCTTCTGTTTAAATTCTTTAAACTTTTAAAGTTTCTTTACATTTTTCTGTAAATTCATAAGATTGTATAAAATTTTAAGAATTTAAAGAAACTTAAGTATTTTCAGTTAAAGACTTTTTGAAATTTAGAAAATTAAAAACTGTAAATAAATGAATCAATTTAATGAATTTAAAGGGTGTAAAGAACTCAGAAAATTCAATGGAGTTGAAGATTGATAAAAATTTAGAAAATTTAAAGAATTCAAAAATTTAGAGAATTTAAACAGTCAATTGTTAAATTTCAAAGAATTTAGAAAATTTAGAAGGAAGTTTTAAAATTTAAAGAATTGAACAAATTTACTGATGAAAAAATAAATTTTGATGATTTTAAAAATTCAAAGAATTTAAAGATTTATAGAATTAATAGAAATTTTAAGAATGTAAAATATTTAAAAATTAATTTATTATTTAAGCTAAAGATTTAATTTTTTTCAATAATTATAAATAATTTAAAGATAAAATCAAAATTGTAGTTTAAAGAATTAAGAGCTTTAATGATATTAAAGATCTTAAAGTATTTTGAAAATTTAGAGATTGTTGATTTCTATAAATTTTTTAAATTATTATCTTTAATTTGTAGGTACTTTTCCCGCAATAACGAAGTTATATTGGGTAAGTATTGTAATCGCGGAAAATTTTTTGTTCTAGATTTAAACATTTCTCGACGAATTAGGTTAACAGAACCCCGAAACACCGGTCAGAAAAATGTCGAGTCCGTCCTTCCATCCTTCCAGTCGCATATTTTTATTATTTTTGATTTGCCTCCCATTCTCACAAATATTGATAGTTTTGGTCGAAATTTTGTAGAAAGATTTTTTAGTAAACAGTTTAAGTTAACTTTTAGGTCCATTCGAGTATAGAATAGAGGGGGTTGTAGTGGAAGAGAAAACTGCCAAAATTTTTTTCTCAAAAACGAGACCCACGAATTTTTTGTTATGCCGATGATAAATTTGACAATTCATCATCTACTTGTTCACAAAATTTGAAGTCGATTGAAGCATTACGTGTAGAAGTCGGATAGACCCAATTTTCCTTTTTATTATAAAAGAAAACGGCAGTTTTGTTTTATATTTGTATATGTATTTATTGAACAAAGGCTACCTTTTGTAAATTGCTAACCACCGCGTTGATCCCAAGTATATTGTTGTGGTAAAATTTGAAAGGGAATAACTCTAAAATTCACTTTATTCAGGAAAACGTTTTTAAAATTAAGAGTTACTCAAAATCGTATGAGTTTTTTGAATTCTTGCTTTTTTAAATGTTTATTACGGTTGTTTGTAGTTGCTGGATTATTACAAAAAATTGATATGATGTGAATTCGAATCTGGAGAATTCAAATTTCAAATAAAACGTAATATGGAATAATTAGAGTTATTACGTTTTGCCTTGTTACCACAGATATTGTAATTAAGAATTTTTATTTTTAAACAGGATTGTTCTACAAGTATTTAAACAGAAAAAGGTCACTTAAAGTTACCACTGAGACGTCTGTGTTGCTATAAATTTATATTCTATAAATTTGATGAACATTGCGACATCTAAATTGCCAAAAATTAAATCTTACTTAGCTTACTCTTGCACATAATTTCAGCAAAAAAGGTCCTTGTGCTAAAGTAATAATTTTGAGTTGTAAAAATTATAATTAATTAATTCAAAAAAGGTTTAACCAATAATTTAAATTAATTGACAAGCTATGTCTTTTATATTACAATCCGCAACAAAATGGTGAATTTTATCACAGTGTAAATTATAAATCTCGGTAGCACTATGAGGTGGAATATACGACACATATAAATATAATAATTTAACAATCCATGACAACTTCAAGTAGCTTGAGTTCTTGAATTTTATTTATCTGAACTCTCTCTCGTCCAAAGAATAATTTAATTCACATTTTAAGGACATAGTGAAAATAAATCCCTTATTATTTCTGTCAGATTCAGTTGCACCATGTTCTTACCAGATTTTTAGGGTCAACTGTTAGAATATTTTGTTAACAGGTAGTCAATAAGAAACTATAACTTTATGGAAAATGTGTTTTCAAAGGGGTGTGGCATGCAAAAAGTTATAACCTTGTTTCTCAATATTATTCGAGCTCAATATTTTCTCAATCGAATAGAGCTGACTTTCCTGTAAAATGCGTCCTGATGTGATGTGTGACATTTTCAAAATTTTTCGTTTTTTTACAATTCTTATATGGATTTACCAAATTAATAGCGTTTGAGGTTCAAAATTATATTGTATAAGATTTTCAAAGTTATGTTGCTTTGCGTTTCTCCACTTAGGGTTGCAATAAGTTAAACATTTTCGAACATAAAAGACGACATTTCCAGAATTTTACAGATGTTTTAAGGTTACCAGATTATTTGAGTTTTATCGAGTTTGTTGATTTTACTTTTTGGTAACGCTGTAGAGTTGTAGATATTGTCTTAGCTTCCCTATCGTTCGAGATATTGGAGTTTTAGAGTAGATGTGCTTATTTGACGTTACACGTTAAGCAATTTCCGGAATTATTGGAGAACTGGTTTTGTGTTGCATAATGTTCCGTGGTGATTAATTATTAGTGCTTGATGTAGAGTTGCACGTTGTTAAGTTATTGCAGCTCTTGCTTTTACAAAGTTCCTAATCCAAAAAAGTTGTAAATTACATGAGATTTCATCCATCCATAATAAATTATAATCGGAAAATAGAATCAGTTAGCAGACTATGGGCCAGTTTTCTGACGCAGTAGTAGTAGCCGGCTATGCTTAAGTGGGGGTCTTTGGGGAGGACAAAAGAGATTTAGGACTTGGGGTCATACGTACATACAAATAATTGAGCCGTGATAGGTAATTAAGATAACAACTAGATCATTATGTAAACCGAACCATCGAGGGGGCAGACAACGGAGGCGAATGCACAAGCGTGACCAGTATACTCACCACGCCTAGCCCAGTTTCCTGAAGGAGCCTAACTAAGTGTACCAACCACGCTTCAAGAGACGAGCTTACCGGGAGATAGGGCTTTATTCAAGTGAGTCCCTGGTAAATCACCAGGAGGGACCTTCAATCCTCCTCCGAATGCCGTATGTGAAGATGGTACCGCGGACCCACCCAAAACAATGTTCATCAGAATATTTTAAATTTCTTTTGAGGACGTTTAAGCCATCTTCTTGTTCATATTGCCTTTAATAAAAACCAAATTTCCCATAGGACGCATTGGGCCACACACCATTTTGTTTTGACCTCCGGCCACAATTTTTCCTGCTTCTTATCACATTAAAACAAGGCAAACTTTTTTGCATAAAAAGCCACCTATGTAGTTTTCCAAAAATAAGACGTCATATGTTTGGATTTCCTTGCGCAGTTTAACGCCTCCATTCGGAGAATTCAGAGACACAACCAGTTTTCGGTTTGCAACACGTAAAAAAAATCATATACATAATATCTTATACATTTTTTGAATTATTCTTTTGGACAAGAAGCATTTTAACCTCGAGTTAGAATCATGGTGTTCTACCATCATAATTTAATAGGATTGAAGTTTATTTCTGAGACTGACGTAATTGATGGTATGTCCAAAATGAAATATGGATGTGGTTTTGACAATATACCCACAAGTATTCTTAATGATCTCAGTAAGTCATTATCATTGCCTTTATCTTTAGTTTTCAATGCTTCTCTGAAAAATGACATTTTTCCTACGAGATGGAAGAAGTCAATCATTATCCCAATCTTTAAATCTGGTAAACGTTATGATATCAAAAATACCTAAATTATTTAAACTGATTATAACTAATTATCTGTATTTTAATGTCAAGCCTTTATTAGCAATTCAAAACATGGGTTCATCCGGTAACAACCTACCACTACAAATCTGTTAAGCTTGATATCGAAAGTATTTGATGCCTTTGCATCTAGAAGTCAGCTAGATGTTACTTTTTACTGATTTTTCGAAGGCATTTGATACACTGCAGTTTGACATACTTCTTGGAAAATTAGACAGATCTGGAGTATGCAATTTATTTTTGGATTGGATTGGCTCGTGGATAAATGGTATTACATATAAAACCATTGATTTTCACTCAAGCGTTCCTCAGGGTTGTCACCTATGCCATTTATGAGTTAACGTACCTACTCTAAAGAAAACCCATACAGATTTTCGGGAATCTAGGGTAACAGGCAGTTGCGATTGAACATTTCTGAATTCTCTTAAACTATTACCGTATATCGATTTTCCAAAATTTTCCTTCCATTTCTAAAATGCGTGCTGATCTGAAGGAACTCACTTTTAGGAACAGCAATAAAAGTTTATAAGCGAATTCTGAATTCTATTGTTTTCAAATCTATATTTGGGTTTCCCAGTAGGTTTATAGTAACTCAAGAATGATTTCCATCAGAATGTGTGCAATTTAGGAACAGCAGGACAATTTTTGGAAAATCAATTTCTAAATACAAAATGAAAGAGTTTGTTTGGTATTCTCTTTAAGGTTTTTTCTGTGTGTTTGAGCAATTCCAGGCTGCACCCTGATTCTCTAAAAAATAGATAATTCGTAAACGTGTAAACTTGTAAAAAGCCATGCTTGCTTTTATGTGTTTGAAATTTTGTTATGCTTCTTTACTTCGAAAATATAGAATAAATTAGATGAAGCAGAATATTATTCTAGATCTGTTTCCTTATGGAAAAATTCACCTAAGTTAAAATTTTAACGCAAGTGCACAACAAAACCACAAAATTTCTAAATTCCTTATCAACCCGTTGTAAGAAAAGTTTCATATATCTTTCTTAAAACTTTATTGCCTTACACTTGGTTCACTAATAAAACTCAGAAAGCTTATATTTTTTGTTGATTTTAGTATATTCACGGCGATGTATGTCAAAATTGTATATGCGGTAATTAGATGACAAGAAAAATTTAACTTTCTCTCTCCATAATTTTACAACAACTTCTGGTATTTTCTAATTTAAAACTTTTCAAATTTTTGTCATTGTGTTTATCATCAGCATATTATTACACTCGTACATATATGTATATGTACACATAATTCATATAAATATAAGACAAATAAAACATGTAATACTACCATCAAAGTCATATTATCATTTCTTGTGTTGTTTTATTATGACATGAATTTCATATTTGTGTATCATAATCAAAGCGACATGAAATGAAAAACAAGCAACCCATAGAAGTGGGAGTATAACAAGGATATGTACTACTGTGTACATACATAGTAAGTACATTTAGGTACGAACATATATATGAAATATGAAATGGAATATATACATTGCACAACAACAAATAATATAAATTTCCAAACAGAATTTTATTTTGTTGGTTGAAAAATTTACTGTCAGTACACCATCATCACTATAACTAATTTTTTGGACAAACTCAAAAATTTTGACTGTAGGCATTCTAAAATAGAAAAAAAAATTGAAAAGCTTTGTTTGAGACAAATATTAGTTTTTTTCTATTTTTACAAACAGCGTATTTGGATGCCTATTATTTTGTATAGTGAGCCGTCCAATTTACATATAAGTCCATATATATTTATGCACATACGAGAACAGATAATATTTTTATACTGTCACCAATTTATCATTCCACATTATTATACAACATTTTCTCTGTTTTGTTGTTTTTCATTCCCGAACTTATTATGATTATTGTTGTTTGTTATATGTACAATTGTGCATAGTTTTTTTTTTGTGCATCTTAAAATGTACTCGTAAGAATACACCGGAAAATGTATTACAAATTTTTCATTTTCATCATTTCGCCTGGCAAACAAAGACAATATAACAAAACTGAATATACGTAAGAGTTGAAATATATAACTTGTTGTGAAACCGAATAAAATTTTATTGATTTCAAAGTTCTTGAATAGAAAAAATAAATAAAAAATTCAATGTAAGTTATAAGTAAGTATGCTCCTCTATGAAACATAAATAATTCCATACTTTGTAACATTAAAATTAGATAAATATTGTGCACATAATAAAAATTCTTTTAAAATTAATGTCAATTCTGTATAACATTAATATCAGTAAATATGTTTAAGGTTTTCATATTATATTATTGATCGGATTGGTTTGGTGAAATTTTTCTTTAGAATTAAAGTGGAAAATTGGGAATGGTTTATAATAAAAGTATCAGATTTTCAATAATATTATCAATGTTGCATGAATATAATGCTGAACACGAATTTAAAATTGGAGTGGGTATCGAAAAAATGAAATTAGATTCGATTGAATACTAGCTTCTGTAATTATACCACGCTACACCTCAAATAGTAGTAAACAAAACTTTATGAATGAACGAAACAATAAACAACAAGAGGCCAACTAAACTCTCGTTATAAATATTTGCATTGGATGGCCTAGGTTCAGTTCATGACCAACTTATTTTTAGGAATAATGATTTCGATATCAACAAAAAAATACCTGCCAGAAGGCTACTATTTGCTTGGTAATAGTGGATAACAGTTAACATTGGAACCGACAGCTATCATCACTCTATTTACAGGCTAGTGAAAAAAAAAAAAAAACATCAACGATTTTCACAGCAAAACGCTAGTTGCAATTGAACAAACTTTTGGGCAAATGCAGCCCTGTATTAATTTTTTATAATAATTATTCTAAATTTAATTAAGTATAAATTAAATTCTCTGAAATAGATTATAAATTATCCTTTATTTACTACACATAAATTAACATAAATAGTTTGAATACCAATAATTAAACCAACTGCCACCCCACCCGCCACGCGCTTTCGAATAAGCTAATGCCAGCTTGGTCGAGTTTCTCAGGTGATTGTAAACTAAAATTATTTAAACAATTAATTATTAATTTTTTAATCTTATACCAATATCAACATAAATACCAATACCTATACTAAAAATAACATTACTATTAATACCAATATTAACAATAACACCAATACCAATATACACATCGATACCAATACCAATATCACCACCAACATTATGACATTACTGCTTCGATTACATCGAGATATTCATTTCACTAAACTTAATTCAACTTAATTTTAACAATAATTAATTTAATTTCATTAAATTCAGTGAAATTGAAACCGAATTAAAGGACCGAAATTTAACCACTAACTAAATATCCTGAAATTCAAAATCAGTAACTAAAAAAATCTGAAACCCCATAAAATTTCATTTCCAAATCTATAGCTACTGACTTTAAGAGTTACCTCCAAAATCAAAATTAAAATAAATAATTGCTTATTGCCATCCTGCTTAAAATCCTACAGGGAAATCATTTAAATTAGATCTAGAACTCATTAAATAATAACAGCTTTAAGTTGTCCATATTAAATTAAATTAAATAATTTGAGTATCCATATTAGCATATTCTTAATAGAACCATTTGGCTTAAACACTTTATTTTAATTTTAAACGCACAATCTGCTAAACAAAATTCCCGCTAGAAGAAGATATATTTAAATTCAGGGTCATTTTGATTTATAAATCTGAATTTTTATTAACCTTGCCCCAACCAACAATGTTATGAACAAACTTGGAAGATTAAAAAAATAAATTCTAAATTTTAAATCTAAATTCCAAATTCCAAACTACAAACTCCAAATCTCAAATTCCAAATTTCTAATTCCAAATTTGAAATTTCAAATTCTAAATTCCAAATTTTAAATTCCAAATTCAAAATGAAAATTCCAAATTTCAAATATCAAATTCCAAATTCAAAATTTCAAACCTTAAATTTCAAATTCCAAATTTTAAATTTTAATTTTAAATTTCAAATTCCAGACTTCATATTCCAAATTTCAAATTCCAAATTTCAAATTCCAAATTTCAAACTTTAAATTCCGAATTTCAAATTTCAAATTCAAAATTTTAAATTTAAATTCCAAATTGTAAATTTGAAACGTCAAATTTAAAATTTTAAATTTTAAATCTCAAATCTTAAATTCTAAATTCCAAATTTTAAATTTCAAATTTCAAATTTTAAATTCCAAATTCCAAATTCCAAATTTTAAATCTCAAATTCCGTATACCAAACTTCAAACTCCACATCTCAAATTTCAAACTTCCAATTTCAAATTCCAAAGTCCAAACTGAAAATTCAAAATGTAAATTCCAAATTCAAAATTCAAAATGTAAATTCCAAATTCCAAATTTCAAATCTTAAATCTTAAATTTCAAATTCCAAATTTTAAATTTTAATTTTAATTTTCAAAGTCCAAACTTCAAATTCCAAATTTCAAATGTCAAATTTCAAATTTCCAAATCTGAAATTTCAAACTTTAAATTCCGAATTCGGAAAGTTTAATGTATCTTCGGTACTCTCTAATTTAGAATTTTATTATTATAATCACAATTATCATACCAGATTTTCCAATTATAAATTTTGCGGGTTTATCACTAATGAATTTGAACGAAAATCAATTAGATTTTCGAAGCCTTTTATTTACAATAATTTACTAGATTTTATTAAAACTTCAGTGAATTTTTATCATTTTAAGAAAAACTTGAAATCATATTACCAGACACTAATAAATAATTTTATTACTTAAATTTTAATATTTATTTGGTTATTGCTAAATGTATTAAGGATGATTTTCTATAGTGTAAATGTATGATGAATGATTGCTAATTATTAAATGATTTTAATGGCTCTTTTTAGAAATGTTTACTTAGAGCGAAAATTATATAGGCTTTTGTTGTTAGTTTTTTATAGTGTCGATTTCCTTAAAAGGACATGAAATCCATTGGGAATCGACGTTGTAAATTATTATTAATATAATACTAGGGTTAAGTACATTATTATTGTCAAATATCAAATCCCAAATTTTAAATTTTAATTTTTAATTTCAAATTTCAAATTTTAAATTCCAAATTTCAAATTTCAAATTTCAAATTCCAAATTTCAAATTTCAAATTCCAAATTTCAAATTCCACATTCCAAATTTCAAATTAAAACTTTTAAATTTAAATTCCAAATTGGAAATTTCAAATGGCAAATTTAATTTAAAATTTTAAATTTCAAATCTCAAATTCTAAATTCCAAATTTCAAATTTCAGATTTGAAATTTGAAATTTCAAATTTCAAATTCCAAATTTCAAATTCCAAATTTTAAATCTCAAATTCCGAATTCCAAATTCCAAATTTCAAATCTTAAATCTTAAATTTCAAATTCCAAATTTCAAACTCCAAATCTCAAATTCCAAACTTCCAATTCCAAATTTCAAATTCTAAGTCCCAAATTTTAAATCACAAATTCCAAATTCAAAATGTAATTCCAAATTTCAAATATCAAATTATTCAGAATTTCAAATCTTAAATATTAAATTTTAATTTTAAATTTCATATGCCAAACTTAAAATTCCAAATTTCAAATTTCAAATTTCAAAATTCAAATTTGAAATTTGAAATTCCGAATTCTAAATTTTAAATTTCAAATTCCAAATTTCAAACTTCAAATTTCAAATTCCAAATTTTAAATCTTAAATTGCGAATTCCAAATTTCAAATTTCAAATTCTAAATTCCAAATTTTAAATCTCAAATTCCGAATTCCAAATTCTAAATTTAAAATTCTAAATTCCAAATTTTAAATTCCATATTCCAAATTTCAAATATCAAATTCCAAATTCAAAATTTCAAATCTTAAATCTTAAATTTCAAATTCCAAATTTCAAATTTCAAATTCCAAATTCCAAATTTCAAATTCTAAATTTCAAATTTCAAACTGTAAATTTCAAATTTGAAATTTGAAATTTCAAATTCCAAATTTCAAACTTCAAACTCCAAATCTCAAATTTTCCAATTCCAAATTTCAAATTCTAAGTTGCAAATTTTAAATGTTTAACAATGTTTAATTATTTCCAAAAAAAAAAAAATTGGAAAATCATCCTCTCTAAATTGATAATCAAAATGATAATAACTAACTAAAATCTTGTCAAGAAACGAAGAAATGTGAGAAAAAACCGCAAAGACGAAACGACAAAGAAAACGAAAACTCAATTCGTACGACACAACAACACCGAGAAAAAATAAACTGATTCTAATATGGGTTACAAAAGTTCAACCGAAAACTAAAATTATTTTTGGAACTTTTTTTCTTCGGTTTTGTGCTTTTCCATTTTTTTCCTACTGTATATTGTGTTTTCTTAAACTAACCAAAATCTGAGGAAGCATCGAAAAAAAATTCTTAACTCAAGTTCTTGCATACAAAATTAAATTCAACAAATAAAAAAAAAAGAAACTTGACCAAACTACAAAATTTTTTTTGTTTTTCTTTTGTTCCTGTTTTTTGGGTTATGTTGAATTGTTTTAACTATAGTTTCTCGTCGATGAGTATTTCCCATTTTTCCAAACAAAAAAAACGTTAAACTTGTAACGAAAAAAAGTTGTTTAACGTTTGTGAGTTCAGTCTATGCACATAGATACGTTATATTACATATGTATCGGTATACGGTGTTATTAGCTTGACATGAATTGGATAACAAAATTTGAAAAATCTGTACTTTTGTTAACCATTTTGCATGACATCAAATGAATGTAAATTAATTTTGGTAATTTAAACAGAAAAAACGTTTTTTGGAAGGTTCCTAAAAATAATGTACTATTTAATTACACAATTCTATGAAAACCAATTTATTGGACCCCTTTTCTGTTTTGGTGTTTTCTGAAAAGGAATTCTTAGAATAAAATGTGATATCGACAACAAATATAATCTCAAAATTATGTTTACCAATTTTGAACAAATTTAAGAAATAATCACAAAATTTAATTGATTTTCAAATGGAGTAGTTGACGTAAGTCAATAAAATACAGGTAAAAATAAAATATCCACAGTGTGGCTGTCATTAAAACGTTTGCAGTTCAGTTCGTTCTTCAGTATCCTAAGCAGTGTCGCGTTTGATAATTAAGGTAATAACAAATTAAGTTGATAAGACCAAAATGATGTTGGAGACTAAATATACGGGCATGTACCAGGAGAAAGGGTATTTCCAATTATATAGTATAACTAGAAGCTTTCTTTGAAATTTCAAACTATAGTCTACCAAACATCAACAATAATTGTATATTAACAAATTTAATCTATTTGATTTCGAAATGAAACAAAATATCAATATGAGGGGATGCTCCGAATGAGCAAGTAATATTACGGATGTAAAGTTTCCTGAAAATCTCGTTAATGAGCTATTTCAAGCAATCAAATCTGGTTCTGCTACATGGAGATATTTCCAATGTAAAAATCGTGGTAGAAAATCATTGGTTATAATATGTCTTGCTATTGATACTGAGACTAAATTGAAAAGTCTCAATGTTACTACATGTTTGATTCTATCAATAACATGAATACAAAAATAAAAACATTATTGGGGGAAAATAACACACTTAATAGCAAACTTTATAATGTTGATAGTGTGAATGAAAAGCTGGAATATCCTAGAAATTCGTAACCTGGAGTATCGTAAGTTTTTAGAATGGTTTAGATATAAGCAAAACGGACACAATTTTTGTTGGGGATTTAAATATACCTGTAAACAAATGTTTGATGAGTTTGGGAATGGTTGTAATTAATACGTTTGCTACTAGGTCAATCGGTGACATTATACTTGATCATGTTGTTTGTAGCTTTTAAAATAGATTAACAACGTTAATCATTATAATATCATCTCTTTAATTCAAGGACAAATTTTACATATATATATTGGAAAAAAGGTTGTTAAATTTAGAAAGTGGACTCGTTGTTTGCTGATTTTCTTGAGGCTATGAATTTTGTTTGCTACATCTTGCCCAATTCTGAACGAGGTCATCTTTTTAGAATTTTTGCCACTTCAATAAATGTGTTTCCTTCCTTAGTCAAAAATGAATAAAAAAAATAATAAAAAATTCTTCTGATCAGATTATGGCTGAAATTTGTTAAATCGGTTAAGCCCCTACTAAACAGACATAAAACATTTTCAGTCCCACCAATTCCTAATCATCTCTTAACTTAGGTCTCGTCCTCATTAGTCAAGTTACCTGATTTCAAGTATTAACTTGAATTCAAATAACTTGAACCTACTTGACCAATATGAACAACATGTTAGTTTGCTTGACTTCAAGTTTCAAGAAATGTAAACGACCGTTGAACTTTTATATTCAAGTCGAGTCGTCTCAGAGAAACCATATTACAAAATTTAGTAATTTGGTAAGTTCTTTAAAAAATATAAAGGTAGAATTTTTGACATCTACAAAATGAATTTGAGTAGTGCAGTAATCATAATTGTTTTGAAAATTAATCAATCCTATGAAGTTTTGTCGAACATTCGACGACATTTTTAACATCTACATGACTAAATAAACTTGAATATATATGAACGTAAACTTGAATTCAAGTTACTTCAATTCTAATACTTGAAATCAAGTAACTTGACTAATGAGAACGAGGTTTAATGAGGCTTCGTAAATATGTTTGTCCCATTCGATAAAAAAGAGTTGGGCTCGGTTGACGATTTATTCAAAATGTATAAAATTGTCAAAAATTGTATGCGGAAACGCTGTGACACAAAGTCGAAACTCATGAATCTCAGAGATTTCCTCGTATAGTGATAATATAAAATACGTCGTACTTTGTATGCACAGTTTGTTCGTTTTTGTTTAACTGTACAAGGAAATCGAGCACGGTGCTGTTGTTTTTATTTCTCCTTTATCCAAATATTTGTAAGTACTTTGTAGTTGAATAAGACGAGTACGCATACGAAATACTCACAAGTAAAGCATGTTTGGACATGCATTGAAAACACTTTTCATGAAAAGCGTTAACAGAATATAAAATTTTAAGTTTGGGATTTTAAATTTGAAATTTGGAGATCGGAGTTTGAAATTTAAAATTTAGGATATGAAATTTGGAACTTGAAGAATTTAGAGATTTAAATTTCAAATTTGGAATTTGAAGTTTGAGGTATGAAATTCGGAATTTGAGATTTAAAATTTGGAATTTGAAATTTGGAATTTGAAATTTGAAATTTGAAATTTGGAATTTAGAATATGAGATTTGAGGTTTGAAATTTAAAATTTGAAATTTGACATTTGAAATTTACAGTTTGGAATTTAAATTTAATTTTTTTATTTGAAATTTAAAATTTGTAATTTGAAATTTGAAGTTTGAAATTTGGAATTTGGAATTTGAAATTTAAAATTTAGAATTCGGAATTTCAAGTTTGAAATTTGGAATTTGAATTTTGAAATTTGAAATTTTAAGTTTGGAATTTGAAATTTAAAATTAAAATTTAATATTTAAGATTTGAAATTCTGAATTTGGAATTTGATATTTGAAATTTGGAATTTACATTTTGAATTTGGAATATTATGATTTAAAATTTGGAACTTAGAATTTGAAATTTGGAATTGGAAAATTTGAAATTTGGAGTTTGAAGTTTGAAATTTGGAATTTGAAATTTAAAATTTGAAATTTAGAATTTGAAATTTGAAATTTAGAATTTGAAATTTGGAATTTGAAACTTAAAATTAAAATTTGAAATTTGGAATTTGTGATTTAAAATTTGGAACTTAGAATTTGAAAGAACAATGGCAGCTTCCCATACATTGTTTTATATGAAATTAAATGTCTACGTCTTTAAATGAAAAATATCTTATTTAACTCATTGTGATTTTCTGAGCTAGTTTGTGCAAGATTTTTTGTTAGAGAAGGCGGAGATTAATAGTTGGCGGAGATTATTTTTTTATTCGGCTCTAACTAGATAATATTATAGTTTAAAAAAACGTAGATAATTAATTGATTTTCTTTCGGATATGTGTCACTTTTAGACGTTTAAGTTATTATTTCAAATAATTTTTCGCCATTGTTCTTTGGAATTTGGAATTGGAAGTTTGGAATTTGAGATTTGGAGTTTGAAGTTTGAAATTTGGAATTTGAAATTTAAAATTTGAAATTTGAAATTTACAATTTGAAATTGGGAATTTGAAATTTAAAATTAAAATTTGAAATTTGGAATTTGAAACTTAAGATTTAAGATTTGAAATTTTGAATTTGGAATTTGATATTTGAAATTTGGAATTTGGAATTTAGAATTTGAAATTTATAATTTGGAATTCAGAATTTGAGATTTGAAATTTGGAATTTAGAATTTGAAATTTGGAATTTGGAATTCGGAATTTAAGATTTAAAATTTGGAATTTGAAATTTGAAGTTTGAAATTTGGAATTTGAAATTTAAAATTTAGAATTCGGAATTTCAAGTTTGAAATTTGAATTTTGAAATTTGGAATTTTAAGTTTGGCCTTTAAAATTTAAAATTAAAATTGAATATTTAAGATTTGAAATTCTGAATTTGGAATTTGATATTGAAAATTTGGAATTTACATTTTGAATTTGGAATATTAT
Organism: Tipula helvola; assembly: GCA_963556165.1. Classification (NCBI taxonomy): domain Eukaryota; kingdom Metazoa; phylum Arthropoda; class Insecta; order Diptera; family Tipulidae; genus Tipula; species Tipula helvola. The sequence goes on from OY744482.1 coordinate 324,944,612, forward strand.
GATTTAAAATTTGCAACTTAGAATTTGAAATTTGGAATTGGAAAATTTGAGATTTGGAGTTTGAAGTTTGAAATTTGGAATTTGAAATTTCAAATTTCAAATTTGAAATTTACAGTTTGAAATTTGAAATTTAGAATTTGAAATTTGGAATTTGGAATTTAGAATTTGAAATTTATAATTTGGAATTCAGAATTTGAGATTTGAAATTTGGAATTTAGAATTTGAAATTTGGAATTTGGAATTCGGAATTTAAGATTTAAAATTTGGAATTTGAAATTTGAAGTTTGAAATTTGGAATTTGAAATTTAAAATTTAGAATTCGGAATTTCAAGTTTGAAATTTGAATTTTGAAATTTGGAATTTTAAGTTTGGCCTTTAAAATTTAAAATTAAAATTGAATATTTAAGATTTGAAATTCTGAATTTGGAATTTGATATTGAAAATTTGGAATTTACATTTTGAATTTGGAATATTATGATTTAAAATTTGCAACTTAGAATTTGAAATTTGGAATTGGAAAATTTGAGATTTGGAGTTTGAAGTTTGAAATTTGGAATTTGAAATTTCAAATTTCAAATTTGAAATTTACAGTTTGAAATTTGAAATTTAGAATTTGAAATTTGGAATTTGGAATTTAGAATTTGAAATTTATAATTTGGAATTCAGAATTTGAGATTTGAAATTTGGAATTTAGAATTTGAAATTTGGAATTTGGAATTCGGAATTTAAGATTTAAAATTTGGAATTTGAAATTTGAAGTTTGAAATTTGGAATTTGAAATTTAAAATTTAGAATTCGGAATTTCAAGTTTGAAATTTGAATTTTGAAATTTGGAATTTTAAGTTTGGCCTTTAAAATTTAAAATTAAAATTGAATATTTAAGATTTGAAATTCTGAATTTGGAATTTGATATTGAAAATTTGGAATTTACATTTTGAATTTGGAATATTATGATTTAAAATTTGCAACTTAGAATTTGAAATTTGGAATTGGAAAATTTGAGATTTGGAGTTTGAAGTTTGAAATTTGGAATTTGAAATTTCAAATTTCAAATTTGAAATTTACAGTTTGAAATTTGAAATTTAGAATTTGAAATTTGGAATTTGGAATTTAGAATTTGAAATTTATAATTTGGAATTCAGAATTTGAGATTTGAAATTTGGAATTTAGAATTTGAAATTTGGAATTTGGAATTCGGAATTTAAGATTTAAAATTTGGAATTTGAAATTTGAAGTTTGAAATTTGGAATTTGAAATTTAAAATTTAGAATTCGGAATTTCAAGTTTGAAATTTGAATTTTGAAATTTGGAATTTTAAGTTTGGCCTTTAAAATTTAAAATTAAAATTGAATATTTAAGATTTGAAATTCTGAATTTGGAATTTGATATTGAAAATTTGGAATTTACATTTTGAATTTGGAATATTATGATTTAAAATTTGCAACTTAGAATTTGAAATTTGGAATTGGAAAATTTGAGATTTGGAGTTTGAAGTTTGAAATTTGGAATTTGAAATTTCAAATTCCAAATTTCAAATTTCAAATTCCAAATTCCAAATTTCAAATTCTAAATTTCAAATTTCAAACTGTAAATTTCAAATTTGAAATTTGAAATTTCAAATTCCAAATTTCAAACTTCAAACTCCAAATCTCAAATTTTCCAATTCCAAATTTCAAATTCTAAGTTGCAAATTTTAAATCATAATATTCCAAATTCAAAATGTAAATTCCAAATTTTCAATATCAAATTCCAAATTCAGAATTTCAAATCTTAAATATTCAATTTTAATTTTAAATTTTAAAGGCCAAACTTAAAATTCCAAATTTCAAAATTCAAATTTCAAACTTGAAATTCCGAATTCTAAATTTTAAATTTCAAATTCCAAATTTCAAACTTCAAATTTCAAATTCCAAATTTTAAATCTTAAATTCCGAATTCCAAATTCCAAATTTCAAATTCTAAATTCCAAATTTCAAATCTCAAATTCTGAATTCCAAATTATAAATTTCAAATTCTAAATTCCAAATTCCAAATTTCAAATATCAAATTCCAAATTCAAAATTTCAAATCTTAAATCTTAAGTTTCAAATTCCAAATTTCAAATTTTAATTTTAAATTTCAAATTCCCAATTTCAAATTGTAAATTTCAAATTTCAAATTTTAAATTTCAAATTCCAAATTTCAAACTTCAAACTCCAAATCTCAAATTCCAAACTTCCAATTCCAAATTCCAAAGAACAATGGCGAAAAATTATTTGAAATAATAACTTAAACGTCTAAAAGTGACACATATCCGAAAGAAAATCAATTAATTATCTACGTTTTTTTAAACTATAATATTATCTAGTTAGAGCCGAATAAAAAAATAATCTCCGCCAACTATTAATCTCCGCCTTCTCTAACAAAAAATCTTGCACAAACTAGCTCAGAAAATCACAATGAGTTAAATAAGATATTTTTCATTTAAAGACGTAGACATTTAATTTCATATAAAACAATGTATGGGAAGCTGCCATTGTTCTTTCAAATTCTAAGTTCCAAATTTTAAATCACAAATTCCAAATTTCAAATTTTAATTTTAAGTTTCAAATTCCAAATTTCAAATTCTAAATTTCAAATTTCAAATTCTAAATTTCAAATTTTAAATTTCAAATTCCAAATTTCAAACTTCAAACTCCAAATTTCAAATTTTCCAATTCCAAATTTCAAATTCTAAGTTCCAAATTTTAAATCATAATATTCCAAATTCAAAATGTAAATTCCAAATTTCAAATATCAAATTCCAAATTCAGAATTTCAAATCTTAAATATTAAATTTTAATTTTAAATTTCAAATTCCAAACTTAAAATTTCAAATTTCAAAATTCAAATTCCAAATTTCAAACTTGAAATTCCGAATTCTAAATTTTAAATTTCAAATTCCAAATTCCAAATTTCAAACTTCAAATTTCAAATTACAAATTTTAAATTTCAAATAAAAAAATTAAATTTAAATTCCAAACTGTAAATTTCAAATGTCAAATTTCAAATTTTAAATTTCAAACCTCAAATCTCATATTCTAAATTCTAAATTCCAAATTTCAAATTTCAAATTCTAAATTCCAAATTTCAAATTCCAAATTTTAAATCTCAAATTCCGAATTTCATACCTCAAACTTCAAATTCCAAATTTGAAATTTAAATCTCTAAATTCTTCAAGTTCCAAATTTCATATCCTAAATTTTAAATTTCAAACTCCAATCTCCAAATTTCAAATTCCCAATTTCAAATTGTAAATTTCAAATTTCAAATTTTAAATTTCAAATTCCAAATTTCAAACTTCAAACTCCAAATCTCAAATTCCAAACTTCCAATTCCAAATTCCAAAGAACAATGGCGAAAAATTATTTGAAATAATAACTTAAACGTCTAAAAGTGACACATATCCGAAAGAAAATCAATTAATTATCTACGTTTTTTTAAACTATAATATTATCTAGTTAGAGCCGAATAAAAAAATAATCTCCGCCAACTATTAATCTCCGCCTTCTCTAACAAAAAATCTTGCACAAACTAGCTCAGAAAATCACAATGAGTTAAATAAGATATTTTTCATTTAAAGACGTAGACATTTAATTTCATATAAAACAATGTATGGGAAGCTGCCATTGTTCTTTCAAATTCTAAGTTCCAAATTTTAAATCACAAATTCCAAATTTCAAATTTTAATTTTAAGTTTCAAATTCCAAATTTCAAATTCTAAATTTCAAATTTCAAATTCTAAATTTCAAATTTTAAATTTCAAATTCCAAATTTCAAACTTCAAACTCCAAATTTCAAATTTTCCAATTCCAAATTTCAAATTCTAAGTTCCAAATTTTAAATCATAATATTCCAAATTCAAAATGTAAATTCCAAATTTCAAATATCAAATTCCAAATTCAGAATTTCGAATCTTAAATATTAAATTTTAATTTTAAATTTCAAATTCCAAACTTAAAATTTCAAATTTCAAAATTCAAATTCCAAATTTCAAACTTGAAATTCCGAATTCTAAATTTTAAATTTCAAATTCCAAATTCCAAATTTCAAACTTCAAATTTCAAATTACAAATTTTAAATTTCAAATAAAAAAATTAAATTTAAATTCCAAACTGTAAATTTCAAATGTCAAATTTCAAATTTTAAATTTCAAACCTCAAATCTCATATTCTAAATTCCAAATTTCAAATTTCAAATTTCAAATTCCAAATTTCAAATTCCAAATTTTAAATCTCAAATTCCGAATTTCATACCTCAAACTTCAAATTCCAAATTTGAAATTTAAATCTCTAAATTCTTCAAGTTCCAAATTTCATATCCTAAATTTTAAATTTCAAACTCCGATCTCCAAATTTCAAATTTAAAATCCCAAACTTAAAATTTTATATTCTGTTAACGCTTTTCATGAAAAGTGTTTTCAATGCATGTCCAAACATGCTTTACTTGTGAGTATTTCGTATGCGTACTCGTCTTATTCAACTACAAAGTACTTACAAATATTTGGATAAAGGAGAAATAAAAACAACAGCACCGTGCTCGATTTCCTTGTACAGTTAAACAAAAACGAACAAACTGTGCATACAAAGTACGACGTATTTTATATTATCACTATACGAGGAAATCTCTGAGATTCATGAGTTTCGACTTTGTGTCACAGCGTTTCCGCATACAATTTTTGACAATTTTATACATTTTGAATAAATCGTCAACCGAGCCCAACTCTTTTTTATCGAATGGGACAAACATATTTACGAAGCCTCATTAAACCTCGTTCTCATTAGTCAAGTTACTTGATTTCAAGTATTAGAATTGAAGTAACTTGAATTCAAGTTTACGTTCATATATATTCAAGTTTATTTAGTCATGTAGATGTTAAAAATGTCGTCGAATGTTCGACAAAACTTCATAGGATTGATTAATTTTCAAAACAATTATGATTACTGCACTACTCAAATTCATTTTGTAGATGTCAAAAATTCTACCTTTATATTTTTTAAAGAACTTACCAAATTACTAAATTTTGTAATATGGTTTCTCTGAGACGACTCGACTTGAATATAAAAGTTCAACGGTCGTTTACATTTCTTGAAACTTGAAGTCAAGCAAACTAACATGTTGTTCATATTGGTCAAGTAGGTTCAAGTTATTTGAATTCAAGTTAATACTTGAAATCAGGTAACTTGACTAATGAGGACGAGACCTAAGTTAAGAGATGATTAGGAATTGGTGGGACTGAAAATGTTTTATGTCTGTTTAGTAGGGGCTTAACCGATTTAACAAATTTCAGCCATAATCTGATCAGAAGAATTTTTTATTATTTTTTTTATTCATTTTTGACTAAGGAAGGAAACACATTTATTGAAGTGGCAAAAATTCTAAAAAGATGACCTCGTTCAGAATTGGGCAAGATGTAGCAAACAAAATTCATAGCCTCAAGAAAATCAGCAAACAACGAGTCCACTTTCTAAATTTAACAACCTTTTTTCCAATATATATATGTAAAATTTGTCCTTGAATTAAAGAGATGATATTATAATGATTAACGTTGTTAATCTATTTTAAAAGCTACAAACAACATGATCAAGTATAATGTCACCGATTGACCTAGTAGCAAACGTATTAATTACAACCATTTCCAAACTCATCAAACATTTGTTTACAGGTATATTTAAATCCCCAACAAAAATTGTGTCCGTTTTGCTTATATCTAAACCATTCTAAAAACTTACGATACTCCAGGTTACGAATTTCTAGGATATTCCAGCTTTTCATTCACACTATCAACATTATAAAGTTTGCTATTAAGTGTGTTATTTTCCCCCAATAATGTTTTTATTTTTGTATTCATGTTATTGATAGAATCAAACATGTAGTAACATTGAGACTTTTCAATTTAGTCTCAGTATCAATAGCAAGACATATTATAACCAATGATTTTCTACCACGATTTTTACATTGGAAATATCTCCATGTAGCAGAACCAGATTTGATTGCTTGAAATAGCTCATTAACGAGATTTTCAGGAAACTTTACATCCGTAATATTACTTGCTCATTCGGAGCATCCCCTCATATTGATATTTTGTTTCATTTCGAAATCAAATAGATTAAATTTGTTAATATACAATTATTGTTGATGTTTGGTAGACTATAGTTTGAAATTTCAAAGAAAGCTTCTAGTTATACTATATAATTGGAAATACCCTTTCTCCTGGTACATGCCCGTATATTTAGTCTCCAACATCATTTTGGTCTTATCAACTTAATTTGTTATTACCTTAATTATCAAACGCGACACTGCTTAGGATACTGAAGAACGAACTGAACTGCAAACGTTTTAATGACAGCCACACTGTGGATATTTTATTTTTACCTGTATTTTATTGACTTACGTCAACTACTCCATTTGAAAATCAATTAAATTTTGTGATTATTTCTTAAATTTGTTCAAAATTGGTAAACATAATTTTGAGATTATATTTGTTGTCGATATCACATTTTATTCTAAGAATTCCTTTTCAGAAAACACCAAAACAGAAAAGGGGTCCAATAAATTGGTTTTCATAGAATTGTGTAATTAAATAGTACATTATTTTTAGGAACCTTCCAAAAAACGTTTTTTCTGTTTAAATTACCAAAATTAATTTACATTCATTTGATGTCATGCAAAATGGTTAACAAAAGTACAGATTTTTCAAATTTTGTTATCCAATTCATGTCAAGCTAATAACACCGTATACCGATACATATGTAATATAACGTATCTATGTGCATAGACTGAACTCACAAACGTTAAACAACTTTTTTTCGTTACAAGTTTAACGTTTTTTTTGTTTGGAAAAATGGGAAATACTCATCGACGAGAAACTATAGTTAAAACAATTCAACATAACCCAAAAAACAGGAACAAAAGAAAAACAAAAAAAATTTTGTAGTTTGGTCAAGTTTCTTTTTTTTTTATTTGTTGAATTTAATTTTGTATGCAAGAACTTGAGTTAAGAATTTTTTTTCGATGCTTCCTCAGATTTTGGTTAGTTTAAGAAAACACAATATACAGTAGGAAAAAAATGGAAAAGCACAAAACCGAAGAAAAAAAGTTCCAAAAATAATTTTAGTTTTCGGTTGAACTTTTGTAACCCATATTAGAATCAGCTTATTTTTTCTCGGTGTTGTTGTGTCGTACGAATTGAGTTTTCGTTTTCTTTGTCGTTTCGTCTTTGCGGGTTTTTCTCACATTTCTTCGTTTCTTGACAAGATTTTAGTTAGTTATTATCATTTTGATTATCAATTTAGAGAGGATGATTTTCCAATTTTTTTTTTTTTGGAAATAATTAAACATTGTATTCACGTATTATTGGTCTGGATTTAGATTTGTTTTTTTTTGTGTATCCACAACTACAAGAACCGCATATAAAAAAAATGCTTTCTACATTAATACTTCGATGCGGTTGGTGGATTATTATTTTGCTGTGTGACACTTGTTTGATAGGACATGTTTACAGTGAGTAGGGTATATTTATATTTTGGTGGTACATTATGTTTTATGTATTCATTATTTGTAAACAAATTTTATAGTCGTGATACTTTAGAGATGAAGAAGGGTAGGTAATACGAAAATTCATGAAATATTTGTTTTTAAATTTGTCTGAAAATGAAACGTGATTTGTAATTTTAAAACATAGAATAGAAATTTTTTCTGCTGTATTATTTTTAGCAGCATGCGGTATAGGTATTTTCTAGAAAAAAATTGACCTGCATGAAATTTGAAATGGGACATGAATAAGGAAAATCGAATTTTTCGGGTTATGCTGTACATAAAACAAGAATATTTGTTTCAACAAAATAAAATTTGCTTGTTTGTCATTTGCCGTATAATTTATATATAAAAACAGCAACTTAAATATAGTGGAAGACAGAAATGTTCTTACGGTAGTCATGAAAAGTCCAATCACTTTCTCCCATATTTACTACTGCTAAATCATTTTTGGTCATATTTCCATTTTGGTCACCAATGGCAGTTGAGTTTATACAAACTATCAACTTTCTAAGGACGAAGAATGCCGTAAAATTAAAAAGAAGAAGATCAATAGATTCGTACCTATAGATGCAAACTAATAGATTCAAACACCATGTTATTTGATCGCACACGAAATTTCATGCAGTATGCTTGGCATTCGTAAAGTCAAATTTTAGAAATATGAAAAATAAAAAATAAAAAATTTGGAATTTGAAATTTGAAGTTTGGGCTTTGAAATTTGAAATGTGAAATTCGATGTTAAGAATTTGATTTTTTTAAATTTGGAATTTCGAAATTAAAGTTTGGAGTTTGGAATTTAGAATTTGAGTTTTGAAATTTAAAATTTAGAATTTGAAATTTGAAATTGGAAATTAATAATTTGAAATTTAAATAAGATATTTGGACATTGCAAATAAGAATTTGATGTTTGGAATTTGAAATTCGAAATTTAAAATTTGTAATTTAAAATTAAAGTTGAATTATGGAATATGAAAATTTGGATTTGGAAATTTGGGATTTGGAATTTGAAATTTAAAATTAAGTGTGGAATTTGGAGTTTGGGATTTGAAATTTCGAATTTGAGGTTTGGAACTTGGAATTTGAAATTTAAAATTTAGAATTTGAAATTTGCAATTTTATATTAGGAATTTGGAATTTGAAATTTGGAATTTCGAAATTGGAATTTGAAATTTTTAATTTGATGTTTGGAATTTGAAATTTGAAATTTAAAATTTGTAGTTTAAAATTTGGAAAATGAAATTTTTATTTTGGAATTTGGGATTTGGAATTTGAAATTTAAAATTTAAAGTATGGAATTTAGAATTTGGGATTTGAAATTTGAAATTTTGAATTTGGAATTTTAAATTGGGAATTGGGAATTTGCAATTTGAAATTTGAAATTTGGAATTTGAAATTTGAAGTTTGGAATTTGTAATTTAGAATTTAGAATTTTAAATTTTTAATTTGGTATTTATGTTTGGAATTTGGAAATCAGAATTTGAAATTTGGAATTTGGAGTTTGAAGTTTGGAATTTTGAATTTTGAATTTGAGAATTGAAATTTGAAATTAAGAATTTGAAATTTGGAATTTGAAGTTTGGAATTTGTCATTTAGAATTTAGAATTTTAAATTTTTAATTTGTTATTTGCAAGTTGGGATTTGGAATTTAGAATTTTAAATTTGGAATTTGTAATTTAAAATTTGAAATTTGGATTATGAAATTTTTATTTTGGAATTTGTGTTTTGGAATTTGAAATTTGAAATTTAAAATTTGAAGTATGGAATTTTGAATTTGGGATTTGAAATTTAAAATTTGAAGTATGGAATTTTGAATTTGGGATTTGAAATTTAAAATTTAGAATTTGGGATTTACAATTTTAAATTTGGAATTTGCGACTTGCAATTTGGAGTTTTAAATTTGGAATTTGAAGTTTGGAGTAATTTAGAATTTATAAATTTGAATTTGGTATTTGCAATTTGGAATTTAGAATTTGAAATTTAGAGTTTCGAGTTTGGAATTTGGAATTTGAGATTTGAAATTTGAAATTAAAAATTTGAAATTTGAAATTTAAAATATGAAGTATGAATTTGGAATTTGGGATTTAAAATTTAAAATTTGGAATTTGGAGTTACGAATTTGGAATTTAGAATTTGAGATTTGAAATTTGAAATTAACTATTTGACATTTGAAATTGGGAATTTAGAAATTGAAATTTAAATTAAAAATTTGAAATTGCAATTTGAAATTTTGAATTTGAAGTTTGGAATTTGAAATTAAAAATTTGGATTTTAGAATTTTAAATTGAGAATTTGCAATTTGCAATTTGGAATTTGAAGTTTGGAATTTGTAATTTAAAATTTTAAATTTTTGATTTGATATTTGCAATTTGGAATTTTAAGTTTGGAATTTGTAATTTAGAATTTGGAATTTTAAATTTGAAATTTAAAATTTGCAATTTTTAATTTGAAATATGGAATTTGAAATTTGAAATTTTAAATTTGAAATTTAAAATTAACAATTTGGAATTTGAAATTTGGAATTTGAAGTTTGGAATTTGAAATTTAGCATTTTTAATTTTTAATTTGATATTTGCAATTTGGAATATGAAATTTTTATTGTCAAATTTGGGATTTAGAATTTGAAATTTGAAATTTGAAGTATGGAATTTGGGATTTTAAATTTGAAATTTGAATTTGGAATTTTAAATTTTAAATTGGGAATTTGAAATTTGGAATTTGAAGTTTGGAATTTGTAATTTAGAATTTGGAATTTGAAATTTGAAATTTAAAATTTAAAATTTGAAGTACGGAATTTGGGATTTGAAATTTGGAATTTGAAAATTGAAATTTAAATTTTGAAGTATGGAATTTGGAATTTGAAATTTGGAATTTGAAGTTTGGAATTTGAAATTAAAAATTTGGATTTTAGAATTTTAAATTGAGAATTTGCAATTTACCATTTGGAATTTGAAATTTGGAATTTGAAGTTTGGAATTTGAAATTTAGCATTTTTTTTTTTTTTTTTTTTTTTTTTTTTTTTTTTTTTTTTTTTTTTTTTTTTTTTTTATTATTACTATCTTTATTTCAATAAAATAAATACAAAATTAAAATCTAGTTGAAACAACATTATAAAATATGAAATAAAGTACAGCTCCTATAGACATTATGTCTGTAGTGGAGCAATTTAAAACAAATTTTAATTAAAATTTATATAATATTCTTTGTTTACATAATTAACAATAATCTTCAACAAAATACAAGCTCAGTTATTAAAATAGATATATTTAACTACACGACGGCACATTAGAACATAATGTATGATAATTTAACATTTATACTAAAAATATTGCTCGATATCATCGATGTCAAGTAACCAAGTCCGAATTTCCCTGTTAAATTTATGTTTCTGCGCAGATGGAAGCATTTTGACATTTTTAGGTAAAAGATGGAACCAATAAGGTGCCATATATAAATAAAATCTTCTAAACCTTTCACTATTACAACGAAGACCGACAAAATTGTTTGGATTTCTCATATTATACACGTGGTATATTCGACTATGATAACTATTGCTACGAACAAAAAACATTTTCAATACTTTAAAAACATACAAATACCTTAGAGGCAACAAGTTTAACTCGCGAAAAAGCGGAATAGTGGGTGTATTCCTTGGACAAGCATAAATTAATTTGATAATTCTTTTTTGCGCTACAAAAAGATCTGCAATATTAGCAAAGTAAATTCCACCCCAACTAGTTATACCATACATTAAGATAGATTCAACAAGAGCATGATATAACCTTCTTAAAATAAAAGAAGGGCACAAAGGTCGAAGATTATAAAATTTATGCACTGCAGTAATAACAATTTTCCTGATATTAGTTAGGTGGGAGGTCCAATTTAGCTGTGAGTCAATTGTTACACCTAAGTATTTAAACTCATTTATGCAGGGCAAATCAAAACATTGCCCAAAACATGGATTCTTATCACACGGGTATACGTGATACTTGAAAAAGTTTTGATCAACTGTTATGTCGGGCCGTCTAAAATGCATAATTCTAGATTTTTCACTAGCAACAAGCCGATGATAAAAAAACCATTTACTTAGAGTGCATAAATCAATATAGATAAACCGTTGAATATCAACGTAATCATTAGACGCATATGTCAAAGCCAAATCATCTGCAAACGCTGTAGCACACCCTCTAAGATTAATTTCAAAGATAGAATTGAAATAAATTAAAAACAATAAGGGCCCCAAAACTGAGCCCTGAGGAACACCACATTTTAGAAGACCTGGAGGACTATTCACATTATTAATTTTTACAATTTGACTACGCTTACGAAGGTAACTTATAAACCAATCTAATATTTTGCCTCTAACACCAATACTTGACAATTTCATTATGAGTATGTCATGGTTAACAGTATCAAATGCTTTTGAAATGTCCAAAAATACTGCTGAGCATTTCTGAGAGTTGTTAATTGCTAAATAAATATTGCTCAGAAAATTTAAAAGAGCTTCTTCCGTAGATTTTCCTTCTATGAATCCAAATTGGTGATCACTAAAAAATTTTATTTTACCAAGGTAAGAGACTAATCGTCGTTTAATTAATTTCTCAAATAATTTGGAAAAAGTACTCAATAGTGAGATCGGTCGGTAATTGTTTAATTGCAGAGCATCACCCTTTTTAAAAACTGGAATAACAACAGCTATTTTTAAGGCGTCTGGAAAAATTCCGCTCTTTAGACTTAAATTAAATAAAAATTTTAATACATCAACCAAATACCAGGCACAATTTTTAACAATGATATTATCTACTCCATCAAATCCTTTAGAATGTTTGTTTTTTAACTTCTGAATTTCAGAAATAATCTCCAAAGAATTAATTTCATCGAAATAACAAGAAGTACAGTAACTATCTCGGTTTCCAAAAATAAATTGTTTCTGCTCTCCACTGTTAGTACTATTAGGAAAAATATTGGAAGTTATATCGGATGAAACATTTATAAAAAATTTATTAAATTCATTACATATATTCTGATCATCAGTAAGAAGAACATTTGATTGATATTCATAAATTTGTGTTATTTGGTTTTTGTTTTGGGACGTATTTCTACCCAAGATATCATCAATTTCCTTCCACATAAGCTTAGGATTATTCCCTATTAAACCAAATTTATCTTTGTAATATACTCTTTTGACCCGTTTAACAGTCATATTTACATGCTTAGAGAGTTTTCTTACATAATTTTCTAACCGAGTGTTATTTGGATACCTTCTTAATTTTTTAGAAAATTTTTTAAGTTTATTAATTTTACACAAAAGATAATAATTCATCCAGGGCTTTAACTTCTTGCTACTGCGATAAGTAATTGTTTCTTTTGAAAGTTCAATATGGGAAATTAATTTATTTAAGAAAATATCGAATGCTGTATTACAATTTTTTTCATGGTAAACAAGATCCCAGTTTTCAACTAGAAGACGATCTCTAAGTTTGTCATAATTAACTTTTGAACTCTTTCCACTATAACATATCACAGGTCTATTCGATTCTGCCCAAATATTGAGGGTAATTAAATTATGATCGGAAAAATGTATTGGTAAATTATCAATACTAAAAGTATATGTACTACTGGATTTAACAAAAACATGGTCTAAACATGATAGATTCCTAGTTGGATTGTTAGATACACTGAGGAATCCATATGATGCAAGCATTGCTTGGTAGTTAAAACAGCTTACGTTATTCAATAGATTTATATTAATATCACCTAAGATCACTATGTTATTATTGTTAATTGTTCCCAGCAAATTATCTAAATTATTGCAAAAATCATTAAGATCACTATTACAAAAACGGTAAAAACACAGAAAAATCCAAACATTTTTACCTAGTTGAATGTCCAATCTAAGAACATCAGCTGAAATCCAATTACAAGTACAGCATGATATAACTGTTAGATTTTTATGTATAAAGACACCAACTCCACCGGCGCGGTAATTATCGTTACAGCAAGCTTTAAAGCTGTAATTAGGCAAATTGAATTCTGTTGTTTCGTTCGAATAAATCCAAATTTCAGAAACAAAAATTAAATCAGGTAGAGTATTCAGACTGGCTACAAACGTACTAAACATATCAAAATTTGCTCTTAAACTTCGAATATTTTGGTGCAGTATACTATATTTACTACTCATAAAAGATGCAAATCAAAAATAACTTACAAACAATGATAATAATAAATTGAGCAAAAATATAATATAGAGCAATAATCATAGAATATCGCGTTGAATTTAAAATTCGCTTAATGATAAGAAAAAATATGTTTACGTAAAAATTAAAAATATTAGAAAAAACAAAAAACGAGTAAAACGACCAAAAATAACTTATATCGTGCTTTACATTCATAGCATTAATATTCAATAGTGCCAACGTAAAAGAAATTAAACACAAAAAAATTTGAATAATTAAATCTGTTAAGGAAATGTAAATAGACAAAACAATTGATAGTGGCGATGAAATCGACATAAAATAAAATAAAAACACAAGAAAAAATAAAAACTGAGCTAGTACAGGTAAATAAATCACAATACTTAACAATCTATAAATTTCCAGGTTCCCAGATAGTTCAATCAGATGTATTGCCTTCAATTTTCTTGTGAATGTTTTTAATCCGAAAAATATCGTTGACCGAAGCAATTCGATGAACATCAGACCCTGCAGATTTCCGTAAATATATTTGTCCAGCTTTGCACCATAAATAATTATACTTATATAATGTTTTTATATTTTTAGCCTCACGGTATAAATTTGACTGGAACGCTGTTAAGTGATGCATAATGTAGATACGCTGGACTGGATGGTTTACTGGTAGAAATACATCCAAATCTTGAGTAGACAGTGATTTGTGTTTTCGCATTTGCATTAAAATATTGTTTTTAAGTTCAGTTGAGTTTAGTTTCACAATAAAGAAATCTCTTAACAATGGCTTGAAGTGGTTTCTATTTGCAGCAGCGTTGACAGTAATTTTTTTATCGATCTTCTCAACTGAGACTATTTGATCACCATTTATGTTCACCCCTATTTTTTTGATAACACAAGTTATTAAACTACGAATGTCTTCATGGTTAGATGGTAAGCCACTGATAATAATGTTGGATACATTTTGCTGTTGATTTGGTTTATCGATTTCAGCTTCCAAATGACGTAATTTGTTGTCTTGCACAAGCAATTTTTCCTCTAAAACACAAACTTTCGACTTGATTTCCTCATATTCAAATTTTAACGATGTAACAATGGTTTTTAAATCTTCAAGTGCTGATAGCTTACTTTCCATGCGTTTAAGCTGGGTCATAACATCGGATAAACTAACGTTCATATTTGCCGAGTCCGACGCAACCTGATCATCATCCATAATTGATTGGTTTGACGTTGCACGACAGTCTTCACATAACCAATTCACAGATCGATTTTTGATGCCTTGTAGAAGATCATCAGATATGCGAGCGCATTTGATATGGAATGGTTTCATACAAGGTCCACCACATTTGACACCAGGAAATCTTCCCTTTGTAATATTGGAAGAGCAAGTGTTACAGGTTTCAGACATAGTACAAATACAGTTTAAAAATTATCTGTGGTAAGTGTACACAGCAATCAAAATAAACCAAAAATGATTTCCGAAATTGAATTTAACAATAAACAGTTTGTACACTATAACGGATTTGAAAGAAACAAATTGTATATACCAATAACGTTTACACAAAATGAATGAAATCATAAACAGTTGCACTAAAACGGATTTTATTGTAACACAAGAAATATTTCCAATATTTAAATAATTGATTAATTAATTGAATTAATTGAATTATTACGATAATTTTATTAATTTAGAGTTCTAATATTTATATGGTTATTATGATTAAAAATGTATTAAATTGGAACTATTATATTTTGATTTATATATTTTTCACTGCACAATTATTTTTTTTTTTTTTTTTTTTAGGTGTTGCTCGTTTAAAAGTTGAGTATCGAATATTTTTAATTTTTAATTTGATATTTGCAATTTGGAATTTGAAGTTTGGAATTTGTAATTTAGAATTTGGAATTTTAAATTTGAAATTTAAAATTTGCAATTTTTAATTTGAAATATGGAATTTGAAATTTGGAATTTGAAATTTGAAATTTAAATTTTGAAGTATGTGATTTGGAATTTGAAATTTGGAATTTTAAATTTTAAATTGGGAATTTGCAACATGCAATTTGCAATTTGAAATTTGGAATTTGAAGTTTGGAATTTGTAAATTAGAATTTGGAATTTGAAATTTGAAATTTAAAATTTGAAGTATGGAATTTGGGATTTGAAATTTGGAATTTGAAAATTGAAATTTGAAATTTGAAGTATGGAATTTGGAATTTGGATATTTTGGAATTTTGGAATTTTAAATTTTAAATTGGGAATTTGCAATTTGATATTTGGGATTTGGAATTTGAAATTTGGAATGTGGCATTGAAATTTGGAATTTGAAGTCTAAAATTTGCAATTTGGAATTTTGAATTTGAAATTTGGAATTTTAAATTGGGAATTTGCGACATGCAATTTGGAATTTGAAATTTGGAATTGTAAGTTTGGAATTTGAAATTTAGAATTTAGAATTTTTAATTTTTAAATTGGTATTTGCAATATGAAATTTGGAATTTAGAATTTGAAATTTGGGATTTGGAGTTTGGAGTTTGGATTTTGAATTTTAATTTTGAAGTATGGAATTTGGAATTTAAGTTTTAAATTTTTAATTTGGAATTTTAAATTTTAAATTGAAAATTTGCAATTTGCAATTTGGAATTTGGGATTTGGAATTTGAAATTTGAAATTTGGAATGTGGCATTGAAATTTGGAACTTGAAGTCTAAAATTTCGAATTTGGAATTTTAAATTTTAAATTGGGAATTTGATATTTGCAATTTGGAATGTAAAATTTTTATTGTGGAATTTGGAATTTGAAATTTGAAATTTAAAATTTGAAGTATGGAATTTGGGATTTGAAATTTGAAACTTTGAATTTGGAATTTGGAATTTTAAATTTTAAATTGGGAATTTGCAACATTCAATTTGGAATTTGAAATTTGGAATTTGAAGTTTGGAATTTGTAATTTAGAATGTAGAATTTTTAATTTTTAATTTGGTATTTGCAAGGAGGGATTTGGAATTTAGAATTTGAAATTTGGGATTTGGAGTTTGGAATTTAAAATTTGAAGGATTGAATTTGGAATTTGGAATTTAAATTTGAAATTTAGAATTTGGAATTAATTTTAAATTGGAAATTTGCAATTTGCGATTTGGAATTTGAAATTTGGGATTTTAAATTTTAAATTTGGAATTTGAAATTTGGTATGTGGCATTGAAATTTGGAATTTGAAGTCTAAAATTTGGAATTTGGAATTTGAAATTTAAATTTGGAATTTGAAATTTGAAATTTGGAATTTGAAATTTGAATTTGAGGTTTAAAATATGAATTTGGAATTGGAAATTGGGAATTTGACATTTGGATTTGAAGTAAAATTTGGATTTGAAGTGAAATTTGGATTTTGTGATTTAAAATTTAGAATTTATTTTTTTAATCGTCCAAGATGAAGAGTTTTTGGATTCAAATAATTTGTTCATAACATTGTGGTTCGGGGCAAGTTTAATAAAGTTTCAGATTTCTAAATCAAATTGATGCTGAATTAAAATTTAGTATATACATATCTTCTTCTAGTGGGCATTTTGTTTAGCAGATTGTGCGTTTAAAATTAAAATATAGTTTATTAGCCAAATCATATAATGGTACTAATTACTTGTCATATATGGTACTAATAAGAATATATGTAGCTACTAATATGGATACTCAAATTATTTAGTTTAATTTAGTATGGTAAAGCTGTTATTATTTATGAGTTCCAGGTCTAATTTATATTATTTCGTAGTGGGATTTTAAGCAGAGAAGCCATACGCAATTTTTTTTTTTTTTTTCGCTGGCGCTACATCCCATAGAGGGATTTGGCCGCTTCATTTTGAAGTTTCGTAATCATTTTTTTAACGGATAATGAGTGATTAATTCATTGATCCTACCCTTAACCAGCCGTGATTTTTTCATCACCCGCCGGGAATCGAACCCGGGACCTCCGGAGCGTAAAGCAAGTATGCTAACCACTGTGCCACCGGGGCGGCAATTATTAATTTTAATTTTGATTATGGAGTTAATTTCTAGGGTTAATAGGTACATATATATTTGGAAAGGAAATTCGATAGGGTTTTGAATTTTTTAGTTGCTTACTTCAAAACTTAAATTTAAAATAATAATAAAAAAGAATATATTTAGTATTTAATATTCATAGTTTAGAAATTGTTTATGCGTCTCGAATTTCAGGTTATAAAGTCTTAGTAGAAGGATTTTCTGATGGACAGTATATTTACGTGTTCAAGCACCAACTAGACATATTTCCATACCACGCCTCGAGCTATGGTGCTGCTGCACTTTTGTGCCATTTACTAAAATATGTTCAAGAATCGATTAAGTTGAAGGTAAACTCAGTTATCGCACATTTTAGAACGAACTACGAGAAATAAATTGATGTACGTACCATCGAAACAAAACCCAGCCGATTCAGCATCCAGAGGACTGACACCACAATCTCTCGTTACAAACAAACTTTGGTGGAATAGATCTAATTGGCTAGATCTGAATAGCAAATGCAGACCCAAAAGTTTAATATTTCATAATCCAACCAATGCAACCGATGAAATCCAAGTCTCAAAGAA
Source organism: Tipula helvola (assembly GCA_963556165.1). Lineage (NCBI taxonomy): Eukaryota > Metazoa > Arthropoda > Insecta > Diptera > Tipulidae > Tipula > Tipula helvola. The sequence goes on from OY744482.1 coordinate 324,962,947, forward strand.
GTTTATCAAAAATTAACACGTCACAGTAAATCTTGATCATATTTCTCAATAACTTTTCATCAAATTTACTGCATTGAACAAAATCTTTGGAATACTAGTATTAGATTTACTTTAAAAACGAGACGACTGTATGTAGAAGAACAAGAATCGACTAAAATTTGTAACCTGCTATCTACGGTCGATGAATTCATACTAACTGAAAACTGTTACATCAAATGCATACAAGCAGAATCATTTTCAGACGGCATGCAACATATCACACGGCATAGTGAGATTAAGCAGGGAATCTAGCTATCGTCATTAAGGCCATTTCCGAGATATTTTGCCACAAAAACATATTTAGATGAAGCCTTTAATAGAAAAATATCATCGAGAAAATTTTCATCCAGGACCAAAATTACTTACCATTGTTATTCGTCAACGATTTTGGGTAATTGGATGTGGTAAAGACATACGATGGTATACATACAAAAATTCATCTTGCTCTTCATGAGAAGAAAAATTAAGAGCCAGCAGGTTATGGCTGATCCACCGAAAGAACGTGCTAGTACTGAACGACCATTCTTAAATATTGGTGTCGACTTAAGAGATCTGCAACGAAGAGGCAAATTTAAAACCATCAAAGCATACATAGCATTGTTCATTTGCTTGTCTGTAAAAGCTATGCATATAGAGGTCGTAACTGGCATGATCACAAACGAATTTATTGCCGCTCTGAAGCGTGTTATATCACGCCGCAGAGTACCTTGTCAAATACACTGTGACAATGGTAGTAATTTCGTTGAAAAAACACACAATCCACGATCCAGAAAACAAGAGAGCTTTATCCAACAACCGAGCAATATTTATAGAGGCTAACACAATTTATCAGCTTATTTACAAAATATTGGAACGGGGCAAATCGGTATGACTCAAGCTTTAGCGTTTTATTTACATGGCGTAATTTAGTAAATACGAGACAATAGCATAACGGTGGATATTGTTCAACTCTATAAGTTCGTGAATTTTATTGGTAACATTTTTATTTTTTTAGTGTGTTCTATATTTGAAACCCTGCGTTGTAGTTCACTCTTTAATAAATATTACAACACTGTGTTATACTCCGAATCTACGATTGTGACGGCTATAGCAATAAAAACGGAACCAAAAAATTAAATTTAACGAAAAACAAGAATCAAAGCTACAATAAAAAATCGATATTCTCTCCCTCCTACTAAACAAAAAAAAAATCCAATTCAACGTTCATTTAATTTAATTATTGTGAAAAAATAGTTTTCTTGATTGCCATTTTCATCTTTCAACCGATAAATTGTTGTTGCTGTCCGTTTTGATTGTTTTGAAGCACATTCATTTTTTATTTTCAGTCCAACATAACTCACTGCCGTTTTAAAGTTGTGTTTAATGGCCAATAGGTAATTTAAAGCTGATATACCATATTGTATTTTATGTTCACAATCATATCATAAAATAAATCAACTGTAATAAATTTAGAAGACAATATATGTGCAGAGCGTTGTCATATAATTCATCTCATTTATTCGATACACATTTTATAGTAATCCACATGAATATATCATGTGCATCGGGGTTTTATATATATTTCCAGTTCAAAGTTTTATCGTTTGGTTACTTTATATTCTTAAGAAAATTATTACATTTTAATGCAGAGGAAATTGATTGTGTGGTAAAAGTTTTTACCTTTATGCTTGATTAGATATTTTATTAGATTATCGTTCGACTGTAAATTGTATAATACTTAATTTGTAACTTTACACTATATATACAACAGAATTGATTATTTTTAATCCCTCTATATTTGCAACCCTCTCTCCAACATTTTGTTTGATAGAAGCATATACTGTACAAAAAAAAACAATTATTTATATTTGTTACATATATCTATGTAGGATGACATTTAGTCTAAACGGCAAAGAAATTATTTAGATCGTAAAAGAATTGTTTTTGTAATGAGATGGTGAAAAGCTTTCTTTTATTTTTCGATTAACGACTTTCCGTCATTACATACAGGTACGTATTTAATCATTTCTACATATTCTTCGATTTTTTCTGCTATAATTACCTTCGTTTATTTTTGCTGATATGTAATATTTGTACATATTCATCCAACCATGCCAGCGTATGTTTTGTTATTATTATATACGAATATGCCACATATACTCTACTCCACATAACAACCATACATATGTATATATTTATATCATCAAAGCTTTTGTTTCGTGAACCAAAAGCGCGCAGTCGAATTTGAGTAGGATGTACATAAATATATACATCTATAGAAATAAATACAGGACGTTGAAAATAAAAGGAAACATCTCGTTTCCACCCTACTTATTTCCCAAAAAAAAGAAAATATATAAATAGTCAAATTTGTTTTGATAAAATAAATTGTTTGACATCAATATCGAATACTCTAACTGTATACTATTAAACTTCAATTATTATTATCAATTTTATCTATTGGCACATAACAAATATATACGAAAATGTTTGTGCATGAGAAAATTCGAACGGAAAATAGGAAAATAAGACACAACGACACTAACTTACTATAGCAATGAAGAGCTTTCGTATTTGTATTTTATTAATTATCCAAAAGTTTCATTTGTCACAAGCAATTAATTCGAAATTTTCAGTTAGTTTTATATACATACGTATGTATACTTATACATTATGTACATATTATAAGAAGAAGGATCATATATACCTACTATATAGATATTTGTATTTAATTGGTTTTTGGTTTATGATTTAATTGACATAATAATAATATTTTTCATTAGAAAATTATTGATGAAAAGCAGTTTTGTTTGTTTGATTAATTATCAAATTAATGGATGTAAAAATACTATGGACAAATAGTTGATTGTTAAGAAGAAATAAAGATTTTCCTATCGCAGCGCTTAAACTGCGTGATAAATGGAACCAAAGGGTGAATGGAATAAATTCTGTGCCACTCCAACTAACCTAACGTAACTCAGTGAATTTTTAGGCTTTATAGAATTCATAAAATATATAGGATTTACGGAATTTATCGAATTTATAAAGTTTGTAAAATTTATAAAAATTAAAATATTTTTAGAAACATTAGAATTTTTTGAATTTATAAAACTGACAGACTTGAATAATTTATAGAACCCATAGAATCTATAACATTTTTTTTATTTTTATTTATTATATACATACATAGTTTTGAAACTGTTTTTTTTTTAAATTAATTCCTGTCGGCTAATTATAGACCAATTTTTAACTTTTTCAATTAAAGTTTTATTTACTTTCCCAAATTTTCGATGGTTCGCATCATTTTCAAGGGTATTATACTAATGACAAATTTCAAAAAATTATTTACTCATATATCACAAACAAAACAATCAAATTATATACAATTCATACATACAATATTTGGGGCTACTTCAAAAATTAACTTATACCGCTCATCTTTTTGCTCATTTTCTCATTCGGTAAGTTAAATTTTGAAGTAAAGGTAAAATTTGTTTAATGAATTATTTTAAAGGAATTATATCGCACCTATCGCTTCTAAATTGTGTTTTGGTTAATTTAATTCGTTGGATTAGTATAGCATCGACGATTATATTGAAGCAAATTGGATATTAAATTGAAAAACGGGAAACACTTTAGTAATCTTAAGACAATCAGAAAATTCCCCAATTCTAATCGCGGTATTTATAAGATCCACTACATTATGCGTTAAAATGTTACTGCAGTTAATGATAAATTTCGTTGATATTGAATCGTAGCCAGTTGATGCGGTTTTGTTTAGATTATACATAATATTTAACACTTCATCATAACTGGTCAAAGATCTATCTAACTCAGGTAGATTCTGATATTCCAAATAGGATAGAAAATCGTTTGCCAAGTTACTCGGATGATTTGGTTCAATTAAATTTGAAATATTTACAAAAATGATAGTTTAATATACATACATATAATTTAAAGGATTTATAAAATTTATAGAAATTATAGGACCCTTAAAATTTATAGAATTTATCGAATTTACAGAATTTATAATAATTTAAGAATTTATGTGATTTAAAGAATATATAAAGCACTTACTGAATTTTAAAAGTTTATACATATGATTTATAGAATTATTCATAGAATTAATTAAATTTATAGTATTATTACAGTTCGATCGATAAATCCTATATATCGAAATTTTTGAATTTATAAAATTCATAGAATTTATAAAAATTATGGAATTTTTAGAATAAGTAAAATTTGGGTGTGAAGAATTTTTAGAACTGACAAACTTGAACCAATTCCTAGAACCTATTGAATCTATAAAATTTAAAAAACTTGTAATATTTGTGGAGTTTATGTAATTTATAGGATTCTTTGAATTTATTTATCAAATTCATAAAATTTAAAGAGTTTATAATTGAGTCGTTTAGTCTTGAATGGGCACATGTCCACTTTTTCAAATTATTCAGTAAATAAAAAAGCTTTATATTGTTAGCAAAAATATGTTTAGGAGAGAATTTGAGTTTGTTGATGAAAATGTGAGTCACTATGAAATGTCAAGCTGCATTTTGGGGTTATATTTCAATTATTTCAGCTGGTATGCTCATTTTTAAAGCATGGACATGAGCCCATTTAATAATAAATACAAAAAATATATTTCAAAAAGTAAAAGTATATATTTTAAAGACTTCAGTAGTCACTGTCCGCACTATTATATTCCATTCCAGTTGGCCATTGCATAATTTTTGCAGGTCACATATTTTTTTAATATTTATTACGTTTACAGTATCAAACGCTCTTTTTGAAAAGGTAATCTTACTTTCTTTATCAATTCGGTAGTATTAAACCGCAGCAGTTTATACGTAAAACTTTCCAAACTATCAATAAATTCCCGGGCTTCTATATTTCCGTTGCTGGTCATTTCAAAATGTGAAAATTCAAAAACTTTAAATTGGATTTTTTTTAACTTTTCTGCCTTTTGATTGAACAGCAATTACTTTCTCATTGAAAAAAGTAGTCCACCAATTCTTAAAGCTTAATATTTTATCATTGTTTGATAAAATATTTGTATTGATTTTTTGTATGTACTTGATCGGTTGATCAGGGTACCATATTCCTCTGGCAAATAAATTCTGTCAATTTTCTTTAAATTTTTCTTGATTGCTCCAACGGGGAAATAGTCATAAATTTTGGACAGGTTTTTTCAATACAAAAAATCATCAGAAATCGTATTACTGTGTTATTACGATTTTGACCAGGACCATCCGAAAAAATATGGAGTTCGGAGTATCAGGTGTTAAATATTTTGCTACGAAATCACTGATCAAAGAACATACTTCATTTACCCCTTTTTTGCTATTCCTTTGTGATAAAGGCACATTTCGCTACATTTCCTCTTTAAATGTAGATACAAAAACTATTTATCCAGAGCTGCCGATAGTAAAAAATTTCCTGGGGGTATGTCCTGGACAAGTGCCTTTTCTAGGATAAATGATTTTTTTTTTTTGCAAGGTAGGTGCCGTTCCATTAACCATATGGTAATGTCGTCTTGTTGTAAAACGTATATACGTGTCTATGATACAAAACCGTCATAATACTAATTGACAAAAAGTGAACATGAGCCCTTTCAATACTAAACGATTCAATTATATTAGAATTTATAACATTTATAGACTTTGTGGAATTCAGAGAATTTATAAAAACGAAGAAGATTTGTAGAATTTAAAGCACTTACTGAACTTTTAAGCTTTATTAATAGAATTTATAGAACTTATGTATTTTACAGAATTGTTAAAGTTAATAGGATTTTTCAAAATGTTTGCATTCATAAAACAAATAAAATTCGAATTTGTAGAACTTATAAAACAGACACACTTGAAATAATTAATAGAACACAAATAATATAAAAAATTTCAAGAATTTAACATATATTATTGATAAAATTATTAAATTTTATAGAATTTATAAAATTCATAAAGTTTAAAAATTTATAGAGTATATAAACATATTATAACTTATACAATTTATAGAATTTATTGAATTTATTAAATTTGCAGAATTTAAATGATTTATAGAATTTAAGAAACTTATTGGATTTTTAGACTTTATAGAATTCATAGAATTTACTGAATTTATGAAATTCAAAGAAAGAAAACTTTTAAAACATGTAGAATGTAAATAAATCAAATTTGAGTTTGTAGAATTTATAGAACTGACAGACCTGAATAATATATAGAACCCATATAATTTATTGCATTTAAAGAATTTATAGAATTTATAGGTTTATTGAATTTTTAAGATTTGTAGAATTTATCGAATTTACAGAATTTATAAGAATTGAAGAATTTATGAGATTTGCAGAATGTAAAGAACTTACTGCATTTTCTTACTTGTATAAATAATGTATAGGATTTATAGAATTATTCATAAAATTTAAAGATATTATTGAATTTACAGAATTGTTAAAGTTTATAAGATTTTTCGAAATTTTTTTTATTTCTAAAACAAGTAAATTTAAGTTTGTAGAATTTTTAAAACAGACACACTTGAAACAATTAATAAGAAACAAAGAATCTACAAAGCATACAAAATTTGTATTGTTGATCCAATGTATAAATTTCATAGAAATTGGATGTTATATTCATAACATTTCAAAATTTAAAGAGTTAGAAGAATTTATAGGATTTATAGAATTTAAGAAACTTGTTGGATTTTAAGAGTTTATGGAATTTGTAGAATTTACTAAATTTATTAACATAATTTATTGCTTTTAAAGAATTTAATATTTTCAGAATTTATGTACATTCCTAATTACTACAAATTCTATTAGGCCGGTTTAATTGTGAACTGTTGCAGCAAACTGATGTTGTAATTTATTTTATTCCAAGCATGCAAGGGTTGCTCCTCCGTTTATGGTTGGAACTCTGATCATCAATGAAGATGGCTCAGACTTACGCTACACATCATTTTCACTGTTTTCCGTATCATGATTAAGATGCACATTATCATAATGATTCAACACTAGAGACCTGAGAATAGGAAGGGTTTTTGTATTAGAAGGAAGTAGTGAGTGTTGATCAATCATATTCTTGCCGGGCTCCCGGTAATGATTAATGGATTATGTTTTGTTTTAAATAAAGGAAAAGAAATAAAATAAGGAAAAATGGTAATTTTATTTTTAAAGGGCTGAATATTGACATGAAATAATAAATTGCTTCCCTAAATTAACTATAACTACAAGAACTTAGGTCTTTAAAGTATTCATGGGAAGAATCAAAGGAGCGGTAGCAATACTATTTGCTCGTATTCTACACTTTATCGTGAAAATAATTGTTGAGTGTTGTATAGTTCAAAAATCTGTACAGTTGAAAATATCGATGTGCAATAATTATTATTAGTCGTTCGTAGATCTTGTAATGTTCCTAAGGAAAAGGAACAGTTGACGATGTAGAAGAGAAACCAAAGGAGATTCTATTCCGTGATAAACTGTTCCGAGTGCATCTTAACATTAAACAAACAGCATAATGTATCTTTTTTTTTTCATTTATTATTTTTATTTCAAGTCTATTTACTTAATAACAATAATAGAATATTTATAAAATGAACACAATTGGGTTACAACTGGAATTTGGGGAGGCGGCATCGGAGATGGTAGTTTTTTTTCGATAATTATGAACAGCATCACTATCTGCTAATCCAGTGCGAAAATAAGGATGGAAATTATATTGTTAGATGGAGGGTTGCATTGATATTATGACTAAAGTTTTATCATGGATTTTTGTCAATCTTTAGGCTATCGGAAAAAGGTAGGAAAAGAGATTAAAGACAATTAGCCCGCTCAGTCCTTTGATTTTATGTGGCAGGAGGAACTTAAAATGCGTGTTAATAATGAAAGTAGTCACGAGTGAACAAGTTAAGTGGATATGAACAAGTGGATACGGTTGTTATTGGTGGGGTTATTGGACTGTATGAGAGTGGATGTTTCCTTCATTACCTGGGAATAGGTTTCAATTCTCTTTTGTGACAAGGAGTTCCTGAATAAATCAGTCCTGATACCTGAGATCGAAGAGGGAATTTGTGGATAAGTGGGAATGAGTTTTTCAGAATAGACTATGCAGTCTTCCTTGTTCTTCCTCGTCCTCACATCCGATTGACTCACTGGAATCGGACTCTGATTTTGAGTAAATTTCAGCGGCTGCTCTTCGCAATTCAATGCGATGAGGTAGAAGGTTTTCCCATTGTAAGGGAGTGGTTTCGTAATATTTTAAATCTTGTTGAAGTGAGTCATTCCAGGTGAGACAAGGTCGGCCTATTTTTTTCGGTCCCGCTGTATATGTTGATGCCGCTGTAAGTAGGTGCGTGGAGCCTCGACGATAAATATGTCCCCAATAATTGATTCGTTGGGTCTTGATTTTTTTAGTTAGGGTTTTACCATTCAAAATGTCCTTGACTTTGCTGAAGGGAGGTCTGTTAGTGCTAAATTCAAGCAGTTTTCTAAGGAAAAGGAACTCATATTTTCGAAGGCGTCGTCGATTTGCTGAGGTAAGAGCAGCTGTTTTAAGGCCGTAGATAAGCATGGGAACTATTACGGTGTTGTACATTGCGAGGGCGGTTTGTGCTGGAACACGGTTACGTTTAATAAAGTTTTGCATAGGTCGAACAGTGTTGCTTGCTTGATGGCATCGAGTCCGAATAGTAAATGGTCTACTAAGCCGAGAGGTCAAATAAGTTCCTAGGTATCGCATCATTTCGACGACGGAAAAGGTGATTCTGGCCAAAATAAGAGTAGGAGGAGGTCGAAGGAAGGATCAGGGTCTCGAATGAGGCCATTTCTGGGGATTTACATCAAACCCGGCGTATTTCAAGTCGGTAAATAATTCGTTTAAGATAGGTTCAAAACTTGTGATATTGCGGGTAATTAGGAGTCGGTAATCAGCATACGCAAGAATAAGGGGTAGTTGGAGACTATCGCGCTGCTCTAGTTTGAGCTCGGGGAACCGGTCGACTACTGTAAGGAGCATTTCATTTAAAATGAAGGTGAAAAGCCGGGGTGATATTGGACATCCTTGCTTAACACCCTTGTTTTTCTTGATCTTCTCAGTAGCTATGTTCAACCATTTAATGGATGTGGTTTCCCAAAAACAGGCTGTGATTATTCGGTTGACCAAATAATGGGGTATATATTGCTGTAGACAATCGGATATGGTGTCTAAATCCACTGTATCGAAGGCTTCTGCTAGATTAAGAGAAAGTATGAATACTCTATTGTCAGCTCGCCATTCTTCGTCAAGGACGCGACGTACAGTGTACATATGATCGTCGGTTGATCGGTGGACTAGGAAGGCGGCTTGATAGGATTGGGGTAAATATAATGTTGATACAGACGATCTAGCAGAAGCTTGGCGTAAATTTTATAGCCTACATTGCACAAGGTGATTCTCCGATAATCTGAAACAGTTTTTGGGTTTTTTATCTTTGGGATAGGGACTTGTATGGTATCGATCCATGCCGGTGGAATTTGATTAGTGATCCAGATTTGTTCAATCAAGGTATGTAGGGATTGTATTTATATTAGGTTATCAGGAGCATATTTGAATAATTCAATGGGAATTTCGTCTTTTCCGGGAGCGGTTCCTGATCGTATGAATTTGATCGTAAGCTGAATTTCTTCTTGGGTGGGATGTGATCGGTCTCCTCTATGAGCGTAGGCCATTCACCTTCGGACTTTTTCAACTCAAGATGCCAGGCGGAAATGGGGATATAATGTGACTGAGTTCTTTGGGTGTCTCTTCGGTACTGTTTAAAAAAGTTATATGTCTTATGTAATCTGTCAGAGGGTCTAAAATTCTCCAAGCTAGTGAAAAATTCTTGACATTCAAGGGACCTATGATCGGAATATGCTTTGTTCAAATTGCGTCTGGCCTCTCTTAAACGGTAGATGGCAGCGGTAAATTTTGGATGAATATTCTGGAAATATTTTGCACTCTTAAAGTTAGCTAACGCCTTTCTTCGTTTAGGAGTCAAGGGTGCCTGAGATGTAAGAACTTGCTGAGAAGACGTTTTCAAACTTTCGAGAATTAACTTCCAGAGCTGGTCATGTCCGTATTCTGAGAGATGTTTCTCATGGACTTCTTGAAGTGTGGCTTGGTATTGAGCTGCGATCTTTTTGTCTTTTAATAATGATAGATTTAGGGTTCTAAGATTATATGTGGAGGGTATGATGGACCTATTGGATCTAATTGAAGGGGCTAATGGGGTATGATGTGTTCACTTATGTTGGGGCGGAAAATATCAAATTTGGTGGATTTGACGTAGATATGTTGATTCTTCTCTCTGGTTAGTAAATGATCTACCTGAGAATGATTCCGTCCATCGGTGCGTGTGGTGATTATTCGACGGCCTTTGGTGGTATGTACTGTTAGATGTGCTAGACCGACGAGTATTGTCGAAAGTGTTGTAAAAATTCTAGAGACTAAAGTGACCAAGTAATGTGATTATGGATCCAAAATAATATCTGATTCCCTGGGGTACTATGATTGACTCTTTTCGCACGAGGATTCCCACTCCTCTACGAGGACTTTTTGGATCTTTGGTGAGATACCAGGTGTAATCTGTGGTGGAACATACACCCGAGCTCATGTTAGTCTCTTGGAGGCCGCAGATAGTGATATTGTGGGTGTGCAAGAAATCATTGATTGTGTTGCGTTTTTCACCGCTGTTGATCCCCCGAATGAAAAGTTTCAACAGATTGAGTTACTTATCAATACAATGAGGCTCTAATTAATGTTAACTTGGGGTAAGAGCGGATTAATGAAATATAAGGACGATTACCTATTTATATATTGATTTTTGGTCTCCTCCGTAATCTGGTTAAAGTCACATTGGTGGTAGGAGTCCATTATAGTAGGAATGTAATCCTACAGATGCCCTCTAATAAATTGAACTATCTCGGAACGGAGTTCTTGATGCAAAGTGATAGGGTGCTGTGTCATGGTTAATGATGTATAACTGCATTAAAAAGACAGTTTCCATCGGGAGGAGTGGCGTGCACATTCATTCTACTCTATTTGACAATGAAACCGGCGTTAATTTTCGTAAAATTATGTTTAGAGCGTTTTTTATTTTTTTTAATTTTATTTTTAATTTTAGCTTCTGACTGTAACGAGGTTTTGACGGTAATGTCAAATCGCTAATATTTTAGTGGTGAATAAATTTTAAGGACATGGTGTATTTATGTATGATGGTTGGTGCCATCTATTAAGAGGATAATGAGTAAACGGGTTGGCATACACCGAAAATATTCTGAAGAGATTAGGTGTGGAAGTTGGGCTAGTATATTTGGTTTGGTTAATGAGGACGAATGATCAGATTGTCCTTCGATGCAGGGTTGAAGGAGTAAGATGAATTATTTTCCGGGATGAGAGTATGATGCTTACGATTTTCAGATTCAACTGTTATGGAATGAGGTTCGGTGATATGTTTGTGGGGGCTGTAATGAGATTAAGGGTTGAGGAGAAGACTTATAACTAAGTGGTAGATGAGTATTAGGTTTAAAATTTTATTTTGGACTTTTAATTTATGTTGTTGGGCTTTGTCAATTTTAAATTTTCAAATTCGTTAGTTTTATGATTCTTGAGTTTCTATTGTTTTAGATTTGTATTTAAGTTTGGATATGGTAGTAAACGGTTAGGTTTAGATATCTACATTATAATCATGCAGTTGAGCTTAGAATTGAAGTTGTAATAATTTCTAATAGGGTTAAACTTGGGATTTGGCAATCTGATTATGGAACCTAAGGTGGCAAAGAGAGATAGATTACAGATGTGGGATTGAGTTTCGAAAGTACTATTGAAGAAGGGTTCATATCTTGGCAACGAAAAGTCAATTAATTTTGAACTAAATCATAATAGTTAAATATTTCCCTTCCCTTGTTTTGTTATATTTATCTTGGGGTATTGTTGATATTTGTAAAGTTATGAAATTTATATAATTAATAATTTCTTTGAAATAATTTAGTTAATTTAGTTAAGTTTATTTATTTTTATTTAATTTCATTCATTTATTTTAGTGACTTATTTAATAATTTATTTATATGTATGATTTATATTTTAAATGGGTATTCATTAGAATAGGTAGCGGTTATAAATTATATTTAATTGTTAGGTTGACTACGTGCTATAGGGGGTTCCAGAGTTTAAATAATTCTTTAATAACTATTTTTTTTTTTTTTCACTGATAAATTCATATAAGTTAGATATTATTAATTGTGTAGTGAAATTTGGTATTAATAGACAAATATTAATTTAATTTAGTTTCAGAGATGCTTGTGAAATTCTTTGATCCGTATTTGTAAATAGACTATTTAGATACAGTACTTAATTGAATTATCCGTGCATCATGGGTGTTGGTGCAACGTATCATAACCATTTTAAATTATTTCAGTTAATTAAATAAATAATAAAGTCTAATAATATTATTTTCCTGTTTCCAGATAGGTAGGAAATAGCGGATTAGTTTAATGTTAGGGCTAATTATTTATTTTTATTTATTTGAATTTTATTTAAATATAGTTGCAGTGTATAAATAACTAAATAACTGGCTCACGATACCTATAACTAATAGGACAAACGTTGTGAAATTTAATCGTAGCTTAGAAATTTTATGTGTTAATTTTTTTAGAAGTTTTAGCTAAGTATTGGGAGAGTCTTCATATTCGATTTCATAAAATAGCAAATTGTTGTAATATTAATATAGGGTGTTTTATTTATTTGTGTATTTTGTTCATTAATGAATATTAATTAAATAGTTTAAAGGAAATTAAAAGGGGTCTCTTCATTAGTCTACTAATAAATAACTTAATTTTCAGAATTTAACATAGTTCCTGTATTAATCATTATTATAGGGATTAAAATGAATCCTGAGTTTCAGAATTAAAATTTAGATTAGACCAACCCTCCAGGATCATCATGTAGTAAATAAGTTGTAGTTTAGAAATTGTGTTGTCCTGTGCTAACTATTTTACTATATAATTACTAACAATTTTACTAACTTATCGATCGCTTGGGTGTCTGTAGCCGGGTCGATTCTGTCCCATCTAACAATCCTATCCTATCTTTCGGTTTTGTTATATGTAAATGGGTGTACGGTGTGTGCCCGGGAGTCCGGGAGTTCCTGCTATAATGCTTGGCCGTACATCCTAATCAATCAATCAATTCCTAATTACTACAAATTCTATTGTATAAACTTTAAATATTATATTTTCACCTTTAATTGAAGAATTTGCAAAACAATCTTAGAGCGAGCTATTTCATTGAACACCATTGTATATATATAAAAAGCTGATCTACCAGACAATTTACGGCGCAAACCTGCTGATGTGGTGTACAAGGATATCCACAAGTAATTTTACAACTTTAGTTTAACGGATCCGGATCAAATTGGCATCATTCACCACAGGTAGAAGTTAGGACACATACGAATCAATCTACATTTTCGTTTTCTGCTGTATTTACCGTAACAACATTTTTTTCTATTTTTTAAATTAATATATTTAATTTTGGAATTTCAGTGATTAGTTCTTTAATCGACTGGCGTGTTCTTTTTGCGAATTTGTTTGCGTATTTTGCTGTTTTTTGTTGTTATTGTATCTTTTCAGGACATTACACGAGCTCGGGTATATGCGCCAAAGTCAACCAGTAAGAATGGTCGTCAATTATAATCAATATTGATTCGTTTTATCGTAATCTGATTAATTGTGTTGTTATTTGTTAATTTATTTATTTTTATATAAAGACGTCGTTTGAGTCTTTATTAAATTACGGAATTCGATTGAACTCCATTTCCACCAGTTATGGTGTTTTAGAATATTTCCCGTTTAAAGCATAACGCACAGAAATTTAATTTCGGCCACACAATTTGGTTGCTATGTGCCGTGAATTTATTTACGCCGATTTGATTGTTGAACAAATAATTGGGGGACCAATTATCAACACCACTTGTTGCCCGACAGAAATTAATCGCGAACGCGAACTTGATTTGCGTAAACTCGTAATTTCTTCGCCTACGTGCGAGAAACTATATAGCGGATTAAATTCACAAAAACTATAACGCAACTTGGTTATTCTTCACTCGATATTATAATACGGGAAATGATATATTAATTATATTCACACTTGAAAAGATTTCCAAAAAAATTATATAAATGTAATGGCGACAACGTGTCGCAGTAAAAATCAGAACGAGAGTACTTTTCAGTATGTGAAAATTGCGTGTGTAACAATTACAATTGTTAAGATTTTTCAGGAGTTAAAAACTTAGACTGAATTTTTGTTTAAGCAAAATTGTATTTTGCTGAATGAGTTAGTTTGAGGATGACGACAATAGATGGTGGTAATTTAGGTGTTACGTTAAATTTATCCAAGATATTAATTTAATTCAAAATAGTGAACTGTACTCAAATATAGGGAGAATTATATTAATTGAGTTGGGCACAGCCTAAATTAATTTTAACCAATAATAATCTTTATTTAAATTACGGTAAATACGAAAATGATGACCGTTTAAATTTCCTCAGAGACGTCAAGAGGTCAGTGTGAACGAGCACAAGCTGCAAGTGATGATCACGGAGATATTCTGTTTGCGGTAGATCACCATGTCGTATCTATTTTAACAATGTCTCGAAATAAAGGCAGCAACAAAATACTCATCAAAATTTATGACGAACAAGTTCAGTTGATTAATGTTTTTCGCTATTAAGCGTGTTGTAACTTTTAAATGTATATGGCAGTAATAACTTATGATTCTAGAAATAAATTCGTGTCTATTTCTCAGCAGTCATAAGACGGGAAATTATTTTGATTCTTTATCAAATATGAAATATTTAATTTTGGCTGGCTGTCATTATTTCGTGAAGAAAGCTAGGGTATTCCACTATCACTTAAATTTAGTATTAAAACTAAACTCCTTTATTAAAGAATTGTAAAATTTTCAAGTTTCATAATTTTCAAAATTTTTAGAATTTTAAGTTTTATAAATTCCTTAGTTTAGAATTTTTGTAAGTACCAAAATTATTAAATTTTAAAACTTTATAACTCATTACATAATTGTAATTCAATTAATTATTTAACTTAACTGTTAAACTTCACCAATGAAGAAATATTTGTGGTATATGTGAAATTAAAAGAGTGCTTTCAAATTATTTGAATGAGGAAAAAAATTACACTTTATAAGAGAGACATCAATTCTGCTCACCTTTCCACTCAGTATGGATTCAACGATTCACTAATTAAGATTTGTTTCTTTATGCATTGTAATTTAAAATGTTCGCATTTAGCATTTTAAATTTATATTGGGTTTGTAAATAGGATAGGGCATAACAATCCCCATTTAAACTTATACTCTGCTTCAAAAGGTTCAAAGCGTTGCGAAATAAATGAAGTATAGTAGTTCAATTTTAAAAGCTCTACGCTAAATTCCATTTCCAAGTTAAACCACAGAATACCCCATAATATTCTTTTTACCACTACTATATAGATTTACAAGACATGTTATTATAAATAGTAACGTTTCCAATCATGTTAATTCTTATTTGTCATTAAACTGTTTTTTTTCTGAAATTTTAAGAATAAAGTGGATTACGCTTATCAGAAAATATAACTTAACATCATTACAGTTTATATGTTTTACTGTTGACTCTGCATTTACAAAATATCATAAATTTCTTAATTTTTTGTTTTTTTTTGTTTTAACTTATACAGTTATAAACTATATTGGAGTATATATAGTATGTGTACTATAAGAAGCAAAACAAAACATGGTAGGTAAGACTAAAGCATTCACGTACCCGTTAAATTCATCCACTTAAAATGAACATATATCGTTGTATACAATTTTCCGATCTACCGTCTCTAGATCAACCACAAATTTTATGACTTTGTTTTTCGACTTTCATATTGTAATCTAAAATGAAAATAAAAATGTTACGAAAAACAGAAAAACGAATTTTCCAACCAAAAATAAAAATGTTTAAAAACTAAATTTATTATTAATATTATATGTGTTATTATTTTTTTATTATACCACATTTCTAAATAAACTTTAAAGTTGTGCTTTTTTTTTGTGTTTATATATTTGTTATTTATTGTGTTGTTTTCGAATTATAGCTTACATATAGTGAAAATTCATTCGGCGACAGTTTAATTAGAAACAAAATAACTGTTTGTATGCAAAAACGGAAGGATCTGTATACAAATCATTACAAAATTGAAATGTACACGAAACCAATTAATTCTTACTTGTAGAAAGGTTTGATATATTCATAAAGCTCTTTAATAAAAATTAATTTAATAATTTTCCAATTAACATTTTTTCCTTCCCGAGTTTCTTTAGAGAAAATTTGTTTTCAGACACAGAAAAATAAACATTGTTTGTATAATTGCTTCTTATACATTTCTAACATTATTGTTGAACAGTTTTCTGTATACGTAAAAGTATTTTATGTATAAAACATTTTTGCATGTAGAAAAACTTTTAGAAATTTGCTTCAAATTTTTATATATTTTTGTTCCAGTTTTTCAATTCTATTTATATTATATTACCTCACTGCTGTACTGTACAAACACCAACAGAACTTCGATAATAATTTTATTTTGTTGTGTTGCATTCAAATGCATGTACATTTCGTAAAAGTTTCACTTTGCTGTTTATTTTTGCAAGAAAAAATAGATTTTTTACTACTTAGTAACATTAAGTTGAGTTCTCTTGTTCAAGCTGTAGTTTTGCTTGAGAAATACGTTAGAGTGTATTTAAAGTGAATATAGTTATGTCACCGTGATTTGTAGTACAGAAATTGCATTCATATTAATCACTATGAGTATACAGTTCATCGACCATGTTCACCGTCATAATTATTTTTTTTCAGAGCATAATTTTACCCATTACTAATATCAATGTTCTAGCTCGGAAGACTTGGTCATTTCTGATAAAATCCAATAAATTTCGTGGATGGTACAGAATATACACATATAATACAGTGATAAGCCACAACAACATCCTTCGGAGTGCAAGCAATCTAAGTGATTTATTGAATTAGGGCGGATTGGTTCATAAGGTAATGTATGAATTTATTAGGAGGAGTGGGATAACAATTTAATACGAAATAACTAATAGCCGGCAGAATATGCGTAGAGAGTAGTCCGGATTCATTTTATGATTAAAATTTAAATTAGTAAAATTAAAATTATGAATTAGAAATATGTAAATTTTTGTAAATTTGGATTTTTGGCAATGTGGTTCCTTTTTATGTAAGAGCCAAGCCTAATAAAAAAAAAATCTCGCAATGCGCCGAACTGTCTATTGTAGCTACAGAATGTCCTGCTCAGCTATAAAATGTCCTACACAAAAATCCTCCTAATGTGTATCCGTTTATTTAACCACCGTAGATTTGACAACCATAACGTTTTATAAACAATTTTTGACAACAACAAAATATCACATTAGTTTCATTTAAAATTTGATTTAAAATGAGTATTTAGAAAACGCTACAATATGAAAGCAAATTTCTCGGAATGATACTAAAAATAATTTAATCGTTGTTTTGGTTTAAGCTTTACCTAAACTTAAAAGCTCATAAAGCATTAACAATATTCCAAAACAATAATATTATTGTTAACATCAAATATGACAAAAATAATAAGTGCAACCTGCAAGATCACAAATATTTGAAATTCTAGTAGATTTGACAACAATAACGTTTTATAAAGAATTTTGACAACAACAAAATATCACATTAGTTTCATTTAAAATTTGATTTAAAATGAGTATTTAGAAAAACGCTACAATCTGAAACCAAATTTCTCGGAATGTTACTAAAAATAATTTAATCGTTGCATTGGTTAAAGCTTTACCTAAACTTAAAAGCTCATAAAGCATTAACAATATTCCAAAAACAATAATATTATTTTTAACATCAAATATGAAAAAATAATGAGTGAAACCTGCAAGATCACAAATATTTGAAATTCTGGTAGATTTGACAACAATAACGTTTTATAAAGAATTTTGACAACAACAAAATATCACATTAGTTTCATTTAAAATTTGATTTAAAATGAGTATTTAGAAAAACGCTACAATCTGAAACCAAATTTCTCGGAATGTCACTAAAAATAATTTAATCGTTGTTTGGGTTTAAGCTTTACCTAAACTTAAAAGCTCATAAAGCATTAACAATATTCCAAAACAATAATATTATTGTTAACATCAAATATGACAAAAATAATGAGTGCAACCTGCAAGCTCACAAATATTTGAAATTCTAGTAGATTTGACAACAATAACGTCTTACAAAGAATTTTGACAACAACAAAATATCACATTACATTTAAAATTTGATTTAAAATGAGTATTTAGAAAAACGCTACAATCTGAAACCAAATTTCTCGGAATGTCACTAAAAATAATTTAATCGTTGTTTGGGTTTAAGCTTTACCTAAACTTAAAAGCTCATAAAGCATTAACAATATTCCAAAACAATAATATTATTGTTAACATCAAATATGACAAAAATAATTAGTGCAACCTGCAAGATCACAAATATTTGAAATTCTAGTAGATTTGACAACAATAACGTTTTATAAAGAATTTTGACAACAACAAAATATCACATTAGTTTCATTTAAAATTTGATTTAAAATGAGTATTTTGAATAACGCTACAATCTGAAACCAAATTTCTCGGAATGTCACTAAAAATAATTTAATCGTTGTTTGGGTTTAAGCTTTACCTAAACTTAAAAGCTCATAAAGCATTAACAATATTCCAAAACAATAATATTATTGTTAACATCAAATATGACAAAAATAATGAGTGCAACCTGCAAGCTCACTAATATTTGAAATTCTAGTAGATTTGACAACAATAACGTTTTATAAAGATTTTGACAACAACAAAATATCACATTAGTTTCATTTAAAATTTGATTTAAAATGAGTATTTTGAAAAACGCTACAATCTGAAACCAAATTTCTCGGAATGTCACTAAAAATAATTTAATCGTTGTTTGGGTTTAAGCTTTACCTAAACTTAAAAGCTCATAAAGCATTAACAATATTCCAAAACAATAATATTATTGTTAACATCAAATATGACAAAAAATAATGAGTGCAACCTGCAAGCTCACAAATATTTGAAATTCTAGTAGATTTGACAACAATAACGTTTTATAAAGAATTTTGACAACAACAAAATATCACATTAGTTTCATTTAAAATTTGATTTAAAATGAGTATTTAGAAAAACGCTACAATCTGAAACCAAATTTCTCGGAATATCACTAAAAATAATTTAATCGTTGTTTGGGTTTAAGCTTTACCTAAACTTAAAAGCTCATAAAGCATTAACAATATTCCAAAACAATAATATTATTGTTAACATCAAATATGACAAAAATAATGAGTGCAACGTGCAAGATCACAAATATTTGAAATTCTAGTAGATTTGACAACAATAACGTCTTACAAAGAATTTTGACAACAACAAAATATACATTACATTTAAAATTTGATTTAAAATGAGTATTTAGAAAAACGCTACAATCTGAAACCAAATTTCTCGAATGTCACTAAAAAATAATTTAATCGTTGTTTGGGTTTAAGCTTTACCTAAACTTAAAAGCTCATAAAGCATTAACAATATTCCAAAACAATAATATTATTGTTAACATCAAATATGACAAAAATAATGAGTGCAACCTGCAAGCTCACAAATATTTGAAATTCTAGTAGATTTGACAACAATAACGTCTTACAAAGAATTTTGACAACAACAAAATATCACATTACATTTAAAATTTGATTTAAAATGAGTATTTAGAAAAACGCTACAATCTGAAACCAAATTTCTCGGAATGTTACTAAAAATAATTTAATCGTTGCATTGGTTTAAGCTTTACCTAAACTTAAAAGCTCATAAAGCATTAACAATATTCCAAAAACAATAATATTATTTTTAACATCAAATATGACAAAAATAATGAGTGAAACCTGCAAGATCACAAATATTTGAAATTCTGGTAGATTTGACAACAATTACGTTTTATAAAGAATTTTGACAACAACAAAATATGACATTAGTTTCATTTAAAATTTGATTTAAAATGAGTATTTTGAAAAACGCTACAATCTGAAACAAAATTTTTTGGAATGTTACTAGAAATAATTTAATCATTGTTTGGGTTTAAGCTTTACCTAAACTTAAAACCTCATAAAGCATTAACAATATTCCAAAACAATCATATTATTGTTAACATCAAATATGACAAAAATAATGAGTGCAACCTGCAAGATCACAAATATTTGAAATTCTAGTAGATTTGACAACAATAACGTTTTATAAAGAATTTGACAACAACAAAATATCACATTAGTTTCATTTAAAATTTGATTTAAAATGAGTATTTAGAAAAACGCTACAATCTGAAACCAAATTTCTCGGAATGTTACTAAAAATAATTTAATCGTTGCATTGGTTTAAGCTTTACCTAAACTTAAAAGCTCATAAAGCATTAACAATATTCCAAAAACAATAATATTATTTTTAACATCAAATATGACAAAAATAATGAGTGCAACCTGCAAGATCACAAATATTTCAAATTCTAGTAGATTTGACAACAACAACGTTTTATAAAGAATTTTGACAACAACAAAATATCACATTAGTTTCATTTAAAATTTGATTTAAAATGAGTATTTAGAAAAACGGTACAATCTTAAAACGAATTTCTTGGAATGTTACTAAAAATAATTTAATCGTTGTTTTAGTTTAAGCTTTACCTAAACTTAAAAGCTCATAAAGCATTAACAATATTCCAAAACAATAATATTATTGTTAACATCAAATATGACAAAAATAATGAGTCCAACCTGCAAGATCACAAATATTTGAAATTCTAGTAGATTTGACAACAATAAAGTTTTATAGAGAATTTTGACAACAACAAAATATCACGTTAGTTTCATTTAAAATTTGATTTAAACTGAGTATTTAGAAAAGCGCCACAATCTGAAACCAAATTGCTTGAATGTCACTAAAAATAATTTAATCGTTGCATTGGTTTAAGCTTTACCTAAACTTAAAAGCTCATAAAGCATTAACGATATTCCAAAACAATAATATTATTGTTAACATCAAATATGACAAAAATATTGAGTGCAACCTGCAAGATCACAAATATTTGAAATTCTAGTAGATTTGACAACAATAACGTTTTACAAAGAAATTGACAACAACAAAATATCACATTAGTTTCATTTTAAAATTTGATTTAAAATGAGTATTTAGAAAAACGCTAAAATCTGAAACCAAACTTCTCGGAATATTATTAAAAATAATTTAATCGTTGTTTGGGTTTAAGCTTTACCTAAACTTAAAAGCTCATAAATCATTAACAATATTCCAAAAACAATAATATTATTGTTAACATCAAATATGACAAAAATAATGAGTGCAACCTGCAAGATCACAAATATTTGAAATTCTAGTAGATTTGACAACAATAACGTTTTATAAAGAATTTTGACAACAACAAAATATCACATTAGTTTCATTTAAAATTTGATTTAAAATGAGTATTTAGAAAAACGCTAAAATCTGAAACCAAACTTCTCGGAATATTATTAAAAATAATTTAATCGTTGTTTGGGTTTAAGCTTTACCTAAACTTAAAAGCTCATAAATCATTAACAATATTCCAAAACAATAATATTATTGGTAACATCAAATATGACAAAAATAATGAGTGCAACGTGCAAGATCACAAATATTTGAAATTCTAGTAGATTTGACAACAACAACGTTTTATAAAGAATTTTGACAACAACAAAATATCACATTAGTTTCATTTAAAATTTGATTTAAAATGAGTATTTAGAAAAGCGCTACAATCTGAAACCAAACTTCTCGGAATATTATTAAAAATAATTTAATCGTTGTTTGGGTTTAAGCTTTACCTAAACTTAAAAGCTCATACAGCATTAACAATATTCCAAAACAATTATATTATTGTTAACATCAAATATGACAAAAATAATGAGTCCAACCTGCATGATAACAAATATTTGAAATTCTGGTAGATTTGACAACAATAACGTTTTATAAAGAATTTTGACAACAACAAAATATGACATTAGTTTCATTTAAAATTTGATTTAAAATGAGTATTTAGAAAAGCGCTACAATCTGAAACCAAACTTCTCGGAATATTATTAAAAATAATTTAATCGTTGTTTGGGTTTAAGCTTTACCTAAACTTAAAAGCTCATAAAGCATTAACAATATTCCAAACAATAATATTATTGGTAACATCAAATATGACAAAAATAATGAGTCCAACCTGCAAGATCACAAATATTTGAAATTCTAGTAGATTTGACAACAATAACGTTTTATAAAGAATTTTGACAACAACAAAATATGACATTAGTTTCATTTAAAATTTGATTTAAAATGAGTATTCAGAAAAACGCTACAATCTGAAACCAAATTGCTTGGAATGTTACTAAAAATAATTTAATCGTTGTTTTGGTTAAAGCTTTACCTAAACTTAAAAGCTCATAATAAAGCATTAACAATATTCCAAAACAATAATATTATTGTTAACATCAAATACGACAAAAATAATGAGTGCAACCTGCAAGATCACAAATATTTGAAATTCTAGTAGATTGGACAACAATAACGTTTTATAGAGAATTTTGACAACAACAAAATATCACATTAGTTTCACTTAAATTTGATCTAAAATGTGTATTTCGAAAAACGCTACAATCTGAAACCAAATTTCTCGGAATGTTACTAAAAATAATTTAATCGTTGTTTGGGTTTAAGCTTTACCTAAACTTAAAAGCTCATAAATCATTAACAATATTCCAAAACAATAATATTATTGTTAACATCAAATACGACAAAAATAATGAGTGCAACCTGCAAGATCACAAATATTTGAAATTCTAGTAGATTGGACAACAATAACGTTTTATAGAGAATTTTGACAACAACAAAATATCACATTAGTTTCACTTAAATTTGATCTAAAATGTGTATTTCGAAAAACGCTACAATCTGAAACCAAATTTCTCGGAATGTTACTAAAAATAATTTAATGGTTGTTTTGGTTTAAGCTTTACCTAAAGTTAAAAGCTCATAAAGCATTAACAATATTCCAAAACAATAATATTATTGTTAACATCAAATATGACAAAAATAATGAGTGCAACCTGCAAGATCACAAATATTTGAAATTCTAGTAGATTTGACAACAATAAGGCCCGTTGTACATTTCAGCTAAGCTAAGCTAAACGATTTGAGCTATGTTCATAGCTCTGTTTGTAAATAAAGGGTTTTAATGAATCGTTGCACACATGAGCTAAGCTAAGCAAACTATGTTGTACTGCTTTGAGCTATGAAAATAAACATAGCTCGAGTTGTCTTCGCCTTACAATTTTCAGCTATGTTTCTCACATATACAATGACATTTTCCTATATTTTATTTTTGACGCACATACAATGTTATTTAAATTTCATTCTGTCAAAATATTCTATACGAAAGGGAGACATTTTAAATATATAATATTAAAGCAAAAATTTCTTAAACATATTTATCATATAGATAATAAAGTTTATTTTCTATAATTGTTTCTAATCATCTGCAGATATTATTATGTCGTCTTTTCGATTGACAGAATTAATTTGAAGTAACCTAATGTGTGCGTCACAAATAAAATATAGGAGTATAAGTATGTGTGAACCAATTTATTAGCTCAAATGTGCGGATGTCGAGCTAGCGAACTAAACTAAGCTAAACTAAGATATGTTTTATAGCTTAGCTTAGCTAAAATGTACAACGGGCCTAACGTTTAATAAAGAATTTTGACAACAACAAAATATCACATTAGTTTCATTTAAAATTTGATTTAAAATGAGTATTTAGAAAAACGCTACAATCTGAAACCAAATTGCTTGGAATGTTACTAAAAATAATTTAATCGTTGCATTGGTTTAAGCTTTACCTAAACTTAAAAGCTCATAATAAAGCATTAACAATATTCCAAAACAATAATATTATTGTTAACATCAAATATGACAAAAATATTGAGTGCAACCTGCAAAATCACAAATATTTGAAATTTTAGTAGATTTGACAACAATAACGTTTTATTAAGAATTTTGACAACAACAAAATATCACATTAGTTTCATTTAAAATTAGATTTAAACTGAGTATTTAGTAAAACGGTACAATCTGAAACTAATATTCTCGGAATGTTACTAAAAATAATTTAATCCTTGCATTGGTTTAAGCTTTACCTAAACTTAAAAGCTCATAAAGCATTAACAATATTCCAAAAACAATAATATTATTGTTAACATCAAATATGACAAAAATAATGAGTGCAACCTGCAAGATCACAAATATTTGAAATTCTAGTAGATTTGACAACAATAGCGTTTTATTAATAATTTTGACAACAACAAAATATGACATTAGTTTCATTTAAAATTTGATTTAAAATGAGTATTTAGAAAAACGCTACAATCTGAAACCAAATTTCTTGGAACGTTACTAAAAATAATTTAATCGTTGTTTTGGTTTAAGCTTTACCTAAACTTAAAAGCTCATAAAGTATTATCAATATTCCAAAACAATAATATTATTGTTAACATCAAATATGACAAAAATAATGAGTGCAACCTGCAAGATCACAAATATTTGAAATTCTAGTAGATTTGACAAGAATAACGTTTTATAAAGAATTTTGACAACAACAAAATATCACATTAGTTTCATTTAAAATTTGATTTAAAACAAATATTTAAAAAAACGCTACAATCTGAAACCAAATTTCTTGGAATGTTATTAAAAATAATTTAATCGTTGTTTGGGTTTAAGCTTTACCTAAACTTAAAAGCTCATAAAGCATTAACAATATTCCAAAACAATAATATTATTGTTAACATCAAATATGACAAAAATAATGAGTGCTACCTGCAAGATCACAAATATTTGAAATTCTAGTAGATTTGACAATAACAACGTTTTATAAAGAATTTTGACAAGAACAAAATATCACATTAGTTTCATTTAAAATTTGATTTAAAATGAGTATTCAGAAAAACGCTACAATCTGAAAGCAAATTTCTTGGAATGTTACTAAAAATAGTTTAATCGTTGTTTCGGTTTAAGCTTTACCTAAACTTAAAAGCTCATAAAGCATTAACAATATTCCAAAACAATAATATTATTGTTAACATCAAATATGACAAAAATAATGAGTGCAACCTGCAAGATCACAAATATTTGAAATTCTAGTAGATTTGACAACAATAGCGTTTTATTAATAATTTTGACAACAACAAAATATGACATTAGTTTCATTTAAAATTTGATTTAAAATGAGTATTTAGAAAAACGCTACAATCTGAAACCAAATTTCTTGGAACGTTACTAAAAATAATTTAATCGTTGTTTTGGTTTAAGCTTTACCTAAACTTAAAAGCTCATAAAGTATTATCAATATTCCAAAACAATAATATTATTGTTAACATCAAATATGACAAAAATAATGAGTGCAACCTGCAAGATCACAAATATTTGAAATTCTAGTAGATTTGACAAGAATAACGTTTTATAAAGAATTTTGACAACAACAAAATATCACATTAGTTTCATTTAAAATTTGATTTAAAACAAATATTTAAAAAAACGCTACAATCTGAAACCAAATTTCTTGGAATGTTATTAAAAATAATTTAATCGTTGTTTGGGTTTAAGCTTTACCTAAACTTAAAAGCTCATAAAGCATTAACAATATTCCAAAACAATAATATTATTGTTAACATCAAATATGACAAAAATAATGAGTGCAACCTGCAAGATCACAAATATTTGAAATTCTAGTAGATTTGACAACAATAGCGTTTTATTAATAATTTTGACAACAACAAAATATGACATTAGTTTCATTTAAAATTTGATTTAAAATGAGTATTTAGAAAAACGCTACAATCTGAAACCAAATTTCTTGGAACGTTACTAAAAATAATTTAATCGTTGTTTTGGTTTAAGCTTTACCTAAACTTAAAAGCTCATAAAGTATTATCAATATTCCAAAACAATAATATTATTGTTAACATCAAATATGACAAAAATAATGAGTGCAACCTGCAAGATCACAAATATTTGAAATTCTAGTAGATTTGACAATAACAACGTTTTATAAAGAATTTTGACAAGAACAAAATATCACATTAGTTTCATTTAAAATTTGATTTAAAATGAGTATTCAG
Source organism: Tipula helvola (assembly GCA_963556165.1). NCBI lineage: Eukaryota > Metazoa > Arthropoda > Insecta > Diptera > Tipulidae > Tipula > Tipula helvola. Next base: position 324,989,292 of record OY744482.1, read on the forward strand.
AAAAACGCTACAATCTGAAAGCAAATTTCTTGGAATGTTACTAAAAATAGTTTAATCGTTGTTTCGGTTTAAGCTTTACCTAAACTTAAAAGCTCATAAAGCATTAACAATATTCCAAAACAATAATAATATTGTTAACATCAAATATGACAAAAATAATGAGTGCAACGTGCAAGATCACAAATATTTGAAATTCTAGTAGATTTGACAACAACAACGTTTTATAAAGAATTTTGACAACAACAAAATATCACATTAGTTTCATTTAAAATTTGATTTAAAATGAGTATTTTGAATAACGCTACAATCTGAAACCAAATTTCTCGGAATGTTACTAAAAATTATTTAATCGTTGCATTGGTTTAAGCTTTACCTAAACTTAAAAGCTCATAAAGCACTAATAATATTCTAAAACAATAATATAATTGTTAACATCAAATATGTCAAAAATAATGAGTGCAACCTGCAAGATCACAAATATTTGAAATTCTAGTAGATTTGACAAGAATAACGTTTTATAAAGAATTTTGACAACAACAAAATATCACATTAGTTTCATTTAAAATTTGATTTAAAACAAATATTTAAAAAAACGCTACAATCTGAAACCAAATTTCTTGGAATGTTATTAAAAATAATTTAATCGTTGTTTTGGTTTAAGCTTTACCTAAACTTAAAAGCTCATAAAGTATTATCAATATTCCAAAACAATAATATTATTGTTAACATCAAATATGACAAAAATAATGAGTGCAACCTGCAAGATCACAAATATTTGAAATTCTAGTAGATTTGACAATAACAACGTTTTATTAAGAATTTTGACAAGAACAAAATATCACATTAGTTTCATTTAAAATTTGATTTAAAATGAGTATTCAGAAAAACGCTACAATCTGAAAGCAAATTTCTTGGAATGTTACTAAAAATAGTTTAATCGTTGTTTCGGTTTAAGCTTTACCTAAACTTAAAAGCTCATAAAGCATTAACAATATTCCAAAACAATAATAATATTGTTAACATCAAATATGACAAAAATAATGAGTGCAACGTGCAAGATCACAAATATTTGAAATTCTAGTAGATTTGACAACAACAACGTTTTATAAAGAATTTTGACAACAACAAAATATCACATTAGTTTCATTTAAAATTTGATTTAAAATGAGTATTTTGAATAACGCTACAATCTGAAACCAAATTTCTCGGAATGTTACTAAAAATTATTTAATCGTTGCATTGGTTTAAGCTTTACCTAAACTTAAAAGCTCATAAAGCATTAACAATATTCCAAAACAATAATATTATTGTTAACATCAAATATGACAAAAATAATGAGTGCTACCTGCAAGATCACAAGTATTTGAAATTCTAGTAGATTTGACAAGAATAACGTTTTATAAAGAATTTTGACAACAACAAAATATCACATTAGTTTCATTTAAAATTTGATTTAAAATGAGTATTTAGAAAAACGCTACAATCTGAAACAAAATTTCTTGGAACGTTACTAAAAATAATTTAATCGTTGTTTGGGTTTAAGCTTTACCTAAACTTAAAAGCTCATAAAGCATTAACAATATTCCAAAACAATAATATTATTGTTAACATCAAATATGACAAAAATAATGAGTACAACCTGCAAGATCACAAATATTTGAAATTCTAGTAGATTTGACAACAATAACGTTTTATAAAGAATTTTGACAACAACAAAATATCACATTAGTTTCATTTAAAATTTGATTTAAAATTAGTATTTAGAAAAACGCTACAATCTGAAAGCAAATTTCTCGGAATGTTACTAAAAATAATTTAATCGTTGTTTTGGTTTAAGCTTTACCTAAACTTAAAAGCTCATAAAGCATTAACAATATTCCAAAACAATAATAATATTGTTAACATCAAATATGTCAAAAATAATGAGTGCAACGTGCAAGATCACAAATATTTGAAATTCTAGTAGATTTGACAACAACAACGTTTTATAAAGAATTTTGACAACAACAAAATATCACGTTAGTTTCATTTAAAATTTGATTTAAAATGAGTATTTAGAAAAACGATACAATCTGAAACCAAATTTCTCGGAATGTTACTAAAATAATTTAATCGTTGTTTGGGTTTAAGCTTTACCTAAACTTAAAAGCTCATAAAGCATTAACAATATTCTAAAACAATCATATTATTGTTAACATCTAATATGACAAAAACAATGAGTGCAACCTGCAAGATCCCAAATATTTGAAATTCGTGGTTTTTTTATACGAACTGGCCATAGTCTGAAAACATTCACTGACTTCAAGTCACCGAATTAGAAAGATTTTGTTCTTAATTTTAAGAAAAATTGTTTTGCTGGATGCATTCCGACCAGTAATCGTGGCCTGTAATATAATTGAAGTTAATGACATGTGAACAATTTGAAATTTTAGAACGCGGAAGCAAAAATATGTAGCTTAAAATTTACTTTTGACTGGCAGTTGTTGCTCCCAAGTTTGAACATTTAGAAGTTTTTAATTTACTCTGCGACTGAGTTTAGTACATTTTTTGATGTACCTAGTTGTAAATTGTTGCAAACTTCCGACACCTTCGCCGTTATTACCCAAATTTTTCAAATCTGGAATATGTTATACTAGTGCCTGATTTACCTAAATCTTTCCTGCAAATGGTTAAAGTGGTTTGACTGTTACTACTGCAAATAATAGAAACTTCAGCCCGTGATGGGAAAATAATTCTTCATAAATAAAACTAGAAACCTTGTTTAGCTGTATTTTTCTAGCACTTAAAACTCTCGCTAAACTCTCTTTAAATAACCGACTGTTTTAATTTTTTTAAATACAACTTTTTGTCGTTGTTTTCTATCACGACACGGTTGACACATATCTAAGATGATACTTATTTAAATTTTAACCCAGCGAATAAAATATTGGCCACATTTTTTACTGGCTTTAAAATATTTAGGTAAGCTCCACATATTAAGAACACGTTTTCTTTAAAGTATGTATATAACGACCTTCCCTATTACAAGTGAAAATATCGATTTTGCATTATGGCATTTTTAAGCTTTTTTGCTTCTACTGTAGAGCTAGAGTTTTTTACCAAAATTGGCGCGAATGTCTTATAAAACGAAATTTCTCTATCTATAGGTGGGTGTGTAGTTACATAATATGGCAACCTCATTTGTGATACTTTTAATAGGGATATGGTAATGACATTTAAGCTTTGAAAGGTAATAATAAAACGTCGAATTTTATTCATAATTAATTCACAAAAAAATAACCCCACATTGCGATATACAATTTTCAAAATTATGTTGTTAAAAAATAATTATGAGAATATATTCCTGGGTTATCATAATAATGGTATAATAATAATAATAATAATAAGGTTTAATTTTAAATTGTACAAATATATCCCTTCTGGGGATAATTTAAGCGGTGTAACTTTTTATTTCATGAGAACATTATTATTTTTTCTCAGGTTACCTTTCTATGAATAATTTTTGTGTTTCAGAATATCATCCTCGCCTATTAAATGTAATCTATTTTGGTCGTCTACGTGGTTGTGAATAATTTTTTGTTTTATTACACAAATTTGTGTTCGACGCAAATTAGGCTATGAAAAACATATATTATATCCGTTCGTAAAATTATAGGTGAGAGTCTATCTTTATATTCCCCAATTGCAATAATTTTCCCATCAAATAAATTCCGATTATATCAAAATCGATAAAATCTAACTTCTTGCAATTACATTTTTGCTACACAGTACAATGAAAAAAAAAAAGCGTTTTGTCATTTCAATTAGTGATTTCACATTATGACAATGTGTCCATTTTATACACAATGGGCTAAAAAAAAATATTCATGGATTTGACGTTTATATCCTGTCCTGTTTTATGCATATTTGTGTAGAAGACTATAATTCTACCATTGATATATAGTATTGATGATGATGATTATTATGTTTATTTCCTGTGAAAATTGTATGATAGCCAATTTACAATATGAGTATACCAACAAATTGTATGAGTACTTCGATAAAACGGAAAAAAAAAAATTTGTGTAACTATAAAATGGACAGGAAAACTAACTAAAAGTAAAAAAAAAAAATCGGTTTTATATATTCAACAATGGGTGACAAATGAAATGAATTGAAAGTTGGAAAATCGTTATTTAATGGTCAACCGTGATATATTGTGAGGTTTAATGATACGGACGAAGTTTTCTTTTGAAATTGGTTTTCTCATGCGACCAATGACTACTATAAATGAAAGGTTTGTTGATCTTTTTGAATGTATGGTTACATAAATTTATTCCTTTCAGCAATTTTTTTCAATATCACTAAAGATGAGGAATTGCAGGAATTGGGATGACTTAACAAGCGTTTTATTAGTAAAAATCGATCGAAAAATCGAGCATTGCCTTTCTGAGTTTCAAATTGCAACATATTTTGAATGAAAAAGCATCCATACTTATAAGACAAAGGAATAAAGATTATAAAAAGCCAGCGCGGGGAGAATGGCATGGATCAATAGGCATGTTTTGTGCTGCATTTAAAATTAAAAATTAAGCTCTGGACTCTAATGTTCAATAAAGCTTTGGACTCTGAAAGAGCGTTTTGCGAGATATCAATAAAAATAATCTTATCGAGTATTACCTGTACAGATCATTAAAATGTGATATTGTTAAAAAAACTGTATGTTTTAATTAAATGTTGCAGTATATGGCTGATAAACAGACACAAAACATACATATCACCAACACATACAGTATAGAGTAGAACAGATCTAAGCGAATCCAAAAAGCTTAAAATGACCATAATGCCGAGCGCCAGAAGGCTTACCGACAGCGCCTGAAAGTCAAGGCGGACAGGCAGTACATCTGCCGCGGCTGATATTTGTATATGGGAGAGGAAGATGTGCAAAACGTTAACATCGAAAATAATGCGTTCGAGGTTGTGAAAGTAGATAACAAAGATTGTTAAAGCGGTGCCGTTGCTTAAGCACGAGTTTCCCGGTGAAGACAGCACGAAGTTGCAATAGTACAATTACTTTCCAAAGAATTTGTTTAAAGGAAAAATGCCATAAATTTTTAAATCGAGCGGTTTTAAATATCCGCCAAAGTCAGATCTGCTACATCTAGGCTATGGCTACCGTTTATGTAACTTCATCAGTTGGAATACGAGAGATATACTATCATAAGCATGTGCCTTTAGGCATGAGCAATATATGGCTGCTCCATCGCGGCAGTTAAATGATGCCTCTGGCTACAGTATACGCAATAAACCTGGTTCAAGCAATTGTAGTACTTCTGACTCTGAGCAAAATCAGCTATGGGATGAGATTTAAGGATTGCAGAACGAACTAGTAATAGTAGTAATGTTAATGTCTGAAATGATTCAGAGACTATACGAATCGTGAACGTGAGTTGCGTTTGCGTAACAGAAAACATCACGCGGAGGATCGGCCATTTGTTAAGGAGTGTGAGGAGAAAAAGTTCGCCTTTCTAAAATTGCTACCAAACTCGGCCCCTAACTGGCAAACCCGTCGTAATGATCTATTCGCCAAATGATCCTGCATTTGCTGCAAATTGTTCATCGTCACAAAGACATTGGCGTCGTTACCGCATCTAAAGCGTTATTAAAATATCAGATCGATGCGCTGTCAATGAGGATCTACAAATATGCTGCGTAGTGCGTATACTTTAAGAAGCTAGCCGACATTGTGACAGCCATGATCCAAAGCAAGCAGAAACACACCCCGTTGAAAATACCGTATAAAGATTAATTCTTCAAAATTTAATTTGAAGGTCACAGCAGCCATACGCCCATGTACTGCAGTGGCTCGAAACAAATCGGACGAGGGAGCATTGGCGAGGACTTGCTGCAAACGGTACAACTACCTACAAATTTGTGCTCGGTGATCCACGACTAGATAGGTGACGACAAGATCAATAATCAGATTCATCTGCATACCTTAAAGTAGGATTAACAAGGCGAGAGCATTTTTCGTGAAGCTATAAGGTTCCACTGCCTATAGCCAGATACATATAGCACATGTGCATAGGGACGTGTGAAAATCCACTTGAAGTTGGGATGTACGCTAGAGGAGTACAATTATCAGATACCCTCCGGTACGTCCAGTACCTGAAAATCATACGTGCATGACTATGCCCATCGACAGTATACGAACAGCGGAATGTGACTGGGATCTATCCAAAGACATGGTCGTGTTGAATTTGAGTCGAGTTGAAGAAGTCAATAAGTCAAATACAAGTATCAATAATTTATATCGCAGGTTGCTGAAACTAAACAATCACGATCTGGATAAAGAATTTGTACAGCTCATGTAGCAGTTGGCGGACTGGTATTTGTTGTTTGTTTTATTACCGACTGATTCATTATACATTAAACACATACATCATACATTATACATTGCTGCTACTATGGCCCTTAAGATGCAGGCGGAGGGTAACATCAAACTAGGCAATATGGTGGGCCATCTGGAGATCCTTAAGGAGTTTCAGACAGATCCCACTATAGGAATGCCTTCCGACTGTATGCCAGCCAAACTGGATTTCCACAAACCCTTTTGTGTTAGATTACCTGACCGGGAGGAGTGGAGTACCGGGGACCATCCTTTGAGCGAGGGTCATTGGTGTGGTTTACAGATGGATCAAAAACGGAAGATGGGGCGGGGGTAGGAATACATGGGAGTGGAGTATCACTCTCGAAGTCCTTGGGTACCAATGCAACCGTCTTTCAAGCAGAAGTGCATGCTATAGAACTTTGTGCTAGGATAGGCATATCTAAAGGCCTAAACGACGCAAAGGTTTATATCGTATCAGACAGCCAATCGGCCTTAAAGGCTCTTAGGTCTTTTACCATTGAGTCAAGGCTGGTATGGGATTGTCTGAAGGTTATTAAATTGCTGGCTAGCTCAAATAAGGTAACACTTGTTTGGGTGCCAGGTCACACTGGAATTGTGGGAAACGAGGCAGCTGATGTCCTCGCCCGCGAGGGATCTGCCTTTCCATTAATTGGACCAGAGCCCTTCTGCGGCGTCTCTAAGGGGAACCTTAGGGCAGCAGTTAAACGCTGGGAGGATGTGCAAAAGTCCTCTTACTGGCGCGGAATTCCAGGTTTGCGACAGGCGAAGGAATTTATTTCACCTTCGTCGGCCAGGGCCAAGGAATGTCTTGTACTTAGGAAACCTGAGTTGAGGCTGCTTACCGGCTTCCTCACAGGTCACATCCCATTAAGGTATCACCTAAAGAAAATGGGCCTAAGTTCGACGGATAGATGTCGCTTCTGTGACATGGAAGCGGAATCAGCGGAACATGTTCTGTGCCATTGCCCAGCCATTTTCTGCAAAAGGTTACAGCATCTAGGAGGGAGAGTAATGAGCCCGGATGGTATGCATCATATACCGGCCGGCAGTATTGTCAGGTTCATTAAGAGCCTGAATATTGACTGGACGGCTCATTAAGTAGGGTCCATGCACAAAAGATCTTTTAGGTCGCAGTGCGGGGTGGCTTGAACGCCCACATGGCCCTCAACTAATAATAATAATAATAATAAATTATACATTAGAAACGGTCCGTTTTAGCAGCATCTCAAGCACGTCTTTTTCATGATTTACCTAGTGCTGGAATTAAAACAGAGCCACGTGCGCTTTAGAAGTTAGCTTCTTATGAATTGCTAGTTGTGAATTATGGTTGGTCTATCGCGAACAGATATATTTATGTCTAATATATGAACCGCAAGTAATTATTGATTGTCTTCTTTCTTGATTGCATCCCGTTATCGGGAGAATAATATAAGTATAACTTTAATTTCTGGGTAAAATTTGCTACGTTGCAGCTGCACTCATTAATCTCGAATTATTTTACTTTATTAATAAATTGATTTGATGGAGGTCTGGCGTCTACAGGAAGGGGGGAATACAGCTGTTCACTAGGCAGTCCAGTCTGTGGGCCTACGATCTGCGCGAGGGGTAACCTGAGCGTGATTCGCAAGTGTACGTGCTACCTCCTCGCGGTGGCCTCCGGTAACTGTTGCCTCGTTTTAATGAACAACAGGCTAAAGCACGACGCTAAAGGATGGCGTCTACCTTGAAAAAAAACCCAAATCTAAGGTGAGAGACGCGCGCCGATGGATGAATGATCATGGGTTAGTTGGTTAGTAGTAAAGAACTCCGGATACCAGGCGACCTCCGGTTTCAATCAGCCTTACCACGATAAGAGGCGCTGCCGTGGTGGATCTTTCATTCCTCAAGCAAATTAAAACTATATTGATTCTTTATTAACTATTTTAAACAATAAGGGCGGTGCTCCTTCCAACGCACCAATATCAGAAGATGCCAAGGACCAGTCAGGCCCTGCTTCTGAGATCAACAACGAAAATGATAACTCCAGCACGGACGTAGTGGAGGGCTCTCTTACACATGGCAGTCTACTGCCTGAAATGGATACATTATCCACGTCGACAATGGCCAAAATCGGTAATGACCTTGAGGAATTGGAGCTCGAGGAGACAGTAAAGAGGAGGACACGCCTCAGTGGGGCCGCAAGGAGACGTCTGTCCCGTCTAATTCGGTCAGGAATCCCCCGCGACGCTGCCTTGCAGCAATGCAAGGAAAAGATCAGGGACAGAACTGTCCCAGAAATTGAAAGAAGCAGGTCGGATGACGATCCTACCCCACAAGGGATGGTAGCAAAGAAAGGGAAAGATTCCAGTCCTTCACCAAAGGCACTGGACGCCGCCCCAATAAATGTCACAGAGGGCGACAATAAGGAGATTTGCCCGGAGAACAGGACCGACACGGCCACTACTTACAGTAATGCGGTGAAGGCCATCAAGTTGGAGATTACCGACCAAGGCTTCCCATATATTAAACTGGGCATTACCCAGATTCTGGCCATACAGGATGCAATTATAGACACAGTGGCGGAGCTACCGTTAGATGGTGTCAGCCCAAAACTTTCTGGGATGTCGCACCAGAAACGGTTGGCTCACGGTTAACTGTGGCGATGAAGACACGGCAGAGTGGCTCAGGGTCACAGTGCCCTCACTCAAACCATGGGACGGGGCATCCCTGAATCCAGTTGGGGAGGATGAGTTGCCTCGCCCAAAAATCATATTTGTTTACCTGCCACGTGGTGGTAAGGAAACAAATGAGAAGATACTGCGTCGTCTGGCGGTCCAGAATAAGGACTTAAGAGACGCAGATTAGAGAATCATTTCGAGGAAGGAGCGAGAAGGCGACCTCCTTCAAGTTACAATGTCCGTTTCACACAAAACGGCAGAGCTACTCAAGGGCTCGAACTACAGAGTAAACTGGATGTTTGGTTCTGTACCTTTCCGCCCAAAGAAGAAGGGGCGGTGGATGCAGCCAGGGGGAAAGTGGCGGAGCGAATCTGCCTGGCACGTCGAAGGCAGCTCTGGCTGAGAACTCTGGCCACAGTGGTGGAGTCACTGGGCCGGAGGAAGCCAGGAAACCTGTCACCTCCGGAACAGGGAGATCGGCCAAACCGGACCAATGAAGGAGGGGGAAAAACCATGGGCTGACTCCCAGAGGTAGGGTGACACTTCAGCAACCCGCATTAATACCAGGCTCTTCGGAGCCTAAGAAGGATGGTGTGGGGCTGTGACACAGTTATCATGGCTATACACAAAAACAAAAAACAACAAAATTGAGGTTCGTGCAGATTAATCTGCATCGATCGAAGACGGCTACAAAAAACGTAAATCGTCTTTTTATGATCAATGACTGGGATATAGCACTCATACAGGAGCCTTGGCCCAACAATGGGAAGATAAAAGGTTTTGCGGCCAATTCAGATAAGCTAGTTTACGATACGGCTGCAGATAGGTCGAGGACAGCAATTCTCTGTCGCTCAAGGCATAATATATTCTCTATTAACCAATTTATTTCTAGGGATATCATGGCTGTTTCAATAGAAATGCCCTTACCCAAAGGTATAGCAGAAGCAGTATATAGTAAAGGGAGTGAGGCGACCTTTGTGAATGCAGTTAGGAGAGAGGTACCGGATATTACCCTGTCTGACATGGGTACTTCTAGTGCAATTCTCGACTGGCATGTGTCCAAGGAAGCATCCCTCTCAGATCATAATGTATATCAGGTTTGATATCAATGTCCCTTCGAGACAAGAGTTGGTGGTAAGGATACCCAAACGCACCAACTGGCCAGCCTAAAATGATAGACTTTTGGATAACTTAATTGGACTGCAGACCTCGATAAACTCTGTCGAAAACCTCGACAGAGTAGCGAATGAAGTTACAGAGGCAATAATTAATGCCTACCACTCAAGCTCACCACTTGTGCGTATCAGAGGCACAAGGGATGTTCCCTGGTAGAATCAAAACTTGGAAAACATGAGATGAAATGTCCGTAAACTGTTTAATATGGCTAAGAGGACGAACGATTGGACTACCTATCAGTACTTCCTTACCGAGTATAACATAGCCCTCAGGCAGAGCATAAGGTTAAGCTGGAGAGACTTCTTTGTGAAAATGGACAAGCCACCTACGGCGTGTCGACTACAGAAGGCACTCTCCTTGGAGCACAGGAATTCCTTGGGGTCTGTAAGGAAACCAGGTGGAGAGACAACCACAACCAGAGAAGAGACTCTGGAATGTCTAATGAAAGGTCACTTCTCAGAATGTATTATTCTGAGGGATCAGGAGGAATCCAACCCAAGTAGAGTACATCCGTATCTGGTTCCAAGGGGGGCTTAGAAGTCCTCGAGGCAGTTGTTTTACACCGGAACGGATAAGTTGGGCAGTCAAATCCTTTGGACCTTTCAAATCACCGGGAGGGGACTGCATATATCCCTCCTTTCTACAGCATGGCCTACAGATTTTGCTGCCTTACCTTACTATACTCTTCAGAGCCAGTCACAGCTTGAAATATGTTCCAAAACGCTGGAGAGAAGTTCGGGTGATTTTTATCCCAAAAGCGGGAAATAGATCCTCAGAGGAGATTAGGTCTTATAGACCTATTAGCTTTACATCTTTTCTACCGAAAACCGTGGAAAAAATTCTGGGAGTCTGTATCAGATCCAATACCCTCCAAAATCACCCTCTGGACTCTAGGCACCAAGCAGGGAAATCAACAGAAACAGATCTTCACGAACTGACATCGGAAATCGAAGATACGCTCCGGAATAAAGAATTAAAACTATGCTCCTTCATTGATATCCATGGAGCTTTTGATAATACTAGTTTCGAGGTAATTCAGGAACAATTACTAGCAAGGGGCATAGACCCCTCCACCGTAAGGTGGCTAATAAACATGCGAAAACCAGGAGAATTACGGCCTCCTTTGGAGACAAAACCATCACCATAGCGGCCACGTGGGGCTGTCCCCAGGGAGGCGTCTTCTCTCCGCTATTATGGCTGATTGTCATAGATGAATTACTTACAAGACTGAGAAATCTAGAATTCTCAAACATTACCTATGCGGACGACCTAGTCTTGATGGTTAAGGGAAGATTCGCAAATACAGTAGGGGAAAGAATACAACAAGCCCTAGAGGTAGTAACTGATTCGTGCACGGAGGTGGGCCTTACGGTAAATCCTAATAAGGTCAGCTGCACCCTCTTTACTACCAGGAGGAAAGCTGCCCTCCCGCCGATAGCCTTGGGGTCCAACTGTCTAAGGAGGTTAAATATCTGGGTGTCGTACTTGATCAGAAACTGACATGGAATCCCCACTTAAATCATATAACAAACAAGGCCAATAAGGCCTACCTCACCTGCCAAAGAATGATTGGCAAAACGTGGGGACTGAGCCCACAAATGTTGGTTTTGCTCTACCGGGCCGTTATAAGACCTATGATCTCTTATGCGGCGTTTGTTTGGTGGCCTAAGATGGAGCAGACTGGTGCACGAAGAATACTGGGCAAGATCCAAAGGTTAATTTGTGTGGGGGCAACTGGAGCAATGAGGGCTTGTCCAACAGCTGCCCTTGAGAGAATACTAGGGCTCTCACCACTGCACCTACAGATTAAAAAAGTAGCCGGCTCAAGAGGTCTGAGCCAGAAAATTACTGAAAAAATTAAAACCACGAGGCCCGGACACAACAACACTCTAAATAAATTAAATCTCAAGGAGGAATTGATCCAACTATCAGATTTGATGGTAAGGACAATTGATTGTTGGAGGAATTTTACCATCACGTTGCCGGATAGGGCCCGGTAGAAAATATTATCTCCAGCCTCCCCCGCCATGCTTCTGTATGATATACGGATGGGTCAAAGACAAACGGGGGTACCGGTGCAGAGATAGTCGGGCATGACCTAGAACTATGCATACCGCTGGGTAGCACCCCACAGTTTTTCAGGCAGAGACCCTTGCTATTGAGATATGTGTGCTTCAATGTCTCAAAAAGAAATATAGGAAGACCGAGATCTATATAATCTCGGACAGCCAGGCAGCTCTGCTAGCCTTAGGAGCTTCAGTGTTCAACTCGAAATTGATCTGGAGCTTCTACTGTAATTTATTAGAACTGGTTAAAGCAAACAAAGTCACCCATTTGTGGTCTCCGGGCCACTCCACGATTAAGGGAAATGAGGCAGCAGACCGTTGTGCAAAAATGGGAGCACGCCGGGATTTCCTGGGTCCCAGTCCTAGTATCGCTTTTTCAAAAACCCATTTGGCAGAGGGTATAAGGGATTGGGAGCAGAACTCTAGGAATTTACTCTGGGAGTCCTCCATTGGGATGAGACAGGCCAAGAAACTACTCAGTTACAATATTATACGTCTGGGAGAGGCACTGAGGATGGATCGCCAGTCCCTAAGATCCATTACCTGGTTTCTAACAGGGCACGGCCCTCTTAATGGCCATCTACATAAAATGGAAAAGTCCCTTACGGACCAGTGTCCCGAGTTTGTAACTGCGGTAAGGAGACATCGGAACACGTACTCTTCACATGCGATGCTATCATCCTAAAAAGATTCAAGTTTCTCAATGCGCACACAATCCAGTGGCCTAATGGCGACCCACTGGATATGCATCAGGTAGCGGCATTTATCAGGGACATAGACCTTCATTTCAGCTAAGAAGCTCTAGGGACGCACAATACGCCTCAATGGTCGCAGTGCTCTGGGCTGCAAACATGCACCCTAATTAAAAAAAAAAAAAAAAAAAAAAAAATTGATTTGATGGATCAGTCACGAGGAACTTACCAATCTAGTATTGTGGAGAATAAGAGCCCTGCCGCTTTTGATTAAATTTAATGCAAATGCTTCCTTTTCTTTTTCAAGCAGTTCAAACGTTAGCAGCCGTGATTCTTCTCTATTTAATTAACTAGACTCTACAATGATATATTTACGCACTCTACTCTCTATTCTATCATTAGCTATGTTGCAAAGAAACAAGTTTGCTGTACTTCCCAGTGTTTATAATTACATACCAAATTTGGTTTAAGCGCATAAATATACCTACACCAATATTCTGATTAAGGATGAATAATGAATGTTCAATGAATAATCAGTGAGTAATGAATGCTACGTATATTAATTTATCTTCCATTAATTATCAGTAAATAAAGAGTGAATAATCTAAAAATTATCAGTGAATAACTGGTCAATAATCACTCGTCAAAGTTTTTCACCGTTCATTGTATACTGTGACAACCATCAATAGGGGCTGTGGATCCAAAGGAAAAAGCCGCGAAAGCTTTCTTTTATTGCGTGTATTTCTTGTTAAGTTACGTAAAGCTTTTTGGTTTCACTCGATTTTTACAAAATCATCTTTTTTGATGTATGTACTTTGGATAGGCGTACATATTGGACTATCTTGCATGAATAATTGGATATTATGGATTTTTTATGAAATGTGCTGCGTTCACTGCTCACTGCGTAATTGTTTACTTTGAAGTTTTTAACAAAATTTCATCATTATCATCCACAATTGTTACAATCTTTTCGACATATTGTTTAGTTTTTCAGTTAAGAACAAATGTCTCATAATAAGTATGCCCCATTAAAACAAATTCGAAGAGGTTTTTACATCAAAAGCTGGGACTTGATATCAGTGATATGTGTTTCCAACAAGATCGTGCCACATGTTACACAGCTGGTCAAACAATTGATCTATTTAATTGAAGTTCGGTAACCGTGCGTAATCTTGAGAAATGATCCTGTCGAATGGCCACGTCATTCATGCGATTTAACGACGTTGGATTTCTTTTTATGACGTTATGGTAAGTCGTTGATTTATGCCAACAAGCCAAAACGGCGAGAAGAGCTAAGAGACAATTTCGAACGGAAATTGCCAATGTTCTGGCCGATATATGTGAAAGAGTGGTAGAAAAATAGCTCCAAAGAATCGATCGCTGCAAACGTGCTCGCGGTGGCCATGTGCAACATGTGCACTGCCACTTGGTAAAATTTCAGCCCAATATCTCAATTTTTCTGTGTTTTATTTAAATATAAAATTGTTATGCCTCATGATAAATCAATTTATGAGGTATGATCAAGCGCATGTATTGCTATCTCTTTTACTAAAAAATTTCGTCATTCGGTGATTTTTGCTATACTTTTTTTTATAAACACTAGTTCATAGCAAATAAAAACAAATCGAATTGCGGTGATAGTTTCTGTGCAAATTTTGCGCAAGAAAAGACGAATTTGAAACATCTGTCAATCATACCTTTCAATTGGTTTATCATGGTTATGCCTCTATGGGAAACCCTTTACTTATTAGGCTGAATAATATGAACACGATCAACCTAATTGAACCTAATTCATGTTTGTTCTTGTTTCCTAGCGGCTTAACATACTATCAATCATTTAAGGATGGGCTCACAAAGCTTTATGGTTTAACTTCTGTGTGTGTCGCAATCGCTGCAATAGAGCTATATTTCAAAATGATGCTTGTCGAGTTACGGTTTATTGCATACCCAATATTAGAGTAACCACTTTTAAAATGGAAATTAATAAGCTTTCTGTCTATTTTCCCGATTGCAACAAAATCAGATATGATCGTATTGGAAATTAGCTAGTGGGCTAGACCCTCCCAATATCTGCATTGAAGCAAGTTTTCCTTCTCTTTATATAAGGTTGGTAATCTATGAAAAAATTTTCTCGGAAAATTACATCGCTGCTTTCCATTGGTTTTGGAAGCGTTGTGTTTACGGATGTTATTTTGTAGCCTACCTTAGCCAACACACTTTGAAGAGGCACTCAATTTTTTAGGCATTGTAAAATCTCATTGACATGAAATGAATTCGGCATTGAATTCACACATTGCGATTGCTTCTTTAAAATTTGCTTACAAATATCAAAATATTATTCTGTGTAAACCTGTGCCCAATTCGGGAAAAATAATCCTTTTACTCTTCAAAAATTGGTCAAAGATTATAGACAACTAAAATAATATTCTTCTTTGTTCCCTCAATAGAGGTTATATTATGAGGGTTCCTGCTTATTCTGACATTAAAGAAAGCAGCGAACAACACGAGGTTTACTAAGTTGACGGACATGGAGAACTTCAATGACGATGGGTGCGGATTTCGTTAGAACGATAATTATCGAACATCTGCGTGAATTTTAATAATATATATTGGTCTAACAGAGCTAATTAAATTTCCAACCCACGTATTTCTATTTACTGCTATAAAATCCAATAAAAATATATTAAGGTCGATGCATTATGGCAAAAGTTGTTTGTGGTTATTCGGTTGTTGACACTACCTCGTGTTAAATCTTTTAAACTCGAATACGTGACCTCCCTGTTAACCTACTTGGCAAACTTATTTCCTGCCCTTACAAAAAATGGTGTTGTCTTTAAAGTATATTGTATATACCACCCCTAAACTAAGATTATTATCTCCCTTGGTCTATAGTAATCTAATAGGTAAGATGAATATTAAAAGAAAATGTGTCTCGTACAACCTTATCCTACCCTAAGTGTTAGCATTTTTTTTTTTTTTGTGTTACTTAAAGATCAATAGACAAATAAAAATGTATAACTTGCCATATGGTGTCCCAATTTATCTACTTTGCCAGTTTTTTTTTCTCGATTAGAAAACGAAAAAAAAAAAAAATAATAAAAGACGAACGAAACGATCGAAGAAAACTGGTGAAAAGGGAGAACTGTAAATTTTTTATTCATACAATTTTCTTTGCTTAACAGATAAGAAGCACCACACCATCAACACCAACAAACAAAAAACTAATCAATAACACATGATGCTAGGGATTATTTCCCTTATTATTAAATTACAACTATACAGCATACCGATGGTGAAAAGCTCGAAATAACATTTCCATTTTTATTTTATGATTTTCAAAGTGAAAACGGAAAAATATTTTGAAACTTTATTCAAATGATTTTTGTGCCTCGATTTTTTTTTTTTTTTTTCTTTGCTTATTTTGTATCCGGATGTGTAACGAACAAGTATGTATTTATATTCAATTTGAGGATAGCAAAAATATAAAAATTATAGGAATTTATGATTTTTCTTACATTTCCCATTTTTTTTTTTTTTAATTTATTGTTAACATAATTTCATACCATCAATCATGTAAAATAAAAGAATTTTTTTTTTTTTTAATTTGAAAGAAATAAACGGAAAACGGAATTTTCTTTTTTACTAAAAATAAATCAAACCATGAAAAATGTTTACACACACATATACGGTGGAAAAAAAAAATTTGTATTATGATGTTGATATTATATTTAAGGCTTTGTACATACGTACATATATTTTGGTGTACAGCCTTAAATTGCGTGTGTTTTCTTTGCCACATTTAGCTACATATTTTTTCTTTGGTATGTTTCGCTTGTGTATACAAAGTATATACAATATGGCAATGACATATGGGAATCATTTGGGTGTAAAAACAAAAATTCCACGAGCAAGTGTGGTGGAAAATTTTTAAAGTAACAAAAAAAAATTGTTTTATACATTTTTAATGTTGAAAAGATTTAATTGTTTATTTTGGTTACTTGTGTGCGTGTGTTTGTGTGCTTGTGTATGTGCCTTGATTTAACAATGATGTTTGAGTAGCCCTAAGGTGCTTGTATGTTTTTGTGTAATGGAAATTTAATTTATTATTTGATAGAACAATTCTACTTACGGTGTTATCAATTCTACGTAGAGTGTTTTTAAGGTTAGTGCGGTAAAAGTTGGGTATAGATACGGATTTTTAGAAAATATGGTCCCTTGGTAAAGCCAAAAATTAAGATCAACCCATTTTTTGAAGTCTACTTTAAAAAAAAACTTTCGGTTAAACGAAAGCTGTAGATATTTTTTCGATAATTTTCCGGTAAACTATGTTGTATAATAATGGAGATAGAAACCAAAATTACAAATTGTTTATCGTGTTAATTATGAAAACGCTGCGTTTCCCCTCTTACCGTGACTTATTACCCCATTAAGAAATACCGGGGTTAATACATCTAAAAGCTATTTTAACAAAAGCCACAGCCGGTAATATTGTCAAGTGGATGCAATCGGGGTATGAAAAAATTGTTGTAGACACCTTCTTTGGCAAAGCAGACGTATACACTGCTCACCCGAAAAACTTGTGAAAATCATTAAAATGGCAGCTGTTTTAGTTAATATTAGATTAGGTTTGAATCTCCCAAATTAAGATGAACCAATTAAAGAACCATTTCAAGGCAACGATAAAATAATCGACCCCGACTATGAAACCAGATCCCAAGAAAACCAAATATATTCTACACCGGCCTTTTCGAAACATGTTTTCAAATTGAACCCCGGTTAGCACGAAAAACACAATAACTTAAGTTAGCAAGAAAAACACATTAACAACACAAATGGTTTAAAACGTTAATATTCTACTTTTAGTATAAAAAGGAAATGGGTTGGCCTCCAGTAACACAATGCCGAAGATGCCAAGAGTTCAGCCATGCTGCCTCAAGCTGCTACATGAGGTACAACTGCGTCAAATGTGCCAGCAACCATGAATCAGGGCAATTTTCAAGAAACACGGATCAAAATATTCCAGTTAAATGCCACAACTGCGGAGGGAGCCACGTAGCCAGCTTTATAGAATGTCCAGAGGGACTGAGATACATAGGTAAGCAAAATAAAATTAATAAATTCCAAAATTCAAAAAATTCGATGGAGCCCGGGAGTTCTTTTTTCGACTATAATTTTGTAAGACCGGGTGTTTCTTTTGCCGACTCACTAAAATGTAAAACCCACGGGGGCAATATTTCGACCAATATTTCGACCAACTACACTAACTTCCAAGATTACGATAACAATACGGGTGGTCAAAATGTACCAGGACCAATAGAAGGTAGTCACTCCCACGAATCAAGTAGTCTTCTTGGAGAGTTTTAGTATAACGGAGTTCATGCGGCGACTAAAACAGGTGCGCGATATTAACACACAAAAGAGTATGTACCTCAACTTCGTGTGCCAGTACCTCAAATAAAGATTATAAGCTTAAATTGCAACAGCCTAGTAAGCCTGGCGCGCCGCCATGAGCTGACAGTTTCGATCGACAAACACCAACCACATAATTGCCTGCCTCAATGAGACACAAATGGCAGCATCGCACACATTTTATATTAGAAATTACAAAATGTACAGAACTAACCCAAAAACAGGCAGATCGGGAGGCACGGCCATACTTGTGCGAAAACTACCCAGCCACATCGCTGACTATCGGAGAAGGTAGAGATGCATTCACAGTCTTCGCAATTTACTTCTTGAAAGTAACTAAAGAGGACTTGAGTAAACTGCATAACCACCAGAATGGAGTTCTTCTTTGCGGAGACTTCAACGGCTTTTGTACGAAAAACGAAGCACAGATTTACTTCCCAAGCCCCGGCACTCGGGGGAAATCGGTCATCGACCTTGCAGTTGCAAAAAACCTAAGCATCGAAAATATTTGAACAATAAATGAATTCTGTTCGAACCACCTGCCAGTCAAAATTAAATTAGAGAGAAATTACAATGTATATCAAAATATCAGCCACCGTGAAGTCCCCGACTACGGTAAAGCAGACTGGGAAGGATATAGGCACTACATGCATTACAAGTTGCATGTGTACGACAACAAACAAATTGAGCCCACCACGGAGATTGAATCCCGAGTCAATATGCTTGCACAGCTAATCAGGACGGCTGAAGGCAATTATGTGCCCAACATTGATCCTGCTGCAAACTCCAGACAGCTTCCGCCAAACATCATGAAGATGATCCAGATACGAAACTACTATCGAAACATGCACCGCAAGATCCCAGTAATTTTTAGTTCCACCCTCATAAACCGGACCACCAAAAACATTCATAAAAATATACAACAACATGTCCAGACATTATTTCGCAAGAAACTGAACGATATTAGGCCCGACAAAACAAATTTATTCAGCTATATAACACGAATTAAGCCAAACAGCGGAGGAAAAATTGTTCTGGAGGAAGAGGGAGTACAGACAATTGACCCAGCCATAATAGCCAACAAAATTGAGGACCACTACGAAGCTGTTTTTAAAGCTGTTGCACTACACGCACCAGCGAAAATAGTAGCGAAGAGGAAAAACCCGACCCGGTCGTGGAGTCGGTGGATGACTTCTCGAAACAACAAAGTCTCCCATACGATGTCGCCGAAATAAGCACCGACTATGATGAGGTGAGAAATCTGACCGAGCGAGTACAAAATAGAAAATCCCCTGGGATCGACGGAATCACCAACAGTGCCATAAAAAACTTTCCACTAGCAGAATTTAGACAGATGGTACTAATCATTAACGCAATTTCAAAATTTGGATACTTCCTGGAAAGCAGGAAAACGGCGAAGGTGATTGCAATCCCAAAAAGCGGCAAGTCATGCAGCCCTGAAAACACAAGGCCAATTAGTTTGCTGAGTAGACTCAGCAAAATTGCAGAAAGGATCTTTGCACGCAGGCTATTAGATGCCATCCTGCACTTGATACCGGAGGAACAGTTTGGCTTCGTTCACAATTGGTCAACAACGGACGCCCTGATGAGGCTAATTAACCAAATAAAATCGGCAAAAAGACTCCACAAAATAGTTGCAGCCGTATTTCTTGAAATGCAAAAGGCCTTTGACTCTGTCTAGCACGACGGACTAGTACACAAGCTAATTGTGGGGTGAGTCTCCCCGGCACTGATAACAGTTGTAAAGTCATAGATAATATGCGATTCTTCGTAGAATTAGAAAAATGTTACGAATCATCAACTAGAAGGGCGGCCGCAGGTGTTCCGCAAGGCTCCGTGCTTGGGCCATTGTTATATATATTTTATATCCACAACATCCCAAAACCCAGCTCTGAGTGGACCAGGCTGCAGATCTTTGCGGATGATACGACGGTGTTCTGCACAAATCGCAGCGGATTTCAATGCACGAACAGAATTCAGAACTACCTGAACACTCTTGCTAAGTATTATGAAAGGTGGAAAATTAAAAGCTACGCCACAAAAACCCGGATGGTGCTTTTTTACCCAATTAAAGGATAACTAAACTGGTAATAATAAACGACAAACAAATCAACGTCACTAACACCGTAAAATATCTAGGGATCCACCTGGCAAACGGACTAGATTTCTCTACACATGTTAAGAACATTCAAAAACACTGCTTTATAGCTTTTAAGACGCTGTACCACATCCTAATTCAAAATACCGGACTAGACGAAAAAAATAAACTATTAGTCTATAAAATGTATATCCGTCCTATAGTAACATACGCTGCTCCGTCCTGGTACGACCTGACGAACAAAAAACTAAAGGCAACCCTGCAAAAAAAACAAAACAAAGCATAAAGGTTCGTCTTCAACAGCTGGACAAGTCCTTCTGACTTTAAACAGTGTAGCACAAGAAAACTACACGACTCAGCTGGACTGCTGTATGTTGATGAGTTCTCTGCTGGTCTTTCGGAAAGGAGAATGTTCAACCGCCGGACAAACAGCATTCAGCACAAAATTTGGAAGCATCCACGGTGGGAGGACTTTTGTCTAGGCTTGCGCATCAGTGGGGGTTTCCAAAATAGCGTGCAAAAATGTTGTCCGTTGTGTTGGAGACCCTCTAAAGTAATCTTTAAAGCTAACTAATTACTTGCGATTTTTAAGATAACTCGAAAAATAGTTCAGTTCATTCTGCATAAAACCCATTTGTTTTAATTTATGTAATAGTATTTTAAGATTTACTAGATCGAATCCTTTGAATAAATCTAGAAATATCGCTGACACAAACATTTTCTGGTCCATACTCTTACTGATAAAATTAGTTACATCTAAGCCAGCAGCTAATGTATGCAGAATCCATATTGCTTGCCGTTAATTATTTTATTTTCATCCAAAAGTTTATCAAGTCTTGAATTAATTAATTGTTCAAATACTTTTGTAATAGTTCTTGGCATAGAAATGGTATTTTTGGAATTCTGTACTTTGGGAACTCGAACAACCTTAGATATTTTCAATTGGTTTCGAAATTATGAATCTTTAAATGATTTATTAATCAAACTTTATTTAAAACTTGCTAATTGATTACCGCTTGTTTTAACTAGCTTCGCCGTTATTGTGTCGTAAATACTAGCAGATTTTAGATTTAATTTATAGAACGGTTACAGTGATATGAATTGAATCCATGAAAGTTAGTAATACTATTCTCATCTCTGCTTAACCACATTTCCGTTAAAAGAACTTCATGAATTTTACATTTGAAGGAATTTATATACAATTCAACAACTGTTATTTTATAACGGAGACTGCGAATATTAATATAAATTAAATTGAAGAAATCTGTAGTATCGACAATTTTTTGAAAATCAATTGAGAATTAACTGCGTCCCTTCCTAATTGGCCATATTCCAGAGCTTCATAGAAATATCCTTTTACAATCTCATTTCCATCGAACATGTCGAATTTCAATATAATCGATTGAAAAATAACCGAGTTCCTTCCTAATTAGTCACATTCCAGAACCTCGCCTAAAAATGCATTTTTATTGGCCATATTGTAGAACTTCACCTAAAGATTATTTCAGAATCCCATTTCCATCTTACTTGTCGAATTTTACCAAAATCAGTTACGAAATATCCAAGTTCCATCCTACTTGGTCATATTCGGGAACTTCACCTAAAACTCAATTTAGTATCCTATTTCTACCGCATATATCGAATTTCATCATGATCGGTTAAGAAATAACTGAGTAATCGGCGCAGTGGTTAAAGCTAAGGCGGCTGGATTGGGAGTTACCGGGTTCGAATCCCTATATAGGGGCGGAATGCAAAAGGGATTTTTCATCATCTGGTTACGATCGGTGATGACGACGAACACATCTACCACCCCCTGTTGAGAGTTCGGAATCCATGGGCCGACCCACCTTTCATCTCAGTACTACAGGCTGGCATGAAGAAATGCAATGTGCAGCTGGTTTAAACAAAAGCGGGTCTATAGCCGTACGTTCTCGAGTTGGCTGGCGCGTTGAACTGCGAAAGAGTTGGGAGTGCCTAGAGTCCCAGAAAAGATTGCAGAGATAGAGACAAAAATAACCGAGTTTCTCATTTTCAATATTCCAAACATCATCAAACAAACATTTTAGAATCCCACTTTCATCGATCATTTCGAATTTCATCAAAATCGGTTAAGAAATAAATGAGTTCCTTCCTAATTGGCCATATTCCAGAAATTCTCCTAAATTTCATTTTAGAATCCCATTTTTATCGCACATCTCCAATTTCATCAAATTCGGTTAAAAAGAGGCAAGTTTCATCCTAATTGGCCATATTTCAGAACTGCATCTAAAAATCAATTTAAGATCCTATTTTGATTGTACATGTCGAGTTTCACTAAAATCGGATAAGAATTGACCGATTTACCTCCCAATAGGCCATATTCCAGAACTTCTTCTAAATGTCAATTTAGAATTTCATTTCTATCGTACATGTTGAATTTCACCATAACCCTACTTGGCCATATTCCAGAACTTCATATACCGATCATTATGGAATCACATGTCGAATTATTTCACCAGAATTTATTAAGAAATAACTAAGTTCTACCCTATTTGGCAATATTTCTGAGCTTTATCTAAAAATCCATCCTAATTGGCCATATTTCAGAACTTCACATAAAACTTATTGTAGAATCAAACTTCTATTTAACATGTCAAATTTAATAACGCTTTTAATTAAAATTTTACAAACGCTTTTAATTAATAACAAATGCTTTTAATAACGTCGCTCGTTCTCAATGTGTACCGGCCTTAAGTCTGTAAGTTTGTTTAAATTTAAGCACCATGGTACTCGTTAGTATTCATAGCCACCAAGATACTACAACTGCATAGGTTTTTATTAAAAATTCCACTAAATAGACACCTAACACATATAAATTGCCGCAAAAACATTTACACCATCGCAATACCATTATTTTGAATATGTCAGTTTTTTATATTTTTAATTACATAAAATAATCCAAAAAAAAGAAAAATATTTTTAATTATTTTATTTTATAATAAAATGAATTAAACATAGGCTTTACAGTTGAATATAAAATTTTCTTTTTTTAAGTGTTGAACGATTCACTATTATAAAGAAGCTATAAAATATATTTTTTTTATACGAAAAGGTTAAAGTATTACCTACAAGATACATATTCAACGCTGATACTTTAACTACTTAGATAAAAATATGAAATGTAACGTGGAGCAATATTATTCTGTAGAAACAAACGATAGAAAATCTGTTACCACCATAACTTTGCAGTTAGGCAAAATAATACTTACAATAATACTTTAAGCATAGTGTTAAAAACTATACATTATATATGTAGGTACTTGATTGAAGTATATAAATAGTTTAATGTACATAGTACATACTGATTTTCACTTCTGGGGAAATCTGTTTTGTAATTTAGAAAATGCATCCAAAAACTTCGATATATTGTAAATTAAAATGAATTCACTACTCAAGCAGCTACAGATACGAGTATAGTAATAAAAACAAAAATATCAAGGCACAAATATCACGAAATATTCTCATTAATCATTTTCACACCTGACACTAATCTTATATCAACTCTTTCACTGTGTTTGCATAGTACATAATATAGTGAAAATGGGAAAATTATTTATTATTAGAATGAATTCATAAAATGTTGTTCTATTTTCTCTCTTCTAATTTTTCTATTAGCGTGCTTTTACATACAATACAGTACAGATTTTATATTTGTTCTTTCTTAATAAACTAGGGAAGCTAATTACGTAACAAGATTTTACTTTCGTGATGATGAAAAGTTTTATAATGTTCTTATATACAAATAGTTTTCTATAGCTGTTCATTCTCATTCTCTAATAATAAGATAAATTATATTAATTAAGAAAGTTGTAATAAAAATAGATTTTTGTTTTGTCTCAAAATTGGTGGAAGTTTTCTTTTTTGTTAATTATATAAAATTTGCTTTATTATGTAGTGCTGATCGATGATCAAGAATTTTACTTAATTTACCAAATATAACTAGAGTTAAATGTTTAAACTCTACTCAATCCACACAGTGACTATGATTCGTTTGTCTGTAAACAATTAATTAGATTGGCACTGAAATAAGTTAAGGTTTAACTGGAATCGAAATATTGCAACTAAAATATTTTGTGAAACTCATATAATTTGAGTGTGCTTTAACAAGGATTGGCGTTCTTAGATTCTAGATTCCTGGATGATGTACCACATTTTATCTCAATATTATTCAGGAATTAATTTTCAATAACTCCCACATAATATACATATGTCTTTTTCGAAAATTCAATTTTATGTTATTTTATATATAATAGTATATGGTAGTGAATTTCAATTAATAACAATTTCAATTTATTTCTATTTAACTCAATTTAAGTTTAAATAATTTTAGTAACAATAACGCTTATATCTACAAGTTTTGCTTAAATAAGTTGTTATTGTAGAAATACATAAGATGTTTAAAAGAAGCTGATAAAACAAAATATATCGAGCGATGAAACCATAACTTCTGTAAAGGCCATCCTTGTTAATATGAAACAGTTTTTCTTGTTTCTAGAAAAATTCGATTTTTGCGGATCGAGATATATTTTTGTTACGAAGCGAACATTATATTCATAATGTAAAAGGCTGATTTTTGGAAATAGAAAAAGGCCTGAACCTATAGTTGTTACTACAACTATAACTCATGTTATAGTTAAAGATTTCGTATTTATAAACCTCACTAAAAGATTTGTTTGTAATGTGATAACATTTATAGTGATCAAAATCCATCAATATAAATATGGCTACAAAATATTCAAGATAACAGTTTGTTTTGATATAATTTTAAATTGAATTTCAAAATTCGTTGCTATAGTAATAGCAATAGTTACGACAATAAATTAAAAGCTTAAAACTCGTATGTAAAATTATATTTGAACAATAAAAAATGTGTTCAAAAATAAATAACAGTACTGCTAAGGTACCGTTAGGCAGGTATTTTCACACCACTTAAAATGTTTTGTATCTGTTTATGAAGTAAGTAATTAAATTTGTTTCATTTAATTATATTTTTTATTTTTATTTTTTATCTTTGCTCAAACAGCGGGTTCTCTCGTATGAAATTCTGATTGCTTGGCTATTTTGGTGATGACTAAGGTTGTTTTGGTGATTCATTTTCATATTCATATTCATATTCATTTTCATTTTCAAATTTTATTTGTATTCCTATTTTAATTTTAATTTTATTTTTATTTTTTGTTTTATTTTTAATTTTATTTCTATTTTTTTTTTGTTTTTTTTTGTTTCTATCTTTGCAATCTTTTCTGGGGCTCAAGGCACTCCCAACTCTTTCGCAGTTCCCTTTAACCGTCCTACCTTACGCCATTGCCAGCCAACTCAGGGACGTACGGGTATAGACCCGCTTTCGTTTAAATCACCTGCACATTGCATTGCTTCATGCCAGCCTATAGTACTGACATGAAAGGTGGGTCGGCCCATGGATTCCGCACTCTCAACAGGGGGTCATAGATATGTTCATCGTCATCAGATGATGAAAAATAATATTAATTTTATTTTTATTTTTATTATTACTTTTATTATTATTAATATTTTAATTTTTAATTCTATTTTTATTTTTATCGTTAATATTACTTTTATGTTTAATTTTGTTTTGATTTTTATTATTATTTTTATGTATATTATAATTTAAATTTACATTTTTATTTCTATTTTAATTTTTATTTTTATTCCTATTTTAATTTTTATTTTATTTTTATTTTTAGTTTTATTTTTAATTTTATTTCTATTTTTATTTTTATTTTTATTTCTATTTTTATTTTCATTTTTATTTATTTTTGTATTTTAATTTTTATTTTTATTTCTATTTTAATTTTTTTAATTTTATTTTTATTTTCATTATTACTTTTATTATTATTAATATTTTAATTTTTAATTCTATTTTTATTTTTATTGTTATTATTATTTTTATGTTTAATTTTGTTTTTATTTTTATTATTATTTTTATGTATATTTTAATTTAAATATACATTTTTATTTCTATTTTAATTTTTATTTTAATTCCTATTTTAATTTTTATTTTATTTTTATTATTATTAATATTTTAATTTTTAAATCTATTTTTATTTTTATTGTTATTATTATTTTTATGTTTAATTTTGTTTTTATTTTTATTTTTATTTTTATGTATATTTTAATTTAAATTTACATTTTTATTTCTATTTTAATTTTTATTTTTATTCCTATTTTAATTTTAATTTTATTTTTATTTTTCGTTTTATTTTTAATTTTATTTCTATTTTTATTTTCTTTCTATTTTTATTTTTATTTATTTTGTATTTTAATTTTTAGTTTTATTTCTATTTTTAGTTTTTTTAATTTTATTTTTATTTTTATTATTACTTTTATTATTATTAATATTTTAATTTTTAATTCTATTTTTATTTTTATTGTTATTATTATTTTTATGTTTAATTTTGTTTTTATTTTTATTACTATTTTGATGTATATTTTAATTTAAATTTACATTTTTATTTCTATTTTAATTTTTATTTTTATTCCTATTTTAATTTTTATTTTATTTTTATTTTTAGTTTTATTTTTATTTCTATTTTTATTTTCATTTTTATTTTTATTTCTATTTTCATTTTTTTAATTTTATTTTTATTTTTATTATTACTTTTATTATTACTAATATTTTAATTGTAATATTATTATTAATATTTGTAATTCTATTTTTATTTTTATTGTTATTATTTTTTTATGTTTAATTTTATTTTTATTTTTATTATTATTTTTATGTATATTTTAATTTAAATTTAAATTTAAATTTAAATTTTTATTTCTATTTTAATTTTTATTTTATTTTTATTTTTAGTTTTATTTTTAATTGTATTTTAATTTTTATTTTTATTTATTTTTGTATTTTAATTTTTATTTTTATTTCTATTTTCATTTTTTTTATTTTATTTTTATTTGTATTATTACTTTGATTATTATTAATATTTTAATTGTAATATTATTATTAATATTTGTAATTTTATTTTTATTTTTATTGTTATTATTTTTTTATGTTTAATTTAGTTTTTATTTTTAATATTATTTTTATGTTTAATTTTGTTTTTATTTTTATTACTATTTTGATGTATATTTTAATTTAAATTTACATTTTTATTTCTATTTTAATTTTTATTTTTATTCCTATTTTAATTTTTATTTTATTTTTATTTTTAGTTTTATTTTTAATTTTATTTCTATTTTTATTTTCATTTTTATTTTTATTTCTATTTTCATTTTTTAATTTTATTTTTATTTTTATTATTACTTTTATTTTTACTAATATTTTAATTGTAATATTATTATTAATATTTGTAATTCTATTTTTATTTTTATTGTTATTATTTTTTTATGTTTAATTTTATTTTTATTTTTATTATTATTTTTATGTATATTTTAAATTAAATTTAAATTTAAATTTTTATTTCTATTTTAATTTTTATTTTATTTTTATTTTTAGTTTTATTTTTAATTGTATTTTAATTTTTATTTTTATTTATTTTTGTATTTTAATTTTTATTTTTATTTCTATTTTCATTTTTTTTATTTTATTTTTATTTGTATTATTACTTTGATTATTATTAATATTTTAATTGTAATATTATTATTAATATTTGTAATTTTATTTTTATTTTTATTGTTATTATTTTTTTATGTTTAATTTAGTTTTTATTTTTATTATTATTTTTATGTTTAATTTTGTTTTTATTTTTATTACTATTTTGATGTATATTTTAATTTAAATTTACATTTTTATTTCAATTTTAATTTTTATTTTTATTCCTATTTTAATTTTTATTTTATTTTTATTTTTAGTTTTATTTTTAATTTTATTTCTATTTTTATTTTCATTTTTATTTTTATTTTTATTTTCATTTTTTAATTTTATTTTTATTTTTATTATTACTTTTATTATTACTAATATTTTAATTGTAATATTATTATTAATATTTGTAATTCTATTTTTATTTTTATTGTTATTATTTTTTTATGTTTAATTTTATTTTTATTTTTATTATTATTTTTATGTATATTTTAATTTAAATTTAAATTTAAATTTTTATTCCTATTTTAATTTTTATTTTTATTCCTATTTAAATTTTTATTTTATTTTTATTTTAAGTTTTATTTTATTTCTATTTTTATTTTTATTTCTATTTTTATTATTATTATTTTTTTTATTTTAATAATTTACTATTAGTTTAAATTTTTATTTAGTTAATGGTACCGAGTTCGGTAATGGTGTAAGGGGCGAGGGGATGTGGTTTGGCGGTAGAGGTTTTTGAGAGTACGTCTGTGGTTGGATTTATGAAAACTTATAATCTATTAATCAATTTATAATTTATTTAAAGTTTGAATTTAAATTTAAATTAAATTAAATCTGTTGTTGGTTTAGTTTTAATTTTATAATTCTAAATTTGAAGTTATATAATTAAACACTATTGGGAGCGTCTCGAAATATCGGTTTTAAAAATCTCGGTTCTACAAAATCTCGGTTTTTCAAAATCTCGGTATTTTAAATCTCGTTTTAAAAATTCCGATTTTAAAAATCTTGGTTTTGCTGAAAAAAAATCCTGTTTTTTTTAAATCTTGGTTTTTATTTTTTCTGTTGTACGTCTTTTCTATTGTATTGCTAATAACGATTTTTGAATGGTTTTTATTATTTGTAGTCAATTAGGTTTGGTAATAAATAAAAATCTTTTTTGTTTGTTATTCTTTGTTTTTTATTTTTATTAAATTATATATGCACTTGAGGGTAAAAAAAAAAAAAATAATAATAATTAAAGTATTTAAATTTATATTCCACACTTGACTTTCTCAACTCATAATACAAACAAGTAGCGGGACGATCTCATGCTCAATTTTTCCACGAATAGTGAAAAGCTGGCGCCTAAACCATGGGAACACCTCCAAACGTGCTGTCCATCGTCCATAAGCCAACACACACACACACACATACACATACACTTACACATAAACTTACACATGTACTCATTCACTCGCAACACGAGAAGAGATACATAATCGCAAACTGGATCTCAAAAGCTCGGTTTTGAAAAACATTTTTTTATTAATTCGGCCGCCCGAATTAATAAAAATTAATTTTTCAAAGCCGAGCTTTAGAAAATGAGATTTTGGAGATTTTGAAAACCGAGATTTTGAAATCCGGGATTTTAAAACCGAAATTTGAATGTCGAGATTTTGAAAACTGAGATTATGTAGCCAACCCACTCTATTTGAAAAACAATCTCTCTGTGGATCAGTTGTGCACTGAGGAGTACATCCACTCAGGCACTTTAGTCTCTGGTATTTTTGAATCCTCTAGGCATCTTCGGAAAACAGTTCTCAGCTTGCACTGCCATACGACTGAAATTCACGTGGACCTGCAACAATTCAGGGCACTCATTCATCTATACTGGCAACAAGCTCAAAATGGTTTCAATGGGTTGGAGGATACATTTTTAAATTGTGGTATGGCTTTGGAACTCTTTGTGTCTATGCCTGGTCCTAATGCACCGCCACCTAAACCTATCCTAATTTAAGTAAGGAAAGTTATGAATAAATAACTAACTCTCGATTTTCAGGAAGTCCCGCGGAACTTTTTTCAGTTTCACAGAATCTTCAAGCATCGAGCAGATTTGTAGTTTTAGAATTTTAGAATTGTACCGTTTTGTGCTAACCTTCATCTATATCATATACTATACTAATAAGATTATCTATTGGCTACTAAGGTATATAGCCTGTAAAAGCTTAAGCCTGCTTTATTTTGATTGGTATGCTGGATACAATTCATAATCCAAGTAGATTAATGTTTTAAGGCTTATTTATTAGATTTTGTAAATAATTTGCTGTCCTTCTAATTTAGATGTCGAATTTATATAATTTTTAGGGCGGGTAGGTCCACGGTGACTAATCTATTTTTTTTTTGGCATTTTTATCGTAGACCCGAACATAGGCAATAATTAGATGATATACTACGGTATATCCGATGTTGAGCGATTGAAGAAAATTTATTAGGAAGCGATATTTTTTGGAACAAGAATTGCTCTTTGAATATCATTAAATAAAAAAAATCAATAAATGGTATTTAGATACATTTCTGGAATATGGCCAACTAGGATGGAACTTGGCTAGTCCTTAACCGAATTTAGATTTAGTGAATTTTAAAATGAGCGATGGAAATGGCATTCTTATGGAAGTTGGCTATTTCTTAATCGATTGTGAGCAATTCGACATGTGCGTTGGAAATGGTGTTCTAAAATGATTGGTAGATGAAGTTCTCGAATATGGCCAATTATGATGGATTTTGGCAATTTATTAACCGATTTTAGTGCGATGGAAATGTGATTCTAAAATGATTTTTGGATAAACTTCTAGAGTATGGCTAAGTAGGATGAAAGTGGGCTATATAATCTATTGTTATGCAATTAGACATGCACGTTGGAAATGGGACCCTAAAATGATTTTTAGATCAAATTCTGGATTATGGCCAATTAGGAAGCAACTTGACCATTTCCTATCCGATTTTTATGAAATTCAGTATATACAATGGAAATGGGATTCTAACTTGTTTTTTAGATACAATTTTGCAATATGACCAATCAGGAAGAAACTTTACCATTTTTGGAAATGAAATTCTGAATTATGATCAAATAGGATGGAACTTGATTATTCCTTAACTGATAGTGATGCAATTTAACACGTGCGTTGAAAATGAGATACTAAAATGATTTTTAGATGAAGATCTGGAATATGGCTGACGAGGATGGGACTTATCTACTTTCGAACCGATATTTTTTTAATGGCTACTAGGCCATGTTCTATAACTTTACCCAAAAATCATCTTAGAATCCCATTTCTATTGTATATGCCAAATTTCATTAGAAACGGTTAAGCAATATTTAAGTTCCATAATATTGGCCATTTTCAGGTTTTCATCTAAAAATCATGTTATAATCCTATTTCCAATGCACATTTCGAATTGCATCATAATTGGTTAGGGAATAACCAGCTTCCGTCCTGCAGAGTGTATTTGTTTTTTCAAAATGGCTTATTAACAAAAAGCGAAAGTGAATTGCAAAGTGAAAGTTGAATTTTAAAATTTGTTACTTTAGCATAATCAAGACCCACAATCGTAAAAAATACTGTAAATTAAGAAATAATCCCTCTCGCACCCTATAAGCTTCAAAGTTTTATTGGTCCATCTATGCCACAGTTTAAATTCAGCAATTAATTTATTTCAGTACCTACAATTCCAAAATTCCAAAACGATGATTTGTTAATCAATAGAATTAATTTTCCGCCAAAACATTATCTTCAGACTCGAGTTTCAACTGAACTGATCGAAGTTTAACATAAATTAATATAAATCACACAAGTAAATCGTATATGTTAAGGGAATTACCTAAGATTTACGAGTATAAAATACACAGATACGTGTAATAAAGATAATAAAAAATATGTAATAATGTCAGAAACTGTTAATTAACAAAGCAAAAAAATGAAATATCGCATCGAAGAAACAAAACTCAGATTAATAAAAAACTTTTTGCGGCGGAAACTAAACTAAATACACTGCACATAGAGAAAAAGCTTTTTTATGAGTTTGGTATCAATAGTATGGTTTTAATTATACTTCAGAACTTTTAAAGTTGCTACTCCTTTTTTTTTTTTGTTATATTCATTTTTTAGTAAAATTGAACGATATTGAATTGAAAAAAAAAAAACAAATTTATGACACAAGACGAATATTTTTTGCAGTATTTTCATTTCAAACTTTTCATATTAAATTTAAAGAAATTTTTTTGCTTTACTTTAAAGTTTATTTATTTTTTTCTAAGTAACAAAAAAAACAAAACTTTTATTATACTAATTCTGATATTTTAATTTATTATAACAAAATTTTTAAACTATAACCAATCATTTATTTATTTAAATCGGGGAAAGAATTTTACCGGAAGGATGGAACAAAACGAAATTAATGTTCTGTACGTATACCTATATAATACTTGTAAAGAAAAAATACGTCTCTTCAAACTTTTCCCAATTTATGAGAGTCATGCAGCGAGAGAGATGTTAACTAAAAAAAAAAAAAATTTAATTTAAATCAATTAATTTAAGTTTAGTGATAGTTTATGTCTTATATATACAACATAATATAATTTTTCATGAAAATTAGTTTTTCAATATATTGAATAAACTTTTGAGGATTTTATTTCAATTAGCATTATATTATAAAAAAAAGAACAAAAACTTTATTAAATTTTATATGATCGCTTCTCAAATAATCAGCTTATTGCTAGTTACATATAAAGAATATATAGGGGAGCGAACAACCTTAACGAAGTCATAATGTACATTGTACTTAAATTGATTTCGATGAGTGTAATGTGAGAGTATTTTAGGAGCATGTAACAGAAGTACGTAATAAAAAATAATAACAATCATTTTTATTGCAATTTTATAACTTTTATTACATTACAATAATAATAACGGTTATCTAAAATCAATAAAAATAAATATCAGATGAAAACGTATAAAATATACTTGTATACACACACAATTAAGAAATGGTAGATGAATGGAAGAAAACTTTCTTTATATTTTATATTCTGATATTGTGTGTATTGTTATGTTTGATTTCTTGGGCGGGTGAATTTGAGCTTTTTTTTATTATTGATGATATTACGTATTAAAGGTATTTTTGGAATATATTTTTTATTTGAACATTTCTATTGATTCAAATTGTAAATCTAGTGTATGCCCATGTATTTATGTAAGTTGTGATGTTTAATTGAAAAATTGTGCCATGAATCTTACAACATTTGAATGTGTTTATGAGCGTTAGCGATTCATTGTGGTCGAATTTTGAATACCAATTTGGACAATTAAAAGAGGAGTTCTGTAGTATTTTTATTTTTACACACATTTTTAAAAAAAAAAAAATTTTTATTTTTATTTCTTTACAGTAGATAACAATTTTATTTAAAAAGAGTTGGGCAAAATAATTTGCAAAACAAACAAGATTGAGACGAAAATAACATAAAGTGCCATTTTATTTTGTTCTGGCCATATTGTAAGACAACAGAAACTTGTAGAAGCGGTTTTATTATATGATAATTAATATTGTGATGGTTTTAATAATAAATTGCTGTTGAATTTCTAGAGTTAAAGGCCGTTCGGGTTGATGCAATTTGTTTGATTTTGTTAAAGCTTTTGATTCAATATCAATCGGTGTAAATTATTTTTCATCCATTTTTGTAGCATTAAATGGATATAATTATTATATTTTAAAAATATAAAGGGCTGAAACCTCACGAGGTGATCAAAACTTCGGTGTTCGGTGTCTTCAATGGGGATATCATTCATCTGTGCCACAAAGTTGGTGTGGCAGTTTTGACAGTATTGATTTCTATTTTAACCAACATTTATTTACTTATACTACAACAACCAAACAAGTTAAAAGCTTCAGTAACATGGGTGCAGACATCCAATTTATATTTATATTTCTAACCGTGTAACTGGCCATATGTCAGAACTTTATCCAAAAATCATTTAAGAATCTCATTTACAACGCACATGCCAAATTTCATTATAATCGGATAATCAATAATCAAGTTCCACCCTAATTGGCCATATTCTTACGAGCTATATCTTAAAATCATCTTAGAAATACATTTCCAACACACATATCAAATTTCACCATAATCAGTTAAGAAATAGCCGAATTCCATCCTACTTGGCTATATTCCAGAGCTTTACTTATACAAAAATTATTTTAGAATTCCATTCCCAAAAAACATGTAAAATTTGATTATACCCGGTTAATGAATAGTCAAGTTTCATCCAACTTGGCCATATTCCACACAAACCAAATATTCCCATTCCCATACATATATCAAATTTCATTATAATCAGTTAAGAAATAGCCAAGTTCCATCCTACTTGGCCATATTCCAGAGCATCATCTAAAAATAATTTTAGAATTCCATTTCCAACACACATGTCAAATTTCATCATAATCGGTTAGGAAATAACCAAGTTTCATCCTACTTGGCCATATTCCAGAGCTTAATCCAAAAATCATTTTAAAATCCCATTTCCAACACACATGTCAAATTTTATCATAACCGGTTAAGGAATAGCCAAGTTCAGTCCTACTTGGCCGTATGCCGGAGCTTTATGCAAAAATAATTTTAGAATTCCATTTCCGACACACATGTCATGTTTCATAATAATCGGTTGATAAATAGGCAAGTTCCATCGTACAAAAAATTGGTTAACTATTCACTACATACTAATCCAATCCCAACTCAATCCCAACTCAATTTCAACTCAACCTGCAAATTGACCCCTAGCTTAACCTTCAAATCAATTCCAAATGCAGTGCCCAATTCAATAATCAAACCATAAAAAAATCGTAAATATTTATAAAACCTGGTATTTTGGGTTAATTCGTATGGCAGATATCCCACCCTCTTGACGTACAGTCTCCAAAAGCTTTTCAAATCGCCGTCTTAACCTTAGAAATAGATTAGCGAAAAAAAAATCCAAATCGGACAAGCCGTTCTCGAGATACCATGGGTACACCCATCCAGACGTCCAGACAGACGGACGGCCATTTTTTTTTTTGCCTTTTCAGACTCAGGGATTTTCAAAACGTCCAGAAAAGTGGTTTTGGACTAACCAATTTTCATCATTTTTGACAGGATTTCAATACTTTGGTCTTTTTAGACCGAAGTGATATAGGAAAGTGTAGACGTTTACACAGTCAGTTATTTATTACTAACTTATTTAAATTAGATAAACTTTTTAATATCGAGTGGTGCTAGTATATTTATCCATTTTGGATATATTATTTTGACATAGAACGGTGTGGACGATAACATTTCGTTAACTTTAAATCGTCTAAATATTAGCCGTCTTCCAATGGGCAAAAATTGCTACTTGGAAGTACTTGCGAGTAGATACCCAATGGAACGAGAAATTGAGTGATACAAGTAAAACACAGCCTTCTATTTAGTTGTTTTTTTTGTCTTTTGTAAAGTTGTTTATTATAGTAATGGCGATATTTAAAATTAGATTGAAATATGACAAAAAAATGGACGTGTAATGAAAGGAAAGCATTGATATTTATCGCATTCATATATAAATCCATTTTTCTTAAAAATGTAATATCATCAACAAAATAATTTTGTATTCATTTTGACATTTTACA
Source organism: Tipula helvola (assembly GCA_963556165.1). Lineage (NCBI taxonomy): Eukaryota > Metazoa > Arthropoda > Insecta > Diptera > Tipulidae > Tipula > Tipula helvola. The sequence continues at coordinate 325,025,052 of OY744482.1, forward strand.
TCACCACAAAATAAAAAAACTCGAACGCAATAAGAAACTCTCGAAAAATATCGAAAAAGGTCTAAAAGCCATTTATTGGAATTTTCGCAACTAAAATCCACCGAGCGCAAATTTTATACATAAATACTTCTGTTTTCTACGCCATCGTATGAGCATGGATAGTTGTGGGTAGTTTGTTTTCGCCAATGGAAGACGCTTATTGAGAAGCTTTTTGCCGTAAATTTATACTGTCTATATTATTAATTATGGAAGGAATGTTTGATTTGTTAAGAAACCCGAAATACAAAGTTTTAAGTCTTGTATTGAATTCATTTGTAGACAATAGCTTTCGTTCTTTCGTTAAATAAATTAAAACGAGTTGTATTTCTTTTTGCGCAATGCCTTCTTTCTAATACATCGTCCATGATGTCGATACCTAAATTTTCAAATGTATTGAAAAAATTTAGGTTATTAAATAAACATACATTTTGAGCTCCATACTCATTATTCTAAACGTTAACTAAATTGGTTTCTTTTTTCCTCAAAAGACTTTCATTCTCAATAAAGTCGGTTTGAATAAAATTTGAGTAAACTTCACAGAAGCGATGAAAATAGTTAGACTTAAAGGATTCTATAAGCGTCTTCCATTAACGAAAGCAAACTACTCGCAAGTACTTGTATCTACTCACAACTACCCATGCTCATACGATGGTGTAGAAAACAGAAGTAGTTACGCATAAAATTTGCGCTAGGTAGACTTTAGTTGCAAAAATTCCAATGGATGGCTTTTAGACCTTTTTCGATATTTTTCGAGAGTTTCTTATTGCGTGTCATAATTGTGTGATTAAATAATTATTTTCGTATTTCTCTGCCAACAATTATACACATCTAACGTACACTAGTAAAACTAAAGATAAATTTAGCAAGTTATTTTAATTTGTCAGAGCTTTGATGAATTTTTCAAAATGAAAGTTCGAAAAATATATTTTAGAAATAATTTAATTTTAAAATTTCTGCAATTAATATTTACTTAACATCAATATACCCTTCTTGTATATTGCTGCTAAAGATATGTAGAACACTTTTGTATAAATATTTTGTAATATTTTTGCTGTTTTCATTGAAAAACTTGAAGCTAAAAAAGACCATTTTTACTATGGATTCCTATGGAAATCAGGGAAAAGTTATACCAATAAAAAAGCTTCCAAAAAATACGTCATAATGATTATGGCTCTATACTCTAGAAGCAGAGCCTTCTACCATGTATGGTACCATAATAGCCATGATGAGGTTATTTTCCATTTCACCAAACCGGCGGTTTAACTCCACGACATATTCTTTTAAGTTTTCGACGAATCGTTTTTCGTCGTCATTTTCTTTCATTGATTTTATTTGTTCCCTTAGACAATTAATGGTAGGAATGATTTTCCTGGTAGTTACGTAGCCGTCGCCGCATATACATATCTCTGGTTACGTATTCGAACGGATGTAAAATTAAAAGTAGTCTTTGAACTCGAATGAATTCGGCTGCTGTTTAAATTTCCGGTACATTTGTATTCTCCAGCAAGATCTCATTCACCACAGTGCGCAGCTTGATATAGCACGCTCCAACATATAACAAGTAGAGTTCCATCGAGTTACGACGTTCAATATAACCTTCAATGACTCGTTGATCTCTTGCTTGGCTCTAAGTAAATCACTTTGAACTACGCTGTTCTTGAAACATTTTACAATATCTCGAACCTTTAGAATTAAATTTTTGATATCATCTTGGTTTGTTACATTTTGAACAACCAAATTAATTTTATGGGCAAAGCAAGCCAGATATTAGGTACTTTCCCGGAAAATAAACAATCATAATATAAAGTAGTGGGTGTTTTCTTTTATTCATTCCATAGAAAGAACAGAAGGAATAGAATATTGCTCACGTGATCAAGGAATATTCCGTACGTAATGTAATAAAAGAACGGATTGGAATACATGGAATACATTTTCCATAGCACGATTTTTTTTTTATTTTGAAAATTAGGAAACAAGTTAAATTTATTAAATAAATAATTTTATTATAATTAATTGAAGTTGTAAATAATTTGTACGTGAAAACACACAATGCAATATTAATTTTAATTGATATATCTTAAAAGAAAACTGGGATTTTTTGTATCCGGAAAGCTCTATTTAAAACTATTAATATTTTCAAAAACTTCCATATTTAAACCTCAAATAATTAATTTTATCATAATTAATAATTTCATTTTGCATAATATCTACGATTTAATTCAATTTAATCATTTAAATTGTAAACATCGCACATAATTACAAAACGTCAAACGAAATATACGTTTTATTCCACCTTTCGATGTAGTACAAATAGAATGCATTCTGAATATTCCGAATAAATAAAAGAATGGAGTAAAAAGGATTAGAAGGAATGGAATGAATAAAAGAACGATTTACGTCACTTTCGGAATGTCCGGAATATCCAGAATGAATAAAAGAAAACACCCACTATGTACGATTCCTTCCCAGTTTGGTATCGTTACAAAAGTATCGAGTACAAAAGTACTTGGTATCGTAATCAAAGTATCGATACTATAAAGTATCGATACTTTTTGCGGATCCCTAAGTATATTTGCATATTTTCAATATCGAGGGCGAAGGTATGATAAGACCACGAAATAAATAACGAAATATAAATTCACTAATGTATTCAATAACATTGATTGAAGACTCACTTAAGATAGTAGGATATCCAAGAAGTTGTCGCCGTCATATAAACTGGAATGTGAACAGTATCGCAGCGATCTGTTTTTTTCTAAATAAATATCTGAGGCACCCTTGCCATTTTCTTCAAATTTAATATTTGGTATGTCCAATAATAAGCTGGAAACGGCTGAAACATTCAAAAATCTTCGCTTACTTTTACCTTTCGGTGTTAAGAAACAGCTTTCAGCAAAATGGCCAACCATTTTTGTTGGATAATTTTTTTTTTGAATTCTTAATAAAAAAATAAACACTCAATCAATAAAAAATTAATTAGGTATTAATTAAATTTAATTTCATTGAATTGCCAAAATTATTCATTTAAAACCACCGAAGCCGGGAGCTATAAGTATTATAAATATACTGATTATAAATATACGGATTATAAGTATTATAAATATACTACACAATCTAAAAGTCACGAATAAAACCAGTGCCGGCTTTAGAACACTTTGCGCACAATTCAGGTACAAAATTTTTGCGTTTTCTTGCCTTTAAAGTAGCAAATTTATCAATCATTTGACATCGATTTTGTTACCAATTTCTTTTTCAATTGCTATACTCGATGATCCAACCGACCTTTCCTGAGATATACTTGATCTCAAGTAGTTTGTGATTATTTTCAATTTTGAATATAATCATTCACCACTTGCTAGGAAACTGGAAGACTTAAAAGTATCCCTAAAGCAATTGTTATAGCCCACCTAGGGAGCCGAGGAGCTGTTGCCAATGAGCTTAAAAAATCGCCTTAATATCTATAATAAACCGCAGAATTTCCTCGCACACAAATTTCGGAATCTGCCTATTATCAATGACCGCTACTGTTTTCTGGGCTGTTAATGGTTTTTGTAAGATAAGTGATATATATATCAAGTTTACAATCACGGGAATTTTGATAGGTAAGTTCTTATTGTACAATGAACATGAATAGAAATTTCAGATTGAAAAACCTTGATCTGCGGGACAAAAAAATTCATGGTTAAAATTGAGTCTTCTCGAAAAATTTTTAGCTAAATTTAAAATAAAAACTATAGGAACATAGGTCTATGAAAATTTGAGAAATTGGATATTGAAAATGTACGTACATATTTAGTATATAATTTTAAAAAGTTACTCGTACTTTAATTTATTTTGAAATTTCGAATGTCAGCTTGTCAAATTTGACTTCAACAATTTCAATTTGGTTAAATTGTACATGAGGTTAGTCTTGAGAACTCCAAATCAAAAATTCCAGGATTCTAATACCGAGTTTTTTGTAGGGTATACCGATTTTCGGTAAAACGGTTGATTACCGAAATGTTGGTAAATTTTTTACATACTTAGCGAAAGCTTCTGTAACTATCATCAGATAAAACACAAATTATTAATAAGTTTTATAAATTTGTTGAAACCTTTACTTTGGGTTTGCACATAAAAGCTGTGTTTTTTTATTCGCTCCCGATAGCAGCTATCGGGAGCCGATTTTTTTGATATGCCTAAATTTAAATTTGGTGCGCTATTTATTAGTAAACTAATTTCATTTAATATCAAACTATCATTTTTAATTCAATTGTTTAGCGAAAACCTGATATAAACAATATTTGGCTCTACCTATTTATCCGGAGCGCTATCGGGAGCCACATTTTATATGACGGCTCCCGATAGCAGCTATCCGGAGCGAATAAAAAATCACAGCTAAAAATATTATATTCGTCATTGGTGTCATTCTAATTTTGAAACCTACCAAATCTTAAAGAGAATTGAATTAATCCGATCAATTTATCATGGAAGTTGACAAAAAGTAGGCACCATGTATGGGGAATAACACTCTTTTCTACTATTCAACGCAACATAGTTGACTAGCAGTTTTGTTTAAGTAAGCAATTACGAGGGACTCTGTTTAGTTAGCCTGGCATAACATTTTAACTATAAAACTAACTTCCGTGGAATCAAAAGTGCCTTTTCGGCTGTAGGGCAGTTTTGCACAAAATGTAAATTTTTTCCTTAGAACAGTATGTAATCATAGCTATTGATAAGCTTTGTTTAAGACTCAAAACCGCCATATGTATAAAATTTAAATTAAACGTTTATGTTTATTTCTAGCGGATGCAGACCTCAATAAAATAATGGGGTGGAATACTGTATATTCTAAAAATTAAGAACCAAAGTTTGTGGGTCAAATTACTAATACTAACAATGAAAAAATTGAGCTTTCAATTCTGACAAGTTATATTCTCACTTAGAATTTATAAGGAAAGTAGGAATATTCTTTAATTTTTTTCTAGAAAAGTAATTTTTCGGTAAATTACGGATATCACAATTAAAAAACTACCAGGAACCTAATACCTCTCCCCTCCACCAATTCAAAATTTTGATAATTTTTTATTCCGTAGATATTTGGGACCAAAAAAAAAGATCTACTCTCATCTACTGAGCTATCTTTTTCTATACTATGGCGCGTTCCGTTTTTTTTTTAAGAACTCGTCATAAATAAAATTTCAAATTTTGGATATAAAATTGCTAAGAGGGCCAAAGCTTTCAAATTGGTTGATTACGTTGAAAATTGGTAGTTGAAACAACCTAATACAAATTTTGAATAACTCCGAATTTCCAGAAGAATATATTAAATCCATATTTGGTTTTAAATACCTAAGTAAAAATAATTTGACACAATAATTAAAAACGAACCAAATTCGGGTCGGGTTGCGGTCAAATTAGAAAAACTTGCAAAACTGTTCTGCTCCACATCCAGCTAAAATATTTAGTTCCTGAGTTTTCACAGCTACATCTAATTTTTAATAATTCCTTATGTAAAATCCTTTCATGTTTCTTAAAATCAAGCTTAACAATTTTCTGGAATTTTACACTTTTTGCGTATAGGAATATTTTTACCTGTAATCGGATGAAGCTGAAAGAATATTTTGGGTTGGTAGAACTTTTGTAACACAATCCCCAAGGGGATTGTGTTAACAGACATAGAAATAGCGGTCTGGTTGCGTTATAGTGCTGGCTACAGCTCGTCGCTAGGCGTGGGGATTACCAGATATATTTCTATGCTTGAAAACCGCATAGAGATAAAACGAACGGGACAGAGAAATTAAGCTTACCTTTGCCACGACCACAGTGGTAGATAATTATAAAATGTGTGCTCCTACCAAAGACGACGATGTCACTCCGGCGACCTCGACCCTCTCTGCAGGAAGGGCCCCCTTATTCGTCGGGCCGCCTACCGGGATGCCGTTTCCCGGTCGCGGCGGTCACCGACGCCATAATAAGAAGGAAGGGCACCCTCCCTTCAGACCTGGTCGAAACCCCCTAGAGTGACACCCCCGACCCCGGAGTTAAAACACCTCCGATACAAGAAACGTCGCGCACCAGCTCAACATGGTACGCTCCCATCCCCCACGTAATCACTACGAAAAATTTAACGGGGCATATCAGAATTTATGCTCCGCATGGAAAACGTTAACAACAAAACCAGAAAAACCATACCCGTTAAATTGTACTTGAGAAAAAAATTGAAGATAAAAAAATTAAACCAAAATTATTATGCAAACTGTAATTACTGATGAAAAACCGATTCTAAAGTGAAAATTATGCAACGGAAAAAAATGAAAGGAAAAAAATTTGAAAGAAAACCCCTTTACCCAAAAGTTCGAGAAACGTGGTGAATCGACTCTGGGGTGTGCCGCATGCGACGCCACCCAGAACCTGTAAAACCCGTAAATATTTATATATAACCAGAAAAAAATATAATATAAAAACAACGACAAAAACCAAGTTTGGCTCACAATAATAAAATTAAAATATAAAAAAAAAATCACGCGGTGCCCTGGGGTTCTTTTCTATTTTTCCCCAACAGAAACACCATACCTGACTCAAATTTGGCCCGTCCGACCAGAAATTCAGCGCCGACGCAGGATCACGAACCCCACTCTGATTGGCAGAGTTGCACATACCAACCGTATACTAAACAAGGTGGTACGATTTGAGATTCTGTTTAATGACACCCTTTCATTACCAGAATAAAATTCACAAATTTTTATTTTTTATTCGATTCTACCTCAACCGAGGAAAAATCATTTATTTCACAAAACTTAACAAAATTTTTGTTTTTATTTAAATATAATTATAGTTTACAAATCTTAACTATTTATTATGATTCTTGTACAATTTTTTAACAAAAATGTTCATGTATTATTAGGCTTTCTCTTATTATTTTTTTATTAGTTTTTTTTTATTTTTTTATTTACAATCAATGTTTTCATGTAATTAACTTTGATTTAAGCCAAACTTTTTATTCAATAAAAACTAGTCACTTGGCAGTATAAATAAAAAAAAACCAAAAATATTTTAACTTATTCAAATATTATTACTGCCCTACTTTACGTCTCCTCAAAAAACATTTTTATTTTTTACACAAAAACTTAACATTACTTTATTTTTTTTTATTAATTTTACAAAATGAACGGTCGATTACATTAATTTTTCGACCGCCTTTTTTTTCAAGCACCAAACTCGACCTCTTCTATTTTAAATTCAAAACTAGACTGATTTTTATAACAAAATAAAAACGCGACGTAAAAAAAAAATTTATCCCCACCAAAGATTAACCATAGAAAAAACAAATCCGACCGATAGATTTCGGATGACGTACACATCCGACATCACCCAAAATCGATTCACACGCACCAATACTAATGACTCAAATCTCTCGAACATTCGATTCTAATAGAAAATCCACGCGCGCACAAAAGTAAAACAAATGAAGCAAGATACTAACACACTTATACGTCATTCCATACATTCAAAAAAACCGAGCACGACATAATTAACCCCTTAACGCATATTTTTTTTGAAAGAAAACCTGCAAAAAAAAATATTTTCTTTTATTATTGAAAATGTTTATTTACACCTATTTTAACACAATAGGTACATTTATAAAAATAAAAAATAACGATATTGTTTGATTTTCCTTCTTTTAAGTTGAAATTGTTTAAAGAAAACTAATTTAAAAAAAAGATAACGACTTTTCCTTGTTCTTATACCGTTACTACTTCGGTGCGTTTTACTGTATAAAATGTTACGAGAAAATGTGCAATCGACATTATAGCGTGCTAAAAGATAATGTCATTCACAAATACATACACGAATAACAGGGGTGGCGCAGTAAAACAATATGTAAAAGTTAAGTGAAATTTGATTTTGCCTAAAGAAAAAACAAAATCTGCGAGAATTCTCTTTTGACTATACAGAGAGAATTTTCGAAGGTTTTGGAAAAAACCAAAATCATTGTTGAGATGCCGGTAATGAAATAACATCCTGCAGTCACTTTTCTCCTTTTTCATATTATCGTTTATGATGAAACATGTAGCCATAAATATGTATCTTATCGATATCATACACCACCGAGCAATTGGTGTCATAAATCATAAAAATCGAAATTGATGAGATAAAAAGCCATAAACTACAGCCGTAAAGTACAATCGATCACAATATATTAATTACAAAAACAAACGTAATTTAAACTATTTTTAGTTTAAAATTTAATTGGACGAGTTAACTCGTTCCTATGGATTTCTGCAAGTAACATATGAACGAGTTAACTCGTTCCTATGCGTTAAGTGGTTAAGGAGAAGTGTATAATGGTACACTACACATAAAAAAAAAATATTTTCTATTACAAATTAATTTGAATGAAGGAATGACGAATAGTGGAAGAGATTGTAAGGCAAGGAATACACGTGCATCGTCGTTAGAATTTTCAGCAGCAATTACAGATTTGAATCAATAACTACAGAACAACCACAAGCGGTTGTTACACTTTTTTTTTTTTTTTTTTTAAGTTGGCGGGACACGGATATGAGACATCTGAGGTGTTTGAACAAGAACGCCCAAAATACTTAACTGTAAATTCATTATTATTGAATAAAATTTTTGGGAGCCCTGGAGTTAATTTTTTAGATTTCGGGGGCCGCAGTATTTAAAAGGTTGAAAAGAACTGCTCTAATGCATTCGAGTAAATATATTGTAATAGAAACAATGGATCTTAGTATTAGTATTAGTACAATTTTTCATTGTGTTCTTTGAAATCTTTAATTCATTAAATAGTTCTACCACAAAAATACCTTTGTCATCGCAATCGGTTAACATATTATCTAACGCGTCACAATATGCTTTTAGTTCCTCATCATTCGATTTACAAACTCCTTTAACATCGGTTAAATCTGAAAATTATTGATATGAGCATTTATCACCTCAAATCTTTTATCTAACAAATTAAGTACAGTATCCAGTATAGGAAACAAAACGAAATTTTAAATTTATATTGTGGAGTAGTGGTAGTTTCGTCGTAGCATTCGTAATCAAAAAACCTTTTTCTACGTCTTCGCAGAGCATTATCTTTAAACTGACGATTCATTTCTAAATCGGTTGCTAATTCTTTTGCTGTTTCTTCAACACGATTGAAACGTTCATCCGTTCGCATTTGTTTAATGTACGGTATTAACTTATTTAAGTGCTTGATTGCCTCATTTATATTTCGGTTGAGATTTTGAAAAATTATTAGAATTATAACCACCAAGATCAACGTTTTGAGAGGTGAGCTTTTTTGTATTTTTGAAGTATTAAAACATTACTATTATTATGTTTCGATGTAGTTTGAAAACGAGTTAGAGTGCATAGAAACAGAGTTGAGTTAGGTTTTCGTTGAGCTATTTTAAACTCGATGAAACTAGTTTAATCGATTTGAATTGAAATTCAAAATTTCTAATGAAAAATATTTGGTTAGTAGTAGAATTTGTTAGGAAACGTGAGAAAAATTGTCAGCGCCCCTAATTGGTCGGCACCGCTATGCGAGGCATAACCTGCTTAGTGGGTAAAGGCGGCCCTGAATAAAACTTTATTGTATTTAATTGAAAATTATCTTTAATTAAAAAATGAAATTTGAAACACTAAAAACAAACATATAATCTTCTTATATTATGAATCTACTGCACCGGTAAAAAAAAAATTGTATATGTCCACGAAATGCCAAACAAACTACCGATAATTTTTAACTTACAAATTTTATTAATTTATAAATTAAATACGTGTATTTTTTGCAATTAACTAACATATTTGCTCTACAAGGCTAGTTTAAACTCAAAATCTAAAAATAGATGATACGAAATATCACTTTCTTGCCCGGACAATTTTGGCACTTTTTAACTAAGCGCTACATTTTTTGTACAATAATGTTATTAAATATAATATTGTATTTTCACTAATTAGTTTTTTAATTAAATTTAACTAAACACTTTTTTATTTATGCTTTTTTGTAAATATTATTGTCATATACACTAGCTGCTTTGTCTAAATAACATTGAAATAAGTTTGTTTGGCGTTTCGATGGAAAGATGAATCCGCCAATTTTTGTATGCACCTCTCGCTCCAACAGATAACGCGTAAAATAAAAGATTTTGTATGGAAAAATAACAGCAATTTTGGTTAGAATCATTCTATATGATGCAATATAATTCTATGGTCATACCCTGTTCGTTGTAAAAAAACACACAGATACACCTCAGTTGTACAATGACTGAGAGCAGAAAGGAACAGCAAAAAAAATTCAAATGAGTAAGTGTGGGAAGAAAATATATTTTACTTCGGTTTTAAGTTTACTTTAGCGCGCTTGTTAACAAGTAGCTAAACTACGTGCACTATATGTAATATTTTCATATTTATTTGTTTCAAGTTCATCGCGGAGTAGAGACAGTGTTCCAAAAAAAAAATTTATCTAGCTTCAAATTATTGATTAATCTTAAATTTGGTAAGATGTAAAGCAATTATTAAAATATAAAAAATTTAAAAACTGTAAATTACAGATGCATGGAAATCATCCATTGATTCTTTGGAAAATTTCCAAGATAAAATAAAAATTGAGATAAGAAAGGCGCATAATCGGTTTCAAAATGGGAAACGTTAAATTATATTTCATAATTAAATAAGAAAATCGAATTGAATCGAATTTAAATTAATTATAAATATATTTACCAATTAGCCAGTTATAAGTTTCATATGATTTCAGTATGAGTCACAGTATTAGCCGCTTTAAAAATAAATTATTAAAGATAAAATAAAAATCTGTTTATTTATGAGACCTGCCATCTACCCGGAATTTTTGAAAGCATTATTTAATGCGCATGCGCTATTTTCTCGTAAAAACGATTTAAAAGTCGAAAAAATTGGCATTAGGTGCATCAATTTGACGGCAAAATTAAGCGCTTAAATTGAAAGCTGTTTATGCGCCGATTAAGCGTTCAATCATTCAACTGGGACGCTCAACCAATCGTTTAAATGCCATAATATTAAGGCGATCGGTTAAATTCATTTATAAATAAGAGCACGAAAATGGATTGCACGCAGCATATAAAAAGTGGAAGCAAACTTAAATTTTTAAACGTATTTAAAACGTTGAAATGATGTAGTCGCGCCAAGTTTTTGGTCAACGACTGTAAGTGTGTACTCAACCATAAAATCGTTCTTTTTTGTGTTTTGTTAATTTTTATCTCGCGTACAATAGTGTTAAAATGAAATGTTGTGTAATATTATCAAATTGTATGTATTCGAAAAAAATTTGTGGAAGGACATCAGCGACAAAGAAAAATCTGGTCCAACCGCTATCATTGTCAGAAAACATGTTATATTTTTTCTAAATTTAAACAGTGTGATCGATTTTTAAAAATAATATTTATGTGGTTCCAACAGGTGCAAATTTTTTGGCCAAGGATAATATAGCAAACTAAAAATTAAAATTCTACAAAACAAATAAAAATCAGGTAAAATAAAATTCGTGTGATTTTGCAAAAGCAATATTCAATATTTTTATAATTATTTAACGGTTTTGGGCTCTATACTGTTTTTATTTTTTTAAAAATTAATTTGAGATTTCGGACTCACTTCAAGTCCATTTTCAAAAGCGTTTATAAAAATGTTTGCCAATACAATTTTCCTTTTATAAATGAATCAAAACCAAAGACAAAAAATTGAAAGTTTTCCAGTAGAAACCAAAATTGGTGTGTCTAGACTAGAAAAATATTTTCCAAAAAAAAACTTGTGGTAAATTTTACGAAAAAAACTTTTACAAAATATGAATAAAATTTGAAACATTTTACAAAAATATAATGAACCAATTATAAGTATAAGACAAAAAACCAAATTTAGGTAAATAAATCTTAAGAATTACCAATATAAGCAAATCTCCAAAAAATGTTTATTGAGTTATCACTGGATTTTATGTGTAACATTTTTATGTGGATTTTATGTGCTGTTGCAAAATTTTAACGTTATCTAAAGTTATTTGATGATTTGTGTTTTTTAAATGTTGAGTGAGAGCACTATTTTGGTTTAAATCTCGATAAACGATACTTTTATGTTGATACAACCATTTTCTAATAAATTGTTTCGTTTGTCCAGTATACGTTACGTTACATTCGCATCGGATCTGATGGACAACATTGGACTGTTTCTTTAGAGGAACTGAATCCTGAAGTTTAGAAAACAAAATTGTATTTAAATATTCAATGTTTTATTATAATTGATACCTGTTGGGGTTGATGGTAGTGATATAAAATGCTTATTATTGTGGGAGTAAACCTAAACAGTTGTGCTTTTACTTATAGGAATTAAACAAAAAGTTCAAAAGTTAGTTAACGATTGATATACTTAGATTGGTATACTTGGTGCAGATAAAATAGCAACTTTTCAACATGAATACAATTTTTCAATTTATGTCCGTTAAATGTGCAAATTTTAGACAGAGGAACTAGCTGTTTTATATCATTTGGGTAGTGCATCAAATAATGGTATTTATCAGTGAGCTTTTCTTTAGGAAAATTTAAAATGGGAAGTGATAAATACTGTTGGATTGTAGAATGAATTGATGTGAGAACAGAATGTGGAATTTATGATATAAGAATCAATAAGGAATGATTATTATTGAAATCTATCCAATTTTTTTTTGTGATCAATATTAATCAGAACTAAAAGTTGCAGTTTTCCAGTTATTATCATAAAAGAAGAAATTAACCAGCTTTCCGCGACTACATTCTGTTTAAATTAAATAAAAATCACAAGCGGGCTGCGATTATGTATCTCTCATATTACGAGTTACGAGTTTCGAGAACTCGAAACTCAGTATGCCGTAATTGGGACATAACGTAATTATGTAAGCAATCACGAGAAATCGTTTTTTTTTAAAATAAGTGTTGCCAGATTGCGTCATTTTCGGCAATACAATTTTGTGGTTGTTATGCATATTTTGATTTTTTTTTTAATCATTACGAGTTGTCTGTCGTATATAAAAAGCTCTAGGAGTAAAACAATAACAACAAGTCGCAATTACGAGAACCCGTAAAGTTTTACATACTCGCATTTTGTCGCAATTTCGATAAACTCGAAACTCGATATACCTTCAAAAATGTCGTGTGCAATGCGTGGTAGAAGTCCAGGGTTGGCCACATGAAAATATTTATTTGGTTTACAATTAAACCGAAATTGAGCCCACAATAATGAATACGGTTTTCAGAATTTTAGTGACATAAATCAAGGGCATGCAATTCTTTCCTTCGAGAATATATCAAAATTATACAAACCAGCCCTAGAAATATGGCAAAATCTGCAAAAAGAAGAGATTCTACATCTCAGTACATGCAATAATGTATGCTTATTGCTAGTTGTTCAACATTTTTGTTTATTCCAAAACTTGTAATAATTGAATATTATATTTTGGATCTAACTTTATTCCTGAACAATTACCAATTTATGAATTATTTTGGCTGAATCAAGAGGATTGCATACTTCAAAAGCATATTGGTAAAGAATAATCTCATTTGTTTTCTCAAAGCCAGATAAAAAATTATTATCTCTGCAAATATTACCGTCATCATCATCATTTATTACATTTGAGTTTGTTTCGAAAAATGGTTGGAGTACATTCGTCCAAATACATATAACCTATTTTCTGTGAACAAACAGAAAAAAAGATGAAAATTGGATTCAAATACCGTTTCAAAGTGAAATTATTTTCCTGTTTCAAGCTTTGTAATTGATTGAAATTTTATCCGATATAACTAAAGGATCCAGAAGGTCACTTATATACAAGGCGTTAAGGAAGAGACAGTTTTATATATAAATGGTATCTATCAAAGAGTGCCCTAAATTAAAATATTTTAAAAATTCCAGCTTAACAAATAAAGTTTTTTGTTGCAATTACGTTGCAACAGGCGTTTACATTGATTGTCTCGGAAGTAATTTCCGCAATGTTTTTGAAACACATTTCTACAATATCTAACCGTCGGATTTTTTATTGAGTTGATTTTAAGATATTTTCTTAATATTGTGGAACTGAATTAAAGAGAGAGATACAAATACAAAAACGGTTATTATCGGTAAACAACCGGATAAAGAAGCGGTGAATATCTCAGTTACTCGCACTGCAAATAAGGCCCAAACGGAAAAGTTTTCGAAAAGTTCTTAATGAATTGGTAATTTAAAATCCAACCCGGAAGAACAGGCGACGTGAAAAGCAAGAAAGTTTAGGAGTCCTAGTTCTGTTGCCAGTGATCCTAATATGAGGGGAGCTCAAATAATCAGCTACCCCAAAGTTGTTGGCCCTGTATGATGATCAAGTGGTGGGTTAAAAATCATGGGTCGACCCAGGTCAACCATCAACAACAACTTCGAGGCCAATCACTACGGAAGAAAAACAGAGCCCTGTATTGGGCGGGATCAAAAAGGTGTGGCATATTACGAGCTTCTCATTCCAGGTAAAATTGTTAATACCAATCGCTACCAACAACAAGTCGGTAGTCGTAAAATGACCAGATTGGGCCAGAAGACTTGGCAAAGTAATTTTGCTTAATGATACTGCACCAACACACACTTTAAAACCAGTTAGGAGCACGTAAAAGGATTTTGTATTCATCTGATATTGCTTCAGTAGGTTACCACTTGTTTCGATCGATGGCACACGCACTTTTCGGGCAGTCCTTCAAAGCGTAAGAAGAAGTGAAAATGAGTCTCTCAATGGTTTGCCTCAAAAAAAAAATATATTTGGGCGGTATCGACAAATTACCTGATATTTGGAGGAAAAGTATAGCTACCGATGGACGTTACTTGGAATAAAAGTACTTTAGGATTTTTCTCTTGAAATTATTGTGATTTTTTTATTACAAAATCCACATTATTTACCGTTACACCTGGTAAATGATTAATGATATTTTTAAGGGATTCCTTGAACCATCATAGTCAAAGGTAAAATATGTCAGGTCATTTTCAGAGTAACCCTCTATTGAATTTAGATTCAGAGATGCGTACTGTTACAAAAGAGAAATGACTTCAAATGCTTAACAATTTATTAATGGCTGGAAGGTGCCTCCAATAAGAGTAAAAAATTCTGCGTATCAAATATGAGTTTGTAACCGGGTTTTTGAAGCACAATTCCTAAAACAAAAAGGGAAAAAACGTACAAAATCTACCCGCCTAACCGAGCCCAGTCCTATCCTCCTCCTTATTTTTTTTGGTCAATTTTGTAGGTTAAAAATTTTTGAATCAGATTAATCATAAACTCAAATATTTGTTGGCCATATTGTTTTTAAATTTGTTGCCACAAACCACAAAAAAGTCTATAACTTTTATACCAACCCAGCACAATAGAAAACAAAACAACATAAACAATTCAAAGTGTTTATGTTATTCAATTTTTATGACCAGCCAAAACATTTTAATCTGCTTTTATCGCAAAACGACAAAAAAATGAGGAAAGTTATTACTTTCTATTATCCGGAGTACTTATTTTAATTGCTTTTCGACATTTCTCTTCTTAATTTTTAATGGAAATTTTATTTAAATTTTTTATTTGAAAACTAAAAGCTCAAAATTTAACAATTTTTCCTGAAAATTGTTTCTCTAAGTCATATACATTTACTGAAATGAAAAGAAAATATAAAATTTGTAATTAAAAAGGAATTTTAATATACGAATAATACAATAAAAAAATAGCATGGGGCTTTATAATATAAGGCTAGAGGAAGAGCGACCGGCAGAGATAAAATGGAAAATCAATAAATTAAATTGAATTACATTATCACATTTTTTTTTGTATACACCCTTCAAGACGTTTAGAGAGTACGGAATTAGTTAAAGTCGTGGTAAGTGAAAATAAGTATCTATTTGATGCTTATTGTACCATAAAATAAAATTATGGAAATTTGATCTTTTAAAATGGATGATTAAATACCGCAATCAGATTAATTAATTTAAATCACAGCTATCAACTTTTATGAACATATAAAGTAGCAATTAGTTGTGAATAAGATTTATTTCGATAGATACTCGCCCAATTTAAATGCAGCATCATGAATAGCAGCTATACGAATGTTTTCACCAAATTAACACACTGTTAACCAAACCAAACGTAATAATAATTACAGATTTTATGCTGTTGATATAATAATCACCTACTTTTCAACCACGATATATCGTTTTTATTTCCCGGTAATCATTTCCATTATCAGATTATTTAAAACAAAAATATAACAGCACCACAGCCGATAAAAATAAAAAATAAAACTCAACAATTTTCAAATTAATACCAAATTTTAAGAGTAGAGAATTTTAATGATGCTAAAAATACCGATTAGAAATACAACGATTTTTTCACTTGAAACATTTATTTTTACTGCATTTAATTCTATACGTGATTTTCAATAACCCATATCCCAAATAATAACAAACAACCTTAACATACTCGTGCACTTTACTATGTACATAATAAAATCAAGCAGTTTGGAGAAAATTAGTTTTATAGATGAGAACAAAAATGTATAATATACAGTACGTATATGTTTGGGAAAATAATACCCTTGCAGAAAAAAATTTTCAGTTAGTTCTGCTTTGTTTGGAAAATGATTTAAAAAAAAAAAAAAAAAAAATGGAAATTGTTGTGAGCACAGACAAATTTTATTATAAATTCGATTATATGGGATTAGTTTTTTTTTTTTGGTTTGTATACACAGTGAACTTTAAACGAAATCTATATCTAAACAACTTGAAATTTGGGTTTTATTTTATATTGAAATCAACCGCAGCAGACACATTTCAGAATATAAAGTAAATACGCGTGCTGTTGACTAAATTGAATTTGATTATAAAGATTTTATTGGTGCGGTACACAAGTTGATATACCCACATGTATGTGCGACAATTATTTTTTATAAGAATAAAACGAAATTTGTTGAACCTACCAACATTCAAAGAATCTTACCTGGGGCCATATTCTCAAATTCCACATTCATTTTTCAGATGTGGACATCTATCAAAATTCCCTTAATAATTGCCATGGCATTTTCCTCTATTCCACATGCAACTAAATACCCTATTCTTGAATCATTAGGAATTTTTTATCCACCACTGTGAAATTGTGTCAAATTTCTTAGTGCGTTGAATTTATTTTTGATAATTGTTGGTGTTAGGTTTGCAAGCGAGACATAAAATTTACAAAATTTTGTTTATTTTGATCATGGTTAGATAAACTTTGTTGTATTGCTTTGGTAAAGTTTTTGGTTTAAGTTGATTTAGCTGTTTTAGAATTATCCGAAGCAACAATTTTATTTATTTGTTCTGTATGTAGTGGTTTGATTCTCAGAATTCTTTATAATTTTTAATTAATTTTCCCACTATAACGTAGTTATATTGGGTCAGTATTGGAATCGCGAAAAAGCGTGTTCCAGATTTTCACATTTCTCGACGAATTAGGTTACCAGGACCCCAAAACATCGATTTGAAATGTGTCGTGATCGTCCCTCCATCCTTCTAGTCATACATAATATGTATGAATATTATTTATTATTTTTGTTTTCACTCCCATTCTCACAAATATTGATAGTGTAACGAAATCCTAAAATTTCGTTAGCAGAATCATGAGATTAGTGGTTTGGTGCGGTCTTGGTAGCTGACTAGAGCTCACGGAATGTTGTGGGGTTTTCCAAACATAATCTCATGCATAACATAATGAAACAAAATATTAAGACGAAAGAAAAAGAGAAAATTAACAAAATGTTTGCCCCGTCCCCAGTAGCTAAAGTGAATAATAAGCAGGGTAAACACAACTGTATCGACAACTTCAACCTCCAGCGATCCCGCCGTATCTGCGTCAAACGCCCCCTATTATCGGCCAGCCTACCGGAAATGCCTTTTCGGTCGCAACTTTCACCAATTCCAAAGGAAGGTGGAAGGACACCTTGAGGCAAACTCTGCGGAGCGTAAACCATTATCATAAGATGAATATCAACAACCAAGAGAAAAAACCGAGAGAACGGACGGAATGAGCACGAGAGAACGAACGTCATGACCGGAAGGAAATGGTGAAACCGACTCCCTCACAGGCCCTACTTGACAATCATTCGATTACACACTAGAATTACTCATGCATGGTGAGCGAACAAAAACACAAATAACGGAAATACCATACATCACAAAATAATGTGATCAGCTAAAGGTCACTACGGTATATTAAACACGCCATCATAAAATAAAAATTAGGAAAAAACGTGATCGGAGAATTCTAGCAAAATGAAAATAAAACTGTAACTATTGAATTTAAATCTAACGCAATCTAACCATGCCAACAATTTACGTTTGAAAAAAAATCCAAATACAATTTAATTTTAGTGAACCAATTAAATACAAACAAATAAAATTTAAACCTGCAAATTTGAGTACACCAAAAAAAAATTCGATTTGGTGATACACTACGCAAAAGCTGAAACAAATGTTTATATGATAAAATTGTACTGATGAAAAAAAAACGGAAAAATAAAAATTAATGTTAGAAAAACTTGTGCAACAGTCAAGGTCAGCTGACATAAAGTTTAATTCAAAATTACAAGAAATATAATTATTCTCATAAGGAGAAAATAAATAAAATAACTTAATATTGATTTTATCAATTATGTTATATCAAAAAAATAATTTTACACAAAAAAAATGTTTCCCGTTTTCTTTTCTACTTTGCTAAAAAACACAGTACCTTTTGGAGATTGGCCCGATCTCCTTAGCTAACCATCGTCGATGCAGGTCGTCCCCCTCAAGCACCGTTCTCGACCTACAGCAAGGTCTGCTGCCACAAAAAAAAAAAAATCTCAAATATGACAACCCCTTTACCGCGTGTCACTGGCATCAACGCCAAGTTTATAACTTTAACACCTCCGCAGGCACACCAAAAACAAAATAACAATAATAACACTGCACTGGCCAAATTTCAATTCAAAATTTTACATTTTCTTTCCCACATTTATGTTTTACAATTTTAACAATATTTAATGAACTTAATTATAACAGTTTTTCCTCATTAAAATTTCCTTTTTTTATAGATAATTTCTTTAATAAAATGTTTTTTTTTATAAACTTTATGTTACACACCGTAATAATATTATTTTACGAGAGAAAGGAAAACATATGGCCTCACGGCATTAATAAAGGCACATATCAGTATCCACACAGTACTCAAATTTATATTAAATGTATGTATAAGAAAAAAGAATTTTTTTAATTACACAACACAAGTAACGTTTTATCAATCACCATTGAGTACCACACTCCAAACTTGACTGCCCTTGACTAAAGTCCAAATTTGACTGATTTTTTTCACCAAATTTTTTTTACGCGTCGCTTAAACAAACAAAAAATTTTTAAAACCCATGATACAAGGAATTAATAAGGTATGCTCAATAGATGTAATTACGCCATCCGGTGACAGAAATTTGTTTTTTATTTTTTGTTATTTCTGTATTTTATTTTGTTTTTAGCACGTCATTCGGTAGTATCGTGGTGCAGCATCGAATGACGTGCTAAAAAACAAAACAAGATAGAGAAATTTGTACAAAAAATAAAAAATAAAAAACAAATTTCTGTCACCGGATGGCGTAATTACATCTATTGAGCATACCTTATTAAGTCTTTGTATCATGTTTAAAACCGAACACTGTATTTATTATTGTCATGTATACAGACACAGATAGTACACGCCTTCGCGTCATGTATCACCCATACAATTATATACATAAAACACTCTACATAAAGAATATTCCAGTTTCCAGATAAATATACTATACACTGATTTCGTCGCATGATGAATACACTCAAACACAATTACAAATGAATTACACATAAATAATGAAACATTTAATAATGAATCAAAACCAACAATAATTCAAGCCTGACGGTCACCAATATTATAAATTTATTTTTCGCTTATACATGAAAGTATTGGTGATCGGATACACTATATAAATGAGTAAGAATAAACATACAAATTATAGATACAAGAAAACAAAGGAATTTTTGCACCAACACATTCAAGTATAAGCGATTAAATATAAGAGGGAATCTGTCATCACGGAATGAGGCTTGTAGTACATTAGTGTTGTTTTTGAATGAATACATAACACAACATGAAAAATACAGTGTAGGCACAATAACGACTTTCATGACTGGAACGCGAAGACAATTTGGCTAATGGTTACGTCAAAAGGGGCGACGTAACAATAGTTTTAGTCGAAATTTTGTACAAATATACATTTTAGTAATAAGTGGGCGGCGAGTAGGAGAGTCAACAGAGACGCAAGAACTTCAACAACAACATCAAGCAACACGTGCTACAGTTAGTATAAATTTGGGTGACCGTATGGGAACAATGGGAACATGATGATGGAATGAAATATCGCATCCTCCCCCCCGATTACAACCGCCGAGGGAAAAAATAGTGGAGCAAAAAAAAATTAACTGCGCCACTAATGGGGAACGCTGGTTAGGAGATTGTGTTGTCTTGTGGACAACTTGTCATAAAAAAAAAAAAACAATATTTACTAACTATGGTGGATCCAACATCTCTCGGGAATCTTGCTTAGGCTTGGTCGTACATTTCAATCAAGCAAGATAGATTTTCGTAATTATCATTTCAATTAATTTTTAAGCTCATTCGTGTCTAGAATGGAATAGAAAAATTTCAAACAGATTTTCTCAAAAACGGTACAGACGATTTCTTTGTTATGTTGATGATAAATTTGACAATACATCATCTACTTGTCCACAAAATTTGAAGCCGATTGAAGTATTGTGTCGGGTCCATTTTAACAAAATGGAGTAATCAAAATTTCTTGATTTGTTTTCCGAGGTATCGAATTTTTCGAAGCAATATTCTACTACGGTTAATACACTTTCCGAATTACATTAATTGCTCCATAGATATCTTAAAGATAAAATGGATAGATTACCGTGTAATATGGAATTTAAATTTATAAATTTACCTAAAATAGTTTGCTGATGGCAAATAATATCGCCAACATTTAAAAATTAATTATATCTAGTGAGCAGCTTTTAAATATAGCACGACATTCTCATATCTGAGACGTTTTATTGACATTTTATGACATTTTAATTATTGGAATTTCCACGACATATTAATTGATAAATTATTTGTGAATTGCTGTAAAAAAATCGCAATTAAATGTATTATTTCTAAGGAATAAATTCTCTTGCCATTAAAGGTCGTATACCTTAATATCAAACCACTATGCGACGCCTTTAAAATAATATCTCGCTATTAGAGTGACGCAAGTTTAGGACATATGTGCTTGGAGATATATAAAATAAAATGCTATGTGGCAAGAGGGTGGAGTTAGTTGACAAAAGATAATTAACGTTAATTCTGATTTTGTATTGTTTGCATTTATGTTCGGTTCACGCACTGAAGCATCGAGTAAAGTATTATATTGGTCAATTTTCATGATGCTCTCCTAAGGTTAAGATTTGAACAAAAGGTAAAACATTTGAGAAAAAAAATTTGAACATTGCGGATGGTTTCTGAACGGAGAATTCTCAAAAATTTTCAACAGTATACTTGAGATGTATAACTGGGTCTAATCTAATATATAATTACCCAACTCATTCACTAACTCCGGAACGCTTTTCTTATATTTCTAATTTACATATCAAAATATTATAACTGAGTAATTTCGAACGGAAAATATCACGAGTTCGATGTTCACCCAAATTTCATTTTTACTTTTTTTTTTTTAGTGTTCATTTAATGACCACTATAAATTAAATATTCCGCTTTTTAATTATTACAGTAATTATGTGTACAAGAAAATACGTGGAACAAATTTATTTTTGCGCCTAAATGTATGCGAGGACTACTATAAGTTATTTAAAAACTTTTATATTGAGTTGTAGTAAGCCATGAGAATTTTTTGGTAAACATTTTTTTCCTATCATAAACTTCATAGCATGCTATGTTTGAAACAATATAACAATGAAAGTTAAATAATTTAGATTGAACGTGGCTTAGTAGTAACGTATTGGACTAGAGCGGCTAAGGTCTGAGGTTCGATTGTGCCCAAGGCATTTTAGTTTAGTTTTTCCAATTTATATTTTTTTTGACGTGATCACATCTTACACCGCATGTTCAGAAAATTGAAACGAAATTTTGCCTTTGGTCGTGGGCAATTACTGTAAGCATTAATTTTAATTTAAATGTATGATTTCTTAGGTTGGCCCTTAGCCTTCATACCTCACGCA
The DNA here is from genome assembly GCA_963556165.1 of Tipula helvola. Taxonomy (NCBI): domain Eukaryota; kingdom Metazoa; phylum Arthropoda; class Insecta; order Diptera; family Tipulidae; genus Tipula; species Tipula helvola. The sequence continues at coordinate 325,047,393 of OY744482.1, forward strand.
TAATTTTATCGCAATGACGTCATCAGGCGGCGAGGCAAGCCGGGCCGCGAACCTCGAAATTTCGCGCGATTTAATTGCTTGAACCAGAGAATGGCTCATCCGATCCGAGCAATTCTGAAGTCAATTTTTGCTTAAAGCAACAGTGGTGGTTAATTTATTTTAAATTAAAATAATTAATAATTATTTTCCACACTAATTTTAATTTAAATTAAATTTACAAAATAGAGATTTACAGGGTTTGACTGCACTATAGCGAGAGAATGCCTCTTCTGATAGGAGTAATTCTGGTGCTAATTTGTGCATAAAAAAAACTGTGGCAGATAATTTATTTTAAATTAAAATAATTAATCTCCACATAAATCTTAATTAAAATTACAAACTACAAAATAGCTATTTGCAATGATTGAGAGCACTGTAGCGAGAGAACGCCTCATCTGATCGGAACAATTATGGTGCCAATTTATACGTTAAAAATCCATGGCAGATAATTTATTGTAAATTAAAATAATTAATCTCCACATACATTTTAATTAAAATTAAAATTTACAAAATAGCGATTTACAATGCTTATGAGCAGTGTAGCGAGAGAACGCCTCTTTTGATCGAAGCGATTCTAAACTCAATTTGCGAGTAAAGAAACTGCGGTGGATAATTTATTTTAAATTCAAGTAATAACCCTCCACATAAATTTTAAATGATATTGATATCTTCAAAATAGCGATTTACAATATATAGTTTAGAGAGAGAATCCCGCATTTATTTGTGAATAAAGAAACTTTGGCTTATAATTTATATTGAATTAAAATAATTAATCTCAACATCTTATAAACGTTATCACGCATAATACCTACGGCCGTGTAGACGACACAGCCCACCCTGATTTTTTATTTTTTTTAAGAAAAGCACAGCTCCCGCTGTTTGTCAGTCTGTAAGGTTTTTTGTGGGATGCCCCAACACATGTAAAATTATCCCTTAAAGCCCTTACTCTTTGGTTTAAGGTCTATTTCAGGTACAATAATCTGTAGTGTTTAAATTAAAACACTTTTGTATTTTTTAAATTTTAAACTTATTTATTTTATTTATTAATTAATAATTTACACTTTAGGAATATTTATTCCACGCCGTTTAGGTTTGTATAATATATGACCAATCCGGTCGAAAGGTAAAAAGCTAACTGGCTAATATATTTTCGCAATATATTATATTTAAGTATTTTGCATATAGGTGTGTGTGTCGTCGTTATCAAATTCACGACGATAAAAAAAGGAGAAAATATTTAAATACAATAAAATAATTTGCGCACGAATTTAGTAAACAAAGCTGTGCGATATAATAATAAACATGAAACTTGCATTCATATTGAAAAGCATAAATATTTGAGTGCATACAATTATTTTGTTACACTTATACATTTGTATCATTCATACGAGAAAATTATATTCACAATATGAGTTGTGATTCTTTGTAGCGCGATTCGTAAAATATTTAAATTCGAAATTATAAATTTATTCATTTATAATTGAATCTAAATTGTTGAATCGATGTCGCTACAAATCCTTAAAAGCCTTAAATCACGAGCTATTCCTACTCGGCTACAAATACATCAAATGTTCAAATGGTGATTGTGGCAGCAACCACTGGACTTCACCATTATACATATAAATTGTATCCGTCCTAGGACGGGCTGTACCCCCTAGTTGTTAAAGATCAAAGATAAAACACGATTCAGTTCCAAATAATCTAACACTAATAAATTATCAGTCTGTAATTTGGCGGATTGAGAGTACAAGATTTATTTTGTTATGACCAATTCTAATTTTGTGGAAGGGGTTTTCAAGTTTAACAAAACCCGTGACATCTTTTATGGCCCTGGCTCAAAATAACGGAAAATGTTTATATATTAGAAATGGTTGGTTTGATGATCTTTAATGGACGCTTCGTGGGAAAAGTTTCGTCTGAGGAGTCGGATAGACCCATTTTTTTTAATTTATATATTTTTTTAAATTCTTAAAAATCTGTAATATTTTAAAATGATTTAAATTATCTAAATATTCTTTCGAGCTTTATTTTAAAAATTCTCTGTTAAAAAAACAATTGTTTTGCTTAAATTACTCCTTAACAGCTGTAGAATATGGGACTATATTTATTTTTCCAAAATTCGAATTCTAAGTATACCTAATGAGCCTTTTTTGGAGCAGGTACTGGCACGCAGCGTATAAAAAAATGTATTACAAATTAATTATTTAATGCGCACATGTAATGAATGAATAATTTTTCAAAAACATCAATTAGTCAGTCATATATTTTTGATATTTTTGTTTTTCCTATCATTCACACAAATATTTTTAGATTTGGTCGAAATTTTGTACAATTCTTTAAATCTTAATTTTTTATTTTGTTATTCTTAAAATCCATTAATTTGTTTTAATCCGTTTACCCTTTTAAGTTATTTAAATTGATTAAATGCCTTATAAGATCTTAATTTTTTAAATCAAAAGATTCAAATACAATATTATTTTTTTTCCTTAAATTGTTTTAGACTAATTAAATTTTAAAATGTTTTAATTTTTTTAAATTTTTTGATGTGTAAAATTTTTTTATGTTTTCAAATTTTAAAATTCTTTAAATTCTCTGCTCTTAACTTTTAAAATTCGTTCAATTTTTTATTTTTTTTTTTAATCTTCAAATTCTTTTTAAAGTTCTACAAGTTTTTAACTCTAAGAACCGATTGAAATTCTAAAATACTTAAATTTCTTAAAAGGCTAAAAACCACGAATTTCCTAAATTCAGTTATTTTTTTAAATACTCTAAATTTTTAAGATTCGTTAAATTGTTTGTTTTGTTATTTCGACAAATACTGTTTTAAGTGAAATTTATTGTAAAGCGGAAACCGAGATGCATACTTAAATTGTTATTAACGACACATTAATCGAAGCTTGGTTCTAGCTAATTCAAAACATTAAAGTTCAGAAAGCTCTAACCTGTTTAAAAATTATAAACACTCGATAGTTCGATAAAACATTTTACAAAAATAAATGTATGTGAAGCTAGCCCGAAACTCATCCCGAAAAAACGCGATGGCAACACTAAACTATCTCTGTCGCGACAGTTTTTACTATCAGCCCGAAAAATGTCACTGTAACAACAGGATTTACTACTACTAGCAACTATCATGACATTTTTAACTGTCAGCCCGAAATAATGAAGTAATAAGTTTCATTTGTTGAACAAAAAAATTGAACGAATCTGAAATTTTTAAATAAAGTCGTATAAATATTTCAACTCAAGCGATTCATATGTAGGTACTATTCGTATAAGGCCAGATTCTTCGAGGTTTCGGCTATATTCTGTGCAATTAACATAACAATTGTATATGGAATTATTGAGATATAGTCGTCTGAATATTTTAACACAAGCGATTCGCGAGCACTTCTCGCGAAGTTCGGGAAAATTGTTAAGCCTTTTCAACAAAACTTTTCCATACATTTTTGAGATAAATGGCACAATTGATATTGGACGATAGTTGGATAAGTCCATATCATTGCCGAATTTATATACGGGAACTATTCTCACTAATTTCACAGATCTAGGAACAATACCAATGGTAAAAGATTCGTTAATGAATTTGCAGTTTATTTTACGAACTTAGTAGATATTTTATCTACCCCGATGGCCAAAATTTCTTTTAAGGCAAGCAGTATATTTTTTATTTCATCAACATCAGTGGGATTTAGTAAGGGTGGAACTGTAACATTGTAACATAATAATTTATTATTATATTATTTAAGGAATTTGATTCTTTGCGATTGCTGATAAAATAGAACTTTTAGTTTTAATTTACAAGATAATTAATAATTTAATTAAGCATAATATAACAATATCAGACAAGACGTCAATCCCATTATCAAATTCAGTTCTTCTCAAGTTCAGTTTCACGTAATAAAATTCTATATCGTGGCCCAAATAGATTCAACAAGTTGCCCTCAGAAATAAGATATTCCGCAACTTTTATTTTTAAGAGTGAAATAATTATTTGTCTAAATAATCAAGCGAGTTAATGATTTTTTACCTTATATGCTTTATATTCTATATAGAGTGTGTACTCAAATATTATATCTCATAAGTTCCCTTGTTTGTTAGGTTAGGTTAGGTTTGGGTGGCGGTCCACCAGGACCAGGCATAGACACAAAAAGGTCCGTAGCCATACCACAAATTAAAAATTTTTCCTCCAACTCATTGAAACCACTTTGAGCTTGCTATGAAGCGCTGGATACTCCTGACGTCCTTCTCGCTGAGCTCCGCCAGGTCGTTGAAAAGGTGTGCCCCTAGAAAATTCAGTCTGTTTCGTGCCAGACGAGGACAGGTGCAAAGAAGATGAAGTACTGTCTCTTCCTCCTCTTCGTCCTCGCAACTACGACAGTAGTCATGTGAGAAGAAACCAAGTCTACTTGCATGTCTGCCTATGAGACAGTGCCCCGTAATCACTCCAACAACCACACTGATCTGACTCCGCTGAAGTGAGATCAGCTGTTTGGATCTCGCCAAGTTCAACTTTGGCCAGATTTGCCGAGTTATTACGCATGAGGTACTATTTGACCATCTGTCATTCGTCAACTTACTGGCTTCCTCCTGAAGCAGCAGTTTACATACCGCAAGAGGAATTTCAATATCCTTTTTGCTGTTTGAAATGTGGTCCGTTGTACCACGTCGAGCCAGTTCATCGGCTTTCATGTTCCCCGTACTAACGAAATGTCCTGGCACCCATATGATATGGATGTTGAACTGATCTGTCATCTCGTTAAGAGATGAGAGACAGCTCTGGACTACTTTCGACGTGAGAAGGTGTGATTGAAGCGCTTTAATGGCTGCCTGACTGTCCGTATATATGCGAATATCTCTAGTCGATATTACATTATACCTCAACCAGTCCGCTACTTCCTTTATCGCAGTTACCTCAGCTTGAAAAATGCTGCAGTAGTCAGGGAGACGAAAGGAGAGGTTTAACATGAGTTCCTCGCAGAACACCCCAGCCCCTACTCCTCTATCCCGTTTTGAACCATCAGTGAAGAAGTTCAAAACTCCTGGTTCCAAAACTGTATCCATCATCCAGTCCTCTCTAGATGGTATAATAGTCCGGAACTTTCTATCAAAAGATAGTGACGGGACAGTATAGTCGGTGGTCTTGGGAAGCCCTTTGTTACAAAGTATAGATGAGTGCCCTGTGTTATTGCAGGTCCACATTAAGGTGGATTTCAGTCGTATGGCAGTGCTAGCTGCCCACTGTTTTCCCATGATATCTAGAGGAGTTAGAAATAGCAGAGTCTCCAGTGCCTGAGTGGATGTGCTCCTCATTGCACCACTGATCCACAGAGAGATTGTTCTCTGAACTTTTGTCAACAACTTTAGGTTGACAGTTTTGTCCAGAGCAGGCCACCAAACTGTTACCCCATACAGAAGAATGGGTCTAACTACTGCTGTGTATAGCCAAAGGACCATGTGGGGATCCAGCCCCCAACCTTTCCCAATTGCATTTTTGCAGGAGTATAGCGCTACCGTAGCTTTCTTTACCCTTTCCGTAATATTCGGTTTCCAGTTTAATTTACTGTCTAAGACGAGACCCAAGAACTTTGCTTCACCTGTAAAAGCCAAGTTGAAACCATTTAAAGTAGGAGGATCGACATGAGGAATTTTATATTTCCTAGAGAAGAGAACCAATTCGGTTTTCTGTGGGTTCACATTTAGCCCACAACCATTGGTCCATAGTGAAAGAATGCCCAGAGCATTTTGAATAAGCTCGCTAAGTGTCCCGGGATATTTTCCCCGAACGCCAATAGCGACATCATCCGCATAGGCAACCACCTTGAAGCCAGTATCCTCCAGCCTCAGCAATAGATCATTTATGACCAAGTTCCAGAGAAGGGGGGACAGTACGCCACCCTGCGGCGTGCCTCTGCTTGCAAATCTTCTGGCGGAGGATTTCCCCAGACTGGCATTTATGATTCTGCCTCTTAGCATCTGATCTATCCAGTCCTTAAGAGAATCTTCCACTCCTAGATTCGAAAGTGCCCGAGTTATAGCCCCTGTTAGCACGTTGTTAAAGGCTCCCTCAATGTCCAAAAAGGTTACCATCGCGTAGTCTCCATATTCGAAAGATTTTTCAATAAAATATGTGAGAGAATGAAGAGCAGTTTCTACAGATCTCCCCTTGCAATAAGCATGTTTAGATTTGGACAGCTTTTCCGGCATAATCGTGCCTCTAATATGAGCTTCTATTTGTCTTTCCAGTATTTTGAAAAGGAAAGAAGACAAGCTGATCGGTCTAAGGTCTTTGGGACTGCAATGTGAGCGTTTTCCCGCCTTAGGTATGAAGACAACCTTCACTTCCGTCCATTTACTGGGAATGTGACATAGTTCTAGGCTGCCTCTAAAAATTACCTCTAACCAGGGAATGGTTAGATCAGTAGTTTTTTGTATATCCGCAGGGATAATACCATCAGGTCCTGGCGACTTGTATGGTTTAAAACTGCTTATCGCCCACAGAATCTTTCTTCTGCTAATAATTTGGCCTGCGAGGCTACTAGCCCTTGTTTGTTAGTTTATTTTGTATTTTTTCCTCCGAACGAGGTTTTCCTTGAGTTTTTCATTTAATGCATATAATTCGCTAGAGCAGTACGTTCTTACCTCATACTTTATGTTTGAAGTGAGAATTGTATTTTTGTAGTTTAGTCAGAGCTACCTGAAGAGTAGACCGAACTTTCGTTCGTCCGAACTTCTCAGTTCGAAACCAAACTACCACATAGTGAACTCAAGGAGGGCTCTTATTTTTTTGGCAACGATTAATACATTTTGTATGACTCTTGGGTTAAAGTGGAGGGAAGGGAGGTTTTGATATTTGTATTGTATTTTTTTGGTAGATATATTATTAATAATTCGCCTCTTTAGGCTCAGTTCAATGTATATAATTCTTAAAATCCAAATTTATTTATTTATTTTTTTTTTTTTTTTCATTTTTAAATTCTTAAGACCATTTCTATTCCTAAGCACAAATTTTCAAGTCTTTAAATCTTTTTCATTATATCACTCAACCCCAAAAGTTAAATTGTTTAAATTCGTAGTATGGCTAAATTCTATAAATTGTTCAACTTCTTTCTTTAGAATTTTTAAAATCATATCATCAAATTTCCTAAATACTTGAAAATCTGCAAATTCTTCCAATTCCCGATATTTCCACATTTTTAAAATTTTTCAAGATACATTCATTTTCTAAAATATGTCAATTTCTTTAAATTATTTTGATTGACTGAATTTTTGTAATTTTTTAAACCCCTTAAATTCTTTAAATTGCCTTAACTCTTACAATTTTTAATATTAAAGTTTGCTTTAATTCCTATAATTTCTTAAGTTTTCAGATAACAGAATTTAGGGAAATTGAGGCGTTTATTCAACTTCTATGAAATCTGCTATTTCTTTAAATTATCTAAAGTATTTTAATATTTGACACTAATTTTATTAATTTTTATACTACTCAAGATCTCTTAATTTCATATATTCGTTAAAATTTCTTAAAAAAAGTTATTTAAATTCTTTTAATGCACTCAACCCCAAAAGTTAGTTAAATTGTTAAAATTCCCAAATTTTTTTTTGTTATGAAATTCTTTCTTCTTCAAAAAATTAAAATTTGTATAATCATTAAATTCCCTGAATTCTGTAAAATAAATTTTTAAATTCTTTGGGGTAAATAAAATATTCAAAATGTTTTATTTTCTCTAAACCCTTTCGATTCGCAAATATTTTAAATTTTGTGTAATCTTTAAATTCTTTATATTCTCTTAATTATTAAAATTTTTAAATTTTAAATATTTTTAAATCTGCGAATTTTTAAATTTTAAACTCTAAAGGCATTTTCTTAATTAATTTAAAATTTACGGAATTTAGAGGATTTGGTAAATCTATAGAATATCAAAATATAAAATTTAAGGTTTTTTTAAAGTTTGAAGTAATTCCTCATAATCTATAAATTTTTTAGATCGTCTAAATTTTTTGAACAGTTAAAATCCCCTAAATTCTTTAAATTTGCTAAATTATTAAATTTTTAAATAATCCAAGATATACTATCCCCTATGTTATTTAAATTCTTCTAATCTTTTAAATTTCTTAAAGTATTTGTAGTTATCCCCGAAGTCGTTAATTATCCCTAATTATCGTTTGGGTCACATTTAATAGTTGTAAAAGCCGCTTTACAATTTAATGGTAGTTATCAAATTTAAGAGTGAAAGATTATTACTAATTTTAGTAGATTAGAATTAGCTTAAAACTAAATCGTTCTGCTCAAAGTGTTGAATGTCTGGTAAAGTAAGTCATTGAGTTAGTTGTTTAAACCAAGTGAAATACTGTAACAAACAAATTTTTAAAATTCCGCAGAAGGATTTAATTGTTAAACTCGTAAATCTCAAAATCATTTGTTAATATTTTACATTTGAATATTTTTTGTCGTAGCGTTGACGAAATATTAGCCGCTCGCCTTTAATATAGTATAGACTTATGAATTCTCCTTGATACACACATTTTTAAATTTTTTTAAAAACACTTGTTAAATATTTCGCAAAATTGTTAATTTTGGCCAAGTTGTTGTGTAATTACACATATTGCACATATTGATAAGCAATTATATAATTAAAAATATAAGAACACACAGAAACAATTATACATACAAAACAAAAATAATGTAGGTCATCAAATTTTGTTTACAGTCCATAAAAGAAGAAAAGAAGAAGAAAATGAGTATTCGACAAACATTCAAGCGAACAAAATCAAAATAATTATAAGCGAACATTCAAGCAAACAAAATTAAAATAATTATAAACGAATTTTAGAATAGTGTCAATGAACGGAAAAGTGTCGATAAAGAAAATTAAGAAACACAATAAGCAAAAATTGAGTCGAAAATAAAATTGAATGGAAGTGCAAAATCATCAAATAGCAAAAAGTTATTAACACCAGAATTGTTGGTGCAAATTTGTATATGTAAAATTGTATAAAAACCAAAAACTAAAATCAATAAAATCAATCGTGTCTTAGAACTCAAGAAGATAATTTAAAATTAAAATTGTTCTTTTTATTAAAAAATCCGGAAGATCAAGCCAAGCAGAAATTGTAAGTATATCAACAACTAACATTAAATGGTCCAGGCCTAATGACGGTAGCGGTTAGCCTCGCATGACGAGGGGGAAGCACATAAGGGTTAAACTCAGACCTTCCCGTCCAATATTCGTCCGCTTGGGTATCCTTTCTAAATAGTAACACTCGTGCAAAAATGCACTACTAAACGACACATAACAAACTCGATAATAAACTAGAAGCGGAATCATAAATAGAATTTACAATGAACAATAATATATAGTCATGTCAGGTAGATTATAGAAAAAATAAAGAAAACATAGATCAGGTCAAATCGGTCAGCAAATAAATATTAACAGTAGTTCCCGTGAATTTCATATATTTATGTGTTGTTGTCGCGTAGGAGTATATTCAGTTATATACCTACCCGGTTGAAAATTTGGGTATAATTTGTATTAAATGCATTTATATAATTTTTCCTATTGGTTTTATATTTTTTACAATTATTAATATACTTTATACGATTATTATTATCAAAATAATAACCAACAAATATAACAACTTTTTCAATATGGCAGTAGATATTAAATTAATCAATAATTTTGATCATTGTAAAACAAACATCTTATTAATTTAGTAATTCAAATATACAAATTAGAAATAACATAAATTTAATACCTCTGAATATATTAAAAATTTGACTTAGAAAGTTGTCAACGTATAAATTGCATCCTAACGGTTTAAAGCTACATACATTTATTTAGTAGTTAACGCGCTGCAAATCCTACAAGTTGTCCTTGTTCAAATTTTGATCCTAATTACATTTAATAAAAATAATTATAAAAACCTTATTTAATAATAAAATAAAAGTTATTATTGATTTAAAAGTAAAAAAATATTGTGGGTGATGTGAAAATAATTGTGCTTTATAGTGCAAAAAAATTCTAATTAAAAATGTAATTCTAATAAAATTAACCTAAAAAACATCCATTTAATATGTTCTTGGTACCAATTTTATACTTTTAAAGTATCAATTGTACCGTTTTATACCTTAAAAGTGTCAAATTTATATCTTGAGCATATTAAACAATGTACCGTTATGGTTTAAAATAGAAGTTTCTTTTTTTAGTATATTGATACATACAGGAATAATTCCTGCACGTGTATAATCATTACTATAACGTATTTATCAATAATATTACAGATATATCCATAATACTATTAACAATTTTAATATTATTAATTATTCCTATTAATTATGAGTGGATTTTTTGTGACAGTTGAATATGGAAATGTTCAAAAGATTGTGGAAATTGTGAAGTACAGTTCTACGGAACAACTTGAATATATGGACTACGTCTTTTCAGGTAAGTTTTAATTTCTTTTATATATAATTGTGTTTTAGCCATTCACTGTAGTGTTGAATCACCGTATGATTTAAGTAACTATGTATGTATGTATACATGGTGGTTTGGCGTCTATTGGAAGGGGCTTCGTAAACTTCCAGTAGGCGCAGGTGTACGTACTGCCTCCTCGTGGCAACCACCGGTAACTGTAACCATTAGGCTGAATGTGGCCTTTGGTGACAGGCTAAAGTACGACGCTAAAGGAGAAAACCTTGACAAAAAATCCCTAATCTAAGGTGGAGCAGCATATGCCGATGGATGAATGGCTGATAGGTTAATCAGTCTATATATGCGGACTCTGGATACCAGGCACCCTCCAGTTTTATTTAGCCTTCCTGTAGTAAACCTGGGTGACCTACAGGCGACTTTTTTATTCCCAGCAACTCGCAAGAGTTAAATCAAAACGGTAGACGAGGCACGGGAAGGAATACACGGGAGTGGGTCTGCCCTCTCAAAGTCCTTGAGTCCCAATGCTACCGCTTTTCTAGCAGAAGTAAATGTTATTACATCTAGGAGGGAGAGCAATGAGCCCAGATAGTATGTAACGCGTGTAGAAGTACTTCCTACAGTAAACATTTAGGAGGGAGAGCAATGAGCCCAGATAATATGTATCGCGTGTAGAAGTACTTCCAACAGTAAACATCTAGGAGGGAGAGAAATGAGCCCAGATAGTATGTCCCAGCAACTCGCAAGAGTAAAATCAAAACGGTAGACGAGGCATGGATAGGAATATACGGGAGTGGGTCTGCCCTCTCGATGTCCTTGAGTCCCAATGCTACCGCTCTTCTAGCAGAAGTAAATGTTATTACATCTAGGAGGGAGAGCAATGAGCCCAGATAGTATGTATCACACACCGGTCGGCAGTATTATCAGGTTCTTTAAGAGCCTGAATATTGGCTGGACGGATAATTAAAACATCTAGGAGGGAGAGCAATGAGCCCAGATAGTATGTATCACGTACCGTTAGGCAGTATTATCAGGTTCATTAAGAGCTTGAATATTGACTGGACGGATAATCAAGTAGGGCTTAATGCACAAAAGATCTTTTAGGTCGCAGTGCGGGGTGGCTTGAGCCCCCACATGGCCCTCAAGTAATAATAATAATAATAATAATGTATGTATACATTTAATTCAAACGGTATAGAAATTCAAATTCACAACCTACAGGAATAGGATAAAATTCAGAATTTTAACTATAGAAACTGAAATTAAATTGGTTTTATATTTACTTATAACATTTTTATGACCGGGTACAATACAATATACGACATAATACTTCAAAACACCAATATAAAAATAGAAAATTTTGATTGCTTTTTGAAAATATTTTTGTTCGATATATGGAACAGTTTATTACGGGGTACCGAATTAAAAAAGTCTTCATTAATGAAATAAAAAAAGCGAATATTGTATGAAAAATGAATACTTTTTTTATTTCAGAAAAAAATGAATTAAAAAAGGTAACAGGTGTTCAAACAAATTCATACAAAAATCACCATTTTTAATTCACTTTTTTTAATTCAGCCTTTTTAATTCATGTAGCCGTTTATTACTCATCAATGTGCTTGTTTTGTTTTAAAAATTAAAACGAAATTAATAATAGATTTGGAAAAGCAAACGCATTCATCGGCTGATAATTTGGCAGATTTAAATACTGGATATTATGAATCTATAGAAAGGGGCGAATGAATATCGACAAACGGCGAATGAATTAGGGCAACTAAAACGATCGAATGCTGTGGTTGGATTATAAGCCTCATTGTAACGTCAGAAGTAAAAATTAAATTTGTACAATTTGGATGTGTTAATAACAAATAATATTTGTTTAATGCAGTCTATTAAAACTTACCTTAGTAGAAAAACGGGTGGCCCCAAAATATTGTCAGATTTTCAAGAAACTGGTTGTTTAAAAGATGCGTTTAGAAGGAAAGTAGTATCGTACCTAGCGGCTTTTATACATGAAAATTTTGGTTTTAAGCCAACAAAATAAGAACAATTCACTGTAGCAGAAGCGTGCATAAAACTATTTCCTTGTTTGAAATTAGTTTGTATATTAAATTTTAGTTATATAATATACAGAACCAAAATATAATGTCGTTTTAAATTCTACCAAAAATTCTACCGGTATCCTCACAATAAATATTTGCTGAAGTCGATTTTCAAAAAGAAATTGTTCTGCATTCATTCGATGATTCTCAAATTAATAAAACTATAACTAAAAGTTATATTTTTCCTATTTCTAACTGCTGGGTATTCGATATCACTAAATATGCAAAGAAAAATTGTACCGCCCAGAAATACGGTATACATGTGACTATATTAGCTTAAGGTTGGCTGCACTTGTGTATTAAAAGACCATTTAAATTATTTTTGTACTTTCTAGAATTCATGAGAAACGAAAACGGCATAATATGTATTAAAATCTGTATATGAAAATTATGTGCTATTTATTTTAATATTATTTTAACGTTATTTTTCTTTAGGAATTATTGATTAATTCTTCTAACAGTGGATTTTTGCAAACAAAATTGAAAAACGAAAGGGTGCAAGAAAGAAAAATAGAACAGGATTTCGAAGCTGAAGCCGATTTAAATCAGTTGATGTCAAGAAATATAGTTATTATTAGAAAAAATCGTCTTTTAACAGATTGTATATGACTTTACGTTGAGGCATGGAATAACACCAACTTTATCAATTGAATGGGAGTGGTACCAGTATCATATATTTTCTATTGTAAAAAACTCAGGAAAAAGTGTGCTGTATACAGAAATTGACAGAAATATTGGTAAATACGGTAATCAATTTAAGAATTAAACAATATATATCTTAAGTATTTTAAATGTATCATAGATTGGGTTACTCAGACACTCTCATTCTTAAATTTGTTGAGGCTGCTACCACCTTCTCCAGCTGGGCGAGTGAAATTTAATCGGTTGACGAATGAAAAAGCAGTTTACAAAATTGTTATACATAAACCGGTGAGATTTTCCTTTTTTTTTAATCAATAAAAAAAAATTAATTGTAATTACCACTATATTTTCAGAACTTAATAACATTTTAAAGACCCTTTCTTCAGATATTACTAATTTTGTATTATTTTTATTGCAGGCAGGATTGACAAGCAAAGAATATCTTTGCCAGTCCGTTGATAGTGCCTCTTACATAATTGCAATAGGGGAAACCAAAGCTGATATAGAGCAATACATCATTGCAATAGATGGCAATTTAATACTTCTTTGGGAATCAAGATTGCCAAATTTTTTTTTTGGGAATTGGGGGTTCAATGCAAATTATTTTTGTCGATTCTGCGAAATAAATAAATTGGACATACAAAGCACATATGTTGAGAATGTGGAAAAAATGCGGACTCTTAATAGTTTAACCACAAATTTTTTAAATGAAGATAAAAACTTAAAAAAAGGTGTTAAAAGTTTATCTATTCTTAACGAACTAACGAACTACGATATTTTAAATAATTGTACTGTAGATCCAATGCATGATTTACTCGAAGGTGTAGTACCTTTCATATTTTTGGCTTTATTTAATTTTTTTCCGATTCAAAAATAATTAGTATGCAACATATAAACGCTAGAATACATTCTTTTAATTACGGTTACCTGTGCAGAAAAGTATTACCTACGTCTTCTATTAACAAAGATTCTTTAGGACTCTCAGCTTCTCAATGCTGGTGTTTAGCAATCCATTTACCGTTTACCTTTGATGATTTAATCACCATATCAACAATGATTAGGTGGGAAGGGCTTACAACAATTCTAGAAATTTTGCAAATTGCTTTTTCAAAAACTGTTGATTTTAGTGTAATTGCTAAACTGAAAAATTTAATTGAAAGTCATTTGTCAATTGTTGTGAATATATTTAAGCTTAAACTAATCCCTAAACATCATTTACTCACTCATTATCCAAATGTAATGGTAAAATTAGGTCCATTGAGCCAATATTCCACAATGCGTTATGAATCTAAACATCAGTATTTTAAAAATTTATCAACTAGGCTGAAAAATTTTATAGATTTACCTAAAACCTTACCGCAAAGGCATCAAAAAAGGTTTTTTACCACTTGGGAAAATTTTACGTTGGATCATGAGATTAAAATTGGCAAGCTTTGTGAGCCTTCCAAAGATATACTCCACGATATTTTAACGGGGTGGACTTGTTTAAATTATCTGGAAAACGAACCATTGTTTATAGTTCCGTATTTTGAAAATTCTGTTCATTACCGTCCATTACTATTTATTTCTTTGATTGGTAATTCAGTGTCTTATTTTTTTCAAATCAAATACATTATTAAATTTAGAAATCGGACCTTCTTTTATGTAAAAAATTCATTACAAAAGCTTTTGATCAATTTCATCACGCATTTGAGGTAGAAGAAGACTTAAGCCTAAAAAACTTAAATTTGAGTATTTTTGATATTTTGAAGTTTGATTAAACTATTTATACTTATGAACTTGTAACCGCAAGGAGGACAAATAAATGTTTTATTTTAAAAAAATTCTAAAATTAACTTAGAATATTAAATTTAGTGTGTTTGTTGGATTTAATTATTATAATTTGATTAGAAAGAGAAAAAAGAATATAATTATGTATGATAAATGAAATTTAGAGTTTTTATTTATTCCAATTAAAGAAGAATAATTGTAATCCCCACTAATATTTTAATAGGTATCGAATATACAATTGATAAATTGTTTTCCATTAAATTAATAACATTATTTATCAATTTAATAAATATCAGAATTAAATATTTGATACAAAATTTAGATTAGTTTAATAATTACTAAGTATTAGAGCATTTAATAAGTTATGTTTATTGAGCTAATATGTCATTGGTATTGATTTCATTAATATATCGCAATATCAAACTTATAAATGAATGTTATTAAATATTGTACATAGTTTTTTATTAGTTTAATACTAATGCTATATAAAAAAATTAATACGATAGTACATATAAAATTAATAACCCTAAATATACACAAATTAATAAATTGCGACACTATTAATTTAATACCATTTTGCTGATGGATTTATATGAATATCTAAAAATGATCAATTTTATACCTATTATATATATACAAGCATGTATACTGACGAACAACCATAACAAAGTGCCTACAGCAGAAAGTGTACAAATAATTCTCCTTGAATTGTCTAGCTTTTACCGGGACTCAATTGACATGATCCTTACATTGATACATCACAATTATACTTATAATTCCAAAAGGACGCTATCCACCAATAACTTTGTCCGATAGATTCGATCGATTAGGCTTTATATATATGTAGTTGTTCTGCCGTTCGTTATACGTCTTAATAATAATTTTCGGAAATGTGGCCCGCTAGAGCAATTAACTCGAAATTAAATGTCTTCGGATTGCTCTATACACAATTTAAAGCATTAACCATATTAGTGTTTCCTTTGCTAACTATTGTACATACCTTTATACGTTAAGGAACAGCATGAAACTTTGCGCAACCGGCTTTGTGTATCGGCGCTCCGCCTTAGAACAAACGACAATTTTCAAATTTCAATTGTTGTCTTACTCGTTCTGTGGCAAATCTCTCATGTTTAGACATATCGAGACTATCCGATGCTGTGCATGTAACCTAATTAGGGATTCTAGGTTTTTAGAATTTTAGGCATCAAAAATTCAACATTTTAATCTAAAAAAATGAACATTTTTATAAGCGCTTGCTAACTCTGGTGGTCCTAATTTGTAATAGGGAAAATGTGAAGTTTTCTCACGGGACACAGTCAACAAATTTGAGGTTACCCTAAAACTTATTTAAAAATATATTAGATCAATCGAAGTTGGTTTAAAGGTCCCGAGTTGAGAGAGAAGATTTTCTCAATTTTTTTTCTCTTTTCCCAATCGTTTAAAGTTGCGAAAACAGCCAACACCATTTCCGTACCATTTCCGTGGAGTATGAGAAATAAACAGAGAGTACAGAGTAAACACTCAGTCAAGTATGATATAAAGGTAAATTGAGAGCTGTACCAAGTTGGCACCATAAAAGCCTATCTAGAAAAGCATTCCTTGCACTTTGAAGAACAGGTCAGTAGCAAAATAATTTCGAAGAGACCAGCTATTAGAGGTGAGAAATCTTAAATAAATTCATAGTGTAAGCCTTCAACAAGGCCAGTAGAGGTGATCAGCTGAAACATTTGAGGACGAGTCCAAATAAATAATAATAATTTCCAAATCCCCTCTAGAATATTTATATTCCACCCAGAATCTGGTAAATATGTGCATTCAGATCGTGAACACTACCTGTACCAAATACTAAACAAAACAAAACAAAAATAAGTCAAAAACTACAGTACAACCAAGACAGCCGAATTCAACAGCCATGATCGAAATTGAAAAACCAAGTGTGCAGGCGCGTACGAAAATTGAATAAGTATTCCATACCAAAGAGGCAGGATGATTGCATATACAGCAAAATATAAGAATAAGTTTGGAAATTGTTTTATTGGTAACAATCTTTTTTTTTTCTTGCAAAATTCAGCAATCGAATAGATTAACCCCCTAAATAGCTACGTATATTCTTATTTACTATATATACCAAACACGTTTTATAATTTAAAGCTCACCTTTCGGATGCATCGAAATTTCTATTCTTTCGATGTATTTATTTTCTAGAAAATTATGTAATACTCTCTAAGCGAAAATTTCACACTTCGCCTAAGAACACACAAAAATAAACGAATGAATTACAAAAAGCCCCTCCGTACTTAATTTCACCAATCATATATGAAATATAACATTTTCATATATCCAATTTTCATTTGTAATGTAACATGAAATTTAAGACATTTTCTCATATGTATGAATGTGATTTGCTATTTTTAGACACATTTTTAATAAATTATAATGACATTTATTTCCTTATGTCTTGCTAACAATGACCATTTATTTTATGTTATCGTATTGTTACAAGAATATCATATTTAATGACCAATTTACTTATCATAAAAAAATAAAACAATATTAATAGTAAGAAGAACATCGGACAAAGAAGAAAAACGATGTTTTAAGAAGAAAAATGTAAAATGATTACAAATTGACATATTTTCAAGAATTATCATTTTTTATTATTATTATGTATTTTATGTATTTTGTGTTATACGATCATATTATATGCATGTACAAATGGAAAATACAAATTATCCAGATGAGCTTATAATGATTGCCTTGAGCGCCTTTATTTATTGTCTCCCATATAATATGAAATGTTGTATTTTGTTTGTGTTTGTCTACATGTCGATATAAGTATAACAATATTATATTAAATGTTTAGATTATTGTATTATTATATGTTTATATAATCACAATTATTATGGTTTTGTCATTTATGGTTTGCGGGTGAAAAATGATGTTCATTTGTATATATGTAGCACAAATTAAGAACAAAAAAAAGAATTTATTGTTTATAAGAAGCATATAATCTGTTTATTTATTTTTTTATGTAATTAAGTGTTTATCTACATGAAATGCTTGTGTACACACTTCCCCATATAATGCTTTAACAGAAACTTTAAACTTAAGCCAATTTATTAATACATAAATTATAAACTAAAAAGTTTTTCTTCTGTTTTGCTCTTTTAAACTGAAAGCACAACAACAAACTCGAATATTATTTGTTTATCTTTTTGATATAATATAAACTCTTCAGACTAATCCTCTTCCACCCAATAATCTCTCGTTTCTATTACATTCGCAACAGCAGAAAAGTTTCATTTAATCATCTATCGTATCGTTCTTATTTCAATTTGTTTAATTTTATTTTTATTTTTTTGGTTTATCAAGAATTTTTTTTTACACCCATAAGAAAGTTTAGTTTTATTTATATTACACCATATATACTGACAACAACTGGCACTAACAGAATCAACGCATCTACAAAAGTTTATAATAATAATTTGTATATGGATAACTGTTACGTTGGTTTTAAGTTAAAATTGATTAGAAAATGTATTCAATTTTGGAAGCAAAAAGAAGCTATGGTTTTTTTTATCATGGAAGAAGCACCCACCGTTGGTGAAGACGGTCGTGTAGTTTGTCCACTCCATATATTTTTAGTAAAAAAAATAAAATAAAAGGATTTAAATTAACTTACGCTTTGTTTTTACCTGTGCCTATAAACATGTGATTGATGTGTGCAGGGTTGTGGAGTCGGAGTCGGAGTCGGGAGTTTGTCAAGTTTTAATCGATTTTTGCAGGAGTCGGAGTCGGAGTCGGATCGGACAAAATTGAGCCGACTCCGACTCCAAAAAACAAAAATAAACACTAATTCGTTTTATAACTTCATGCATGCGTAGGAATTATTTTGTTGTATATGAATGTATATAAAAACTATAACAGAAATGAGAAAACGTTACAATAAAATAGAAAGAAATAGAAAACTATTGCGCAGGGAATTAACATTTTTATATATAATAGATGATGTTCTACTGAAATATGTATTAACGTTAATACATAGTTTGCAATCCTCTGACACTTTGTTCCTTTCTCTCTATATTGTTTTAAATTTTATTTTGTGATAGAGCGAAATGAGAAAGAACACTTCAGATGTAATTATATTTCTGTTGAATTTGAATGGTGATGAAATTTTTAATCTAACCTGAGCAAGAAACAACAAATTTTCGCTATTAATTGCAGCTATTCTAACAAATTTTCGTTACTTCTGTAGGAGTCGGAGTCGGAGTCGGAGTCGACTTGTAAATATTTACCGGAGTCGGAGTCGGAGTCGGAGTCGGGTATTTTTTCCCCGACTCCACAACCCTGGATGTGTGAATGCATGTGAAGTGATACTGTTACTTCCCTAAAATAACAACAACATTATATTTCCTGAAAGTATTCGTGTAATGTAAACATTCAGGGAGTTTAAGCAAACCATTAAAATACTTGATATTGACAAGGCTGGGCAAATTACATTACACTGAGTAACTAAAATACTTTTACGAATTACAGCAAACTCAGTAATTAAAATACAAATTAAAATTACTTTGCATTTGTAAATTGATAAATTAGATTTGAAAAAAATCGTTTAGTGAAAAAACGATCATTAAAACAGCGATCATTAATATTAGGTTTTCTACTGAATTTAATAAGCCTTGTAAAAATTTAAAACAAGAAATTTCAAATCTGACGTAATTAAAATACAAATTACAATTACTTAGAATAATTAAAATATGTACATGATACTCTTACTTGGAAAATGAGTGTTACGGCCATCGTAATGATGATCATCTGAAATACACAATTGAACGTTATAATGTAGAATTTTGTATTTATTTAAGAATGTCATCTAGTTTTTAATATTTGAAATTAAAAATAATTAATAATAATAATTAATAATTAACTAATTTGTATTAGTTGTATTAAATTTAAATTGTCTTGAATTAACACCATCTACGTAATAGTAATTAAACTTGTTAATTTGTATCTTCACTTACGTTACTGCCATCTATATTGAATTAGTATTTAGCGTTTTGTATAAAACTTACTCATGCGTTCTCCGCATAGAGCCCACTTATTTTGTATATAAAGAGACGTCAAATAATGAATCGGGTCACAAATAATCAGCAATTTGGAAGAAATACATAAATTAAAATTTGAAAAACAAAATTAGTTGAGTGTTACTGAAATCGGCGGGAAATTGGTTAGCACAGTGTGTGTTCAAGGTGCCAAAAACGCGGGATAATTGGGGTACCAAAGGAAATTCAGTCTAATAAAAAGCAACATTGTACAAATAAATTATTGAGGGAAAAGATAACACAAATTTAAAAGAATCGGAGGAAATTTGGTGTATCTATACGGAACACCAGGCAAAGCAGTATACCGAAACTCTTTTTGATAAAAGCAGATAGCAATCAGGTTATATATTGTCGTGTAAGACAAACAACGGTAGTGAGAATTTTTTTGTGTTAGCAAAATGGGTGTGGTGCAAAGTAGTGAAAAGGGATTTTTTTATGATCATGACATGGTAAAACAAGAATCTAATGGTGCCTAAAATGGAATAACGGGATAATTATGGGCGTGTAGTGTCACATTTGATCAGGAAAATTATGTAGCGTTAAATACGGTATATGTACATAGTTTTTTGTCTAAGATTTTATGACATAACATGATTGAACAAGAAAATACGTGTACATGAAAAAACATAATGATGGAATTTTAAATAATGTGAAATTTGTGTGTCATAAAGCGAAGTTGTGGGAATCGACGTGGAAATAGTGTTTTTAGTACCAAAAATTGATTAAATGATATAGTGGATAGTTAGGTTGGTAAGATGGTGGCCATCACAAGTAAGGATTATGATAGTTGAGTGATTGTGCATCAACGTGATCAGGGATTGAACGTGAATCCTTGATTACTTATAGCACTGCATTGTGTCATTGGTTGATAAAGAATGAATCTTTTGATATCAAGACATGTGTCTGATCATTCTACTACATTGATTTTAATTTTGATGGGAAAGTTAAAGAATAAAATTTGAAAAAGAAAAAAAAAATTTTATGAAATTCTTTTATTTGTGGGTGGAACATAAGGAGTGCGGGGATAGCTCCTCTCGAAATACAATCAAATTTTATCATTGTACCTGATACATATGTTAAAATTGACAAAACGATGATTTAACCGATGCGTGGGTGGAAAATAAGGGATGGGAGAGGGTGGATTCCCTTAGGGAACACCACCAACTTGTATTGTCACCGAAGTTACACATGCGTCAATTTTCATCAAGATTGATAAAGTCTAAGCATTCAAATTTTGCAATGCAAGATTTGATCACATCCGTGTAAGTTAAATAAAAGAATTTAAATTAAAAATAAATTGTATTATTGGTAGCAGTAACGGGATGGCCGTGCTGTGGAATTGGTATTCAAAGGTTATACTATTGGTATCAGTGACGGAATAACCGCACTGGGAATAGAATAAAGATAAATTGTATTTATTAATAGCAGTAACGGGATGGCCGTTCTGTAGATTGGTATACTCAAGGTTATATGGTTGGTATCAGTGTCGGGATAACCGCTCTGAGACTTGAACAAAATTGATAATATTTTTGGTAACAATAGCGGGATGGCCGTGTTGTAAAATTATTATACAAATAGTACCAGTGTCAGGATAACTGCACTGAGAGTAGAATTTGCTTAAATACAGAGATGTATAGTATCACCAACGGGATGGCCGTACTGATGGTTGGGCTGAGTTTACAGAATTAAGTTCTGGCTAAAAAATTTAAATTTTTATTATTTTAGCAGTAGAGACGGAATGGCCGATGGTAACATGGAGGAATTGGTGAAGGCAAAGATACAGGAGTTAAACGAAATCATCAAGTCCATAGATAACTACGAACGAGCAAACTCTAGGGATGAGATTAGGGCGATAGAAATAAACATAACTGATAGTGAGATTCGACCGTGGGTAGAAACAGTGCAAGGCCAGGACGAAGGGAGAGAAGGAATTCGAACGTATAAATTGCTATGGACGGAGGCATAGGCATTCGAAAAGCTGGAAATGAGATTCGGAGAGCTGGAAGGAGAGGAAAAAAGGAGCCACCCTCAATGGTTAAGATACAGGACAAATTAAATGTGCAGTGTGAGAATGGGACAAGTTGTAGAGCATCAACATTAGTTGATGCTGAAAATCGTCAGCCAACTATTATAAAGAAGTTCACAATAAAAACTATGATCCGGTTACTAAACGCTTGTATCTACATGAGGCTTGTGCAGGGAAAGCAGCCATAACGTTGGGCCCGTGGCAACCCACAGGTGGTAATTATAAGGCGGGATGGGAGGTTTTAATGAAGACGTATGACGATGACTACCACTTAATTCATTGTATCCTGGGTAAGATGCATGCAATTAAAAGGCAAGAACGAGAGAGTCATGATTCTTAACGGTCAGTATTGGATGCTTTGAATAGTGGAACACGTCAATTGGAAAATATTGCGTCACAGGCTCATTTGTGGGATCAATTTTGGATTCACTATGCCAAGCAGCGTCTTCCTAAATGTACCTTAGATTCTTGCGAGCAACGTCGTAGTCTTGATGGGACAGTAAATTTACCCACTCTTGAGGAATTCCAGCAGTTTTTGGAGATCAAGGCAGATTCCAGCAGTTTTTGGAGAATATGAAAAATTAGATCATATGCAACGTGCAACAACATTAAATCTAGGAGATGTACATAATTATATTTGCTGTTTCGGTTTAGCGCAAATTCAGGGTTGTTTTTGACGGTTCAGCAAAAACTACCAATGGGAAATCATTAAACGATGCACAATACACTGGGCCACGCCTTCAGAGAGACTTGCTGGATATAGTTATGAAATTTCACACCCGGAAAAATGGCATTACCGGCGGATATCTGTAATATGTTCCGCCAGGTAGAGATTGAGCCAATTCATTGGAATCTGCAAAAAATTTTGTGGAGAGCAAACTCAGATGAGCCAATTCCTGACTATTGGTTAACAGTGGTAAATTATGGATTGGCATCTTCTCCTTACCTGGCAGTTAAAGCGTTAAATCAATGTGCTATCGACGGTGCCGCTGAGATGCCCACTGCATCTCAAGTAACCCAAAGCGACTTTTATATGGACGATATGTTAACGTCAGTTGAGTCAGAATCCCAAGCAATCAAGTTAAAGGCGGAAGTTAATAAACTACTTAGGCAAGGTGGGTTCGAGTTGGCTAAATGGAGGTCAAACTGTTTAGAAATTATGGGAAGTGAATTGACAGCGAAGGTGGTAGTGTTGCAAAATAATACTAGTATCCTTGGTATTATGTGGGATTTTGTCAAGAATCAATTTCAATTTAAGGTGCAGGATCGTAATCAACCTGATGTCATCAATAAACGGTTTATCACGGGAGAAGTGGCGAGGATATTTGATCCACAAGGATGGGTATCTCCAGTTACAATAAGAGCGAAGTTGTTTATTCAGGGGTTGTGGCGACTGGGCAGTAATTGGGATGAACCGTTGCCGTTATCCACACAACAAGAATGGAAGGATTTTTATCATGAATTAAGACTAATTAATGAATTACGGATTCCACGATGGTTGTCAAGAAGCCAAAAAACTCATATTCATGTATTTTCTGATGCATCAAATAAGGCGTATGAAGTAGCGGTTTATGTACGAGTGTGTATTGACAAGCAGTGGAGTTCTAGGTTATTGTGTTGAAGAAGTAGGGTAGCTCCTATAAAATTAGTGACAATACCGAGATTGGAGCTATGTGTGATTGAGCTAAGTTGTAAATTAATTCAGAAGATAAAGGAGATAACAATGTTTGGGGGAGCGCCAATTTATATTTGGACTGATTCAGAAATAGTGTTACATTGGTTGAAAGATCCTATTAATGAATTGAAACCATTTGTGGCAAATCGAGTTGATAGGATACTCAAGGAATCAGCATTAGAGCAATTCGTTAGGTCAAATCGGAACAAAACCCTGCCGATCTAATATCTCGTGGGATAAAAGTGGAAAATCTGTTAAGAAACGACTTATGGTGGAGAGGACCAGCTATGCTGAAAGAGAGTAATGAGGAGTGTCCATATTGGACTCCCAAACTAAGCAACAAAGAGATTTATATCCAGATTAAGAAGGAATGTAAAGAACTACCAGTGAAAATAGACAGTGTCTGGATGACGACGGTCGAACATGGCGATCAAGATATTGAATTAATGGAGTAAAGGTCATCATATGATTCGTTCATAATCGCAGGCTTAACAATAACATAGTGAAGGCAAATAATCTATTAAATCAGGAACTGCCAGCTCTGGGAAGCAGCAACATTGAAGGTGTTACAAGAAGCAATGTAGTAGGCTCTGTGCCACGACTGACGCCGAATGTAAAGCGCTACTTAGTAAGGCTGGAATATCCAAGACTAGTCGATTGTGGATGTTGACTCCATGAATGGACAAGAAGGGATTACTGAGGATTACTGGAAGATTGGACAAGGGACAGTTACCGTTGGCACAGCGGAAGCCAATTATTTTAGATCACAAATAAGTATTGGATTTTTCGATGTAGAGTTTTATTACGCAGCATAGTATATCAGTGTGTGACGTGCTGCAGACAATGGAGAAAGGCGACCGATCAATCAATTATGTTTACTACCGATGGAGAAAGAAGCAATCACATCTGATGCTGGTTTTTCTTAGGGGTTTTTAATGGAAGTTTTCCCTAAGGTTTTCCCAGTATCCTAGAGCAAATGCTGGATGTTGATTATGAAAATTTGTATAAGAAAAGAGCATGTTGTACCGCCTAGTTGTATTGGAATTAGCTAAAGAAATTATTCGACATGGTAACGGGAACCACTATGGGGTCATCTTGTTCGTTTAGCCGGCCAGGATGTTACGGCCACCGTAATGATGATCATTTGAAATACACAATTGAAAGTTATAATGTACAATTTTGTATTTATTTAAGAATGTCATCTAGTTTTTAATATTTGAAATTACCTAAAGTCTTGGCTTAATGCCATCTAATTTGTATTAGTTGTATTAAATTTAAATTGTCTTGAAGCAACGCCATCTACGTAATAGTAATTAAGCTTGTTAATTTGTATCTTCACTTACGTTACTGCCATCTATATTGAATTAGTATTAAGCATTTTTATAAAACTTACTCATGCGTTCTCCGCATAGAGCGCACTTATTTTGTATATAAGAGACGTCAAATAATGAATCGGGTCACAAATAATCAGCAATTTGGAAGAAATACATAAATTAAAATAAATTAAAATTTGAAAAAGAAAATTAGTTGAGTGTTACTGAAATCGGCGGGAAATTGGTTAGCACAGTGCGTGTTCAATGAGTAATTAAAATACAAGTTACAAATTGTAATTTCTATTTTCATTACGTAATTTAAATCCATGTAATTCGTTACTGCCCAGCCTTGGATATTGAATACAATTTTATTTATCAACATAAATAATAACAATAATTTAATTTTTTGAGTTATTGAAAATTAATAAATTATTCTTTGACTCTACACTTAACAATCTCTCATTGGTATTAGAATTAAGGAGGTATGATGCCGATATGCCCCGAAGCATTGGGTGCTCGAAGACGTCCTGCGATGTGATGTGATGCTGGAAGGATTTTGATAAATTCGTGCTGATTGGTTGATGAGCTTCCCGCGAAAATTTCTCCGGGCAATCGAAGATTTGTTCCGTATAACATTTCAGCTGGAGTGGCACCGATATCCTCTTTGTGTATTGTGCGCAGACCAAGGAGAACGATGGGCAGTTGGGATACCCAGTCTTGATTTCGCCGGCATGTTATGGCTGTTTTTATCATCTGATGAAATCGCTCTATGATCCCGTTTGATTGAGGATGTCTTGGTGTAGACCGCAAATGCTTCGTGCCGCAGAGTCGGTTCAATTCTGTAAAGATTTGCGACTCGAACTGACGTCCTTGGTCTGATGTTATGCGTAGAGGCGTCCCAAAGCGAGCAATCCATCCGAAAAGCAGCGTACTGGCGACGCACTCAGCGGTGATGTCTTCCATCGGGAATTCGGGATGGCTTCGGGCCACCGAGAAAATCTGTCGATTATTGTCAATAGGTATCGATATCCTTGCGATGGGGGCAATGGTCCAACAATATCGATATTGATATGCTCGAAACGTTGAGTCGGCGGTGTTGTTGTCGAAAACGGAGATTTCGTATGAACGCTCACCATTGCTTGTTGACACGCCTGACAATGTTTGACAAATGTTGCACAATTCTTCCGAAGTCTTGGCCAGACAAATCTCTCAGCTATTAATTTCGTCGTTGCTCGCACGCCTGGGTGCGCAATGGAATGTAAATGACTCATCACTGGACTTAGGTATTTTTGTGTGACAAAACGGGCGGATGGAATTGTAGTAACGTGCATTATAGGTACTTCATACGTAGTGATGTTTATACAACAAAGTAATAAACCGATGATGGTTTATGTGACAGAAGAGAGAGAAGGTTGTTGCTGGCTGATAGTAAAAGACGTGAATTTGTAAACGTGTATTTTATTGAGAATTAAAAATATAATTAAGAAAAATATAAAACAAATGAATTGTTATTATTACATTGGCGACGAGGAATAAAAAAAAATAAAATAAATTAATTAATTAAAATTTAAAAGTGGTTAAATCCGAAAACACGTGTAAAAGTAAAATTTTGTTTTTTATCTAAAAAAAAAATATGGCAAGCGAGAACAGTACAATTCACAAATTAAGTTTCGAGGGAAATATCGCCGCAAATTGGGAGAAGTGGAAACGAGCATTTGACGTAATGGTAATTGCGAATGGAATAACCGACAACAAAATAAAAAAGTTTAAAATGTTACATAATGGTGGTATGGAGCTACAGGACATTTACTTTAATTTGCTCCAAGATGCTGAAGACGAGGAAATAAGGAAAGAAAATGAATTCCAATCAATGGTAAAATCATTGGACGAATATTTCATGCCAAAGTCGAGTTCAGCGTTGGAGCGTAAATATTTTCGTGCAATGAAACAGAATTCGGAGGAAACTATCAATCAATTTGTTGTGAGATTGAGACAACAAGCCGCTAAATGTGAGTTCAACAACGAAAAGTAGCACGTGCGGGATCAAATAGTGTACAACTCAAAACACAGTCAGTTAGAAAGGAAAGTCATCGAAAAAGGAAGCATGCGGATTTAGACGAATTAATAAAATTAGCACAAGGATTGGAAATTACCGATTTAGTAGATAAGCAGATACAAAAAGTCAGCGTAAAAGCAGAAAAGAGCCATGGACAGCATCCATATCGATCAGAGACTAAATATCCTGGTGCGAAAAGAAAGACGCAAAATAAATTCGGAGTGAATTCGGGTAAAGGTAAGCAGGAAAATGAATTGTCTTGTTTTAGATGTGGTAGAGTAGGTCATTTAAGCAGAGATAAGAATTGTCCAGCATTAGGAAAAGAGTGTAATAGGTGTAATTTGTTCAATCATTTCGATAAAGTATGTCGATCAAAGTCAGGTACTAATCGAGTCAGATACGTGGAAGACGAAGAAGAAACAAGTCCGTCAGAGAATAGTGAGATATTAAAAATCATAGACAGTAAGAGTACTAACAATGGAAATGTAGTAGTAGTTTGTTTAGTAGGTAACGTTAAAATAGGCATGACTGTAGATACAGGTGCTGCAGTATATATAATTAGTACAGATACTTATGTTAAAGCGAGGGATAGAAATATCAAAGTAATAAAGGAAAATAGTATAGTTGAAAGCAAATTGAAGGATTACGGAGGTAATAATATTAGTGTTTACAAAGTAATTCGAGCAGAAATAGCTTACAAAGAAGAAAAAGTAGAAGCCGACATTTATGTTGTTAGAGGAAGTGGAACTTCATTGCTCAACTGTAAAACTGCGGTTAATTTAAAAATAATTTCGTTTGACATAAAATCAATTCAAAAATATGAATCGTTGAGTGGGACAGGAAATAAAATTGGTAAATTAAAAGACGTTCATGTCGAAATTCATATTGACGAGTCCATAATTCCAGTACGCCAGCCTTATCGAAGGATTCCAATTCCTTTGAAAGAAAAGGTATCGTGTAAACTAAAGGAATTACTGGATAATGACATAATAGAACGAGTGAAAGGAATATCCGAATGGATATCTCCACTAGTAGTAGTCCCAAAGAATAAAAGTAACGATGTTAGATTGTGTGTCGACATGAGACAGGCTAATAAAGCAATTAAGAGGGAGATACATCCTTTACCTACTTTCGATGATATTCTGCCTAGTTTATCAAAGGCCATAATTTTTACAAAGTTAGATGTAAAGAACGCATTCCATCAAATAGAGATAACTCCTCGATCTAGACAAATAATGACATTTATTTCACATGAGGGTGTTTATCGATTTAAAAGGTTAATGTTTGGAATGACGTGTGCTAGCGAAATTTTTCAGAAAACGATAGAAAATTTATTAGTTGGAATAAAAGGAATCATAATTTATATAGACGATATTTTGATTTTTGCAGAGAATTGCAAAGAACATGATAGAATATTAGAAGAGGTACTTATAAAATTAAAGGATAACGGGATAAGTTTAAATAACGAAAAATGTCAGTATAAAAAAACCGAAATCATTTTCATGGGACATATCTTGAATGCTAGTGGAATCAGGCCTACAATAGATAAGGTTAGAGATATCAGAAATTTTAGACAGCCAAATACAAAAGAAGTCCGTAGTTTCCTAGGTATACTAAATTATATAGGTAGGTTCGTCCCAGATTTAGCGACGATCAGCGAGCCGTTAAAAATTCTGACAAGAAAGGGTAACAAATTTGAGTGGACATCAGAACAAGAGAATTCATTTCAAAAGCTTAAAGAAATAATAGTCGGTGAGACAATATTAGGATATTACGGATCGAAGGATCGGACAATTGTGGTGGCTGATGCTAGTCCATACGGCTTGGGCGGAGTGTTAATGCAAGAGGATGGCAAAGGAAAGGCAAGAATAATAGCTTTCGCATCCAAGGGTTTATCGGATGTGGAGAAGCGATATTCACAGACCGAAAAGGAGGCTCTAGCTTTAGTCTGGGCGGTCGAACGTTTCAAAATGTATCTAATGGGAAAGCAATTTGATCTGATAACGGACCATAAGCCATTAGAGGTATTATTTAAGCCTTTGTCAAAACCGTGTCCGAGAATAGAAAGCTGGGTACTTCGATTGCAGTCATATGATATGAACGTGATATACCGACCCGGAAAAACGAATATAGCCGATCCATTATCAAGGCTATGTCAGCAAAATTTAGAAACACACGATGAAAGAGGTGAGAAGTATCTAAACGAAATAGTTAGGACGGCAACGCCAAAAGCAATGACAATGGACGAAATTAAAGAAGAAGTCATGAAGGATGAAGAGATAAGCGATTTAAAATGTTGTTTGAAATACGGAAAGTGGCCTCAACAGATGTCACACTATAAGCGATATTCCGACGATTTATCGGAGGTGAACGGAATATTACTGCGGTTCCGAAGGATAGTTATTCCAAAAAGCATCCAATTGAGAATACTCGAGTTGGCGCATGAGGGACATCCTGGCGGGTCGTTAATGAAAAGGAGACTAAGAACGAAGACATGGTGGTACAATCAGGACAATGATGTGACGAATTACGTAAAAGCTTGCAATAGTTGTCAAGCAGTATCCAAAAGAAAAAATCCTGAGCCATTATATATTACAGAACTACCTAAGGGTCCATGGAGGCAGATTCGAATGGATTTCCTTGGCCCATTACCTAATAAGGATTTTATTTTAGCGATAACTGATGATTACAGTCTGTTTGTACT
Organism: Tipula helvola; assembly: GCA_963556165.1. Lineage (NCBI taxonomy): Eukaryota > Metazoa > Arthropoda > Insecta > Diptera > Tipulidae > Tipula > Tipula helvola. The sequence goes on from OY744482.1 coordinate 325,077,252, forward strand.
TGTGGAAATAATGAAGACGTGTACAAGTGAAAAAACGATCGAGGTACTGAAACCAATTTTCACACGATTTGGTCCTCCCGAAATACTAATAACCGATAACGGTCCACAATTTACCAGTCACGAATTTAGCCAGTTTTGTGAAACATTAGGAGTGAAATTGAAGCATACAATACTGTACTCACCATCATCCAATGGAGAAGTCGAAAGACAGAGCCGATCAATTTTGAAGCGATTAAGAATCGCGCAACTGAAAAAAAAAATTATAAAAATGAATTAAACAATTACTTGCTAATGTATTCGAATGCGATACACCAATCAACCAATGCAAGTCCAGCGAAACTCATGTTTAATAGGGATTTGAAAGAAAAAATTCCATGTATAGTAGATGACAGTTTCGTATTCGATGAGGATGTAAGAGAACGAGATTTGGAAAGAAAATTAAAACGAAAAGAGTATATTGACAGTAAACGAGGAGCAGTCGAGGGAGACATCAGAATAGGGGACAGTGTAATTAGTCAAAACGAGAGACCAGAAAATAAATTATCTTCAAACTATAATCCGGACCAATACGTGGTAAAGGAAAAGAACGGAAAAGCAGCAGTAATACAAGGTATGGATGGTAAATGTCAACTAAGGCGAAATGACCATCTGAAGAAGGTCATACCTGTAGCAGATACCCATAAACAAAGGGATGAAATGTCTGTTGTTGAAAAGTCAAACGATAGCGAGCGATTAGTCAGACCCGAAATACAAGAGTCTACTTCAAATTTGAGAGAGAATGTCACGATGGAAGAATCGCAAGATCAACGACCGGAAATCGACAAGGAGGATTGCAACATGCAATTAAGAAGTAATATAGTAACGTGCATTATAGGTACTTAATACGTAGTGATGTTTATAGGTATTTTAGAAGTAAGGAAAAACAAAGTAATAAACCGATGATGGTTTATGTGACAGAAGAGAGAGAAGGTTGTTGCTGGCTGATAGTAAAAGACGTAATTTGTAAACTTGTATTTTATTGAGAATTAAAAATATAATTAAGAAAAATATAAAACAAATGAATTGTTATTATTACAGAATCACCTCAGGAATCGCAGATAAGTGGTCCCGAGACACCCGGAAAATGCATTGACTTTAACTGGAGAGACGTCGTATTGCAGCTAAGTAATGTCTGTATCTCTGGATTGGTAGTTTGATCAATCGGAATATCGTCGTAACTCCATTCCTGTGCGATTATTTCAATCCTCGATAACAAGTCTGCTATGTGATTATCTCTTCCTCTTATGTGCCGTATGTCCGTGGTGAACTGGCTAATGTAGTCCAGATGGCGAATTCTACGCGGAGTGGCCTTGTCCGATTTCTGCATGAAAGCATACACCAACGGCTTGTGGTCAGTGTATATGATGGCATTGCGACCTTCGAACATATATTTGAAGTAGCGAACGCCCTGATATATGGCCAGTAATTCCCGGTCATAGACGGCATACCGCTGTTCGGTGTCTTTCAATTTCTTTGAATAATATCCCAATGGTTGAGCTTGCCAATCGATGGTCTGATGTAGCACCGTGCCGATCGCATAGTCGGAGGCATCAACGTTTAGTGACAATTGAGCGTTAGGCATGGATATGCGAGCAAGGTTGCTTTTGCTAAATCTTCTTTACATTTGACAAATGCTTCTTCCGCTCCCGCTGTCAATTCAAGTTTACTCTGGTCGTTCTTCACGTTGCCTTTGATCAGGTTTTGTAAGGTAATCTGGTGCTTGACAGCATGAGGGATAAACTTTCTGTAAAAGTTTACCATTGCTAGAAAACTTTTTAGCTGCGCTTGGCGATCGTTGGTTTTGGAAACGCTTTTACGATTTCGACTTTGCTTGGTAGTGGTTTCAGACCTTTGGGTGTGACCACATGACCCAAAAACTCTATCTCATCTTTGAAAATTCGTATTTCGCGATGTTTATTCGAAGTTCGAAAGCCCGACGTCGTTGAAAAAATGTTCGAAGATGTTCACGATGTTGTCGCTCGTTTTCCGAAGCGATGAGAAAATCGTCGATGTATCCAAATACGTATTGTAGATCTCTTGTAGCATGATCAACATACCGCTGGAATGTCTGGGCGGCGCGGCGTTGCACAAGCCGAAGGTCATGTATACGAACTCAAACAGCCCAAATGGTGTTATTATGGCTGTTTTGTGTATGTCTGCCGGCTCTATAGGTATTTGATGGAATGCCTTGTGCAAATGAATTATTGAAAATATTTTTTTTATTTCGCACTGCGTTAGCAGAGTCTTGTATATACGGCAAGGGATATTTATCCGGAACTGTTATTGCATTCAGCGCTCTAAAATCGCCGCAAGGTCGCCAGGAACCAGCTGATTTCTTCACCGTGTGAAGTGGGCTTGCGTAATGGCTTTTGAGGGGACAACGTAACACCAACTCGAACTCGTCTTTTGAAGCTTGGAACTTGTCTGGTGATATACGACGTGCCTTAGCGAAGACTGCGTTACCCTTGGTGACGATATGGTGTGTCACACCATCGATCGGGCGTAGTGATGACGTTGGTTGGGAAACATCCATAAATTCTTCGAGCAGATCGGCGATTGGATCGCTTATACTGAACGTTTTGAGCTGTAGTGGATCACTTGTTAACCGGCACCCCGTCGACTTGAGTGACGTAAGCTTATCAATGGGAGCGTTATTCTTTACGTCGAAAAGGAGATCGTAATGGGTCAGGAAATCGGATCCGACTATTGGTTGACTCACATCGGCTATCACGAACGTCCAGTGAAAATCTCTACGCAGGCCAAGGCTTACTTTTAACATGCGTTCGCCGTAGGTTTTAATCGGAGTACCATTGGCTGCGAAAAGTTTGACGGTTTTTGGGTTTAGTTTTGACTTCAACTGCTGTGCTGGCGGCAAGACTGAAACATCAGCGCCCGTGTCGATTAAAAATATCTTCTTTGACTCCGAATCTTTAATGAATATCCGATTCAGTTCGAAGCCGTCGTTGCTAGGGGCTGGCAGGTTTTCTGACTGTAACCTGCCCCCTATTGGATTTTTTGTTGTGAAGGGGTATGGAAATTACAGGGATCTCTACATTTGCGAGCATCCATTTCATACTTTCGATGGTATACACAAGTGGTTGGCTTTGTTCGACCTGGGCTACGATGACCTTTTCGACATTCGCGTACATAGTCTGCATAACCCACGCGTGAACGACTGTTTGAGCGATTTCTATCTTCTAGATGATATAATTCAGCGACTTTATTCGTAAGCTGGGCAATGGATAGCTGAACTTCATTTTTGTCAGTAACTTGAGAAACTCGGGCAACATGTATATTCCTGCTCTCCACTGCTTCAATAATGGCGTCAGCGAGCATTGCCTCGTCGTCGAGAGACACGTTTTCAGGATGCACGGCATTCGCTTTGTTCCCCACTATAACTGCACACACTTCTGTTGGCATTTGTTCAAGCCAAAAATGCCTTATTAAACTGAGCTGCTCTGCACTTGGATTTCTGAATATATTCCGCATAATGTTGAGCAAGGCTGTCGGTTTGCTCGTCCCTTGTGGAGTTCCGGCTAGTAACTTACGAAGTTGTTGGGTTTCACTGTCGGCGAAATTGGCTATTATGGCTTTTTTTAGTGGTGCATACTTGTTGCCATGAATAACACTTTTTAACACGCCAGCTACTTGAGTCAGAAGATTGGAATCTAGGGCTGCAACCAGTGTATCGTATTTTGCTGCATCGTCATTTGCGATATTGCGACGATTGAACCATGTTTCGAGCTGGAAGAACCACATTTCAACGTTATCTCGACTAAAAGTGGGTATTGGGGGTCGATCGTAATAATGTCGATTGAGTGTTGGCTTTTCTGACGTATGCGTCTGTTATACCGGCTGCTGTACCGTTTGTGGTTGCATCTGTGGCTGGTGCATCGTCTGCTGTTGCGCATGTGGCTGATGTACCGCTTGTTGTTGGAGCAGGCGTTGCATTAACCTTGGTAAGTGCGCAACCTGTTGCTCTAATTGCGTGTTTTGAGTTTGCAATTCTTCTATAACGTTAACCGTCGAACAGAAATGCCTGTTGCAACATCCCCGGATTGGTTTCTACCGCCGTAAATTGAACTGTAGCGTGGTGGGTTGTGACGTACTTCCGCTGCCTGTGTTTCGGCTACGTTAAATGTGTCTGGTTGTTGTGTTTGAGCAACAGTATTTAACTCCGTTGTCGTTGAAGTTGACACTATTTCTTATAGAACTGCATTTGGTTGCAAATATTTAACGATTTCCCCCAAAATGTGGAGTTTCCCAAATTGCCTAGGTGCAACTGATGGTAGGTAAGAAAGGAAATCTATCGCGATTTCCATATACAAAGGTATATACTAGCATATAATAATAATTTTATTTTAAGGAAAACGCTGCAAAATTAGGCTCTTAGAAGGATTTGCATCCAATTATTGGTGCTATAAGGGCACACGTATATTTGTGCTGATGGCAATCGCAAACGCCCATTACAGATTTATATATACAGATTTTGAGATCCCACCTGAAGTACGACATTAAACCTAACAGGTTACCCATTCCACCACCTCAGAATTTACCATTAACGTGTGTACCATCTCCATTCACATTGATATCTGATGACGCCTTTCCTTTACCCTAATACATGATGAAATCTTATGCTCACGCTAGCCTTAGTTTAGGTCAACGAAGGTTTAATAACATGTTGTCACGAAACCGTAGAGTAGTAAAGGATGCTTTTGGTATTCTCGCAAATAGGTTTCAGGTCCTATTTGCACCTATATTTCGAGAACCAGAAGGGGCAAGCAAGGTGGCGTTGGCTTGTATTTGACAACATAATTATCTACGAACAGATAATATATGAAAAGGTCAACAAATTTCAACTATTTGGCACAAGAAGAAATAGACACTCTAAACCAAAGGAATTTTGATTCGAATGCGAGTTGGTCTATAGGCGCATCAATAAAATCTGCCAAAAAAAAGTCCAGAAGCAATTAGCAGTTGAACAATTTTATAATGATAATAAAATAGACTGATATAACTGAATATTTATTTACATTTTATAGACGTTTCACAACGTTTCAAAATAAATTTCAAGACGTGCCGTAATTAAATATAGGCAGCGACATTTTAAAATCTGATTTCCAAAACCAGGTTTTGAAACTATTTTTGCCGGAAACTACGTTTCCATTAAGCGACAGGAAACTGCTATATGCTCCTTCACAGGTTTGGAAACAATGGCTTCCGAAACTATGTTTAAACCATGGTTTTTGACACTAGGTTTAAAAAGCATGGTTTCTAAAACCACATATTCACGGTTTCATAAATTTGGTTTTGAAACCATAGTTTCAGAAACAAGGAGTCAAAACCATAGTTTCCGATACTAGGTCCTAAAGTAATAATTAACTAACTAAGTCTCATTGCGATAATTCCTGCAGTTAATTCGTTTTGGACTAGCCTAAACGCATTACAATGGCAGGAATGCATTAGAGATGAACGCTCTGCAATAAGTACTCCAAAAATTTATTTATCCCTTGTGTCAAAAAAACATATTTTTAATTGAAAATAATTCAAATAATTATGGAAGGTAGAAATGTTATTTGTTGTGAAGAAGAATTTAGTATTTTTACTAATAAACTGAAAAGAAATTTTTAAGTTTAATCTTCTATCAAAAAGTACAAAAAAACCAAAGTTATTTAAAGCTGCTGATACTACTAATGTAATCAGACGTTTTTCTTGCAAACATTATAATAAAACTGAGTTCACACCCAGGTGTGCTCGTGTTGCAGAGAAGTAATCTTATAGTCAAAATAAAAAAAATTACGAATCGAAAATTATATTCACTTGAGACAAAGTCGATCGGATTTTATCGGAAATACAATAAAAAAATTTCAAAATTGCCCTCCTGATAATAGGATTCGAAATGTACCTTTACTAACCCAGTCGATCCAAAAAATGTGAACCAATAACAAAAAAATAAAGCGAAAGCCGAAAATTTTCATTCACAAAAATCGTAGAAGTAATTATAGAAAGGGATTCAGCCGCTTTCAAATGCATTTGTATATTTATGATTTACAGATCTACTCTTTATTGTTCATCTTAATAATTTAACAGATTTATAACTAACCCTATTTACCCTTCAATCTGAAGTGCTACACCAATTTTATGTTTACCATTGTTGAAATTGCTGCAATCGAATAGTGTGGACAAGTTAAAGGCAATTCCTTTGCGCAACGTTAGTTGGTAGCCCAAACCAATTTCGTTATAATTATTTATTTTGGCATGAAAGGAGCCATCCCGACCCGTATCGTATTTGCAAGCAATACCAACATCAATTTGTTTTGCTCCTGGAAAACATTTAAAATTGATGGCCGTAGCAAGTTTAACACTGAATTTATTATAAATTGAACAACTGAAGAAAGTATCACTAAGTAAACCGTGACATACGAAACCACCAGATTTATATACCAGAGCAAAATCATTGGCAGTAATCGTTGATTTTGATGCATCGTATTGAAAACGATAGCCGGTGAACCATCCATTAGAAGAAACCACGGCTGATGCATGAACCACTGGTCCAGCCGGATCAACTGTTGAACCAGCATTGAATTGTGCATTTTGATGAGTGTATGATGTTCTAATACATCCAGTTGTGTGGCCTGTTTGCGGTGTAAACGCTGCGTCAAATGCTACCGACAAACCTTTAATTCTTTGATTTCGGATCGTAATTTCTGATAACAATATACGATCTGTATTCCATTTTTCATTTACGATTAAAGCATTCCGTCTGCCTGTTGTTTCCAAAAATCCATCAACCTTTCCCTCGTTGTTTGCAGTGCCACTAACCTTCAATTCAATACCGTTTTTTGACTTAGTCTTAACAACTAGATTCCATAAACCAAATTGAAAACCATTACTGAAAATATCGCGTGCCTCTCTTCCAAGATTAGCAAATACAGGCGGCGAAGATGATTTTCGTGGTGACATTCTTCTTTAGTTTTTGGTTATTCACAAACTTTTTTATGCAAATAAAAAACTGCAATAACAGCAGATTGTTTTGATTTATGCATTATTCATGAAATATCTAGATGTACAAGACAAATTTAGATGTTCTGCAGGCAGTTATCTATTTCCAACCGCCCGGCTTAACGAAATGTGAGTATTCTGTCCTTACAGAATTTTCGGACAGAACTGACGTTGTTCTGTTATTGAGTTGGTATTGTTTATTTTTTTTTTATTTGTAAAAGCACGAGTGATTGCTGTTTATTTTATGTGAAAATACGTTACACCAATACGGCAGTGAAACAAATGCGCAGCAAAAAAACAATTATACATAAATTTAGGGTCCGAATGCAGCTTAAATTTGGACCATATATTCAATTATATGCTCTGTATTGATAAAATCGCCATAAAAGTTAATCTTTTATTTATAAACTAGGGCATTCTCCACACAATCCGGCTCTGCCAGCATATAGCTATCGCTGGAAAAAAATTCAGTTCAAGTTTCCCGTGGGAAATATCGCAAGATTCGATTTTCCAGAAATCGTTGGAAAATTTGTATAAAATTAGTGTTATCTCTGGAGATGTATTTTATTGATGTGACTTATAAATATCTATCGAAACAAAAAAATCAGTTCAATTTTCCCGTTAGAAATCTCGGAAAATTCGATTTTCCAAAAATCATATCATTTTATTGATATGACATTTTTCCAGCGATATCTATTGACAGGTTACATCGTTGTAATCCATTTCCAGACATAACACTCTAGAGGCTGATTTTATTTTAATTAAAATATTTTTTTGGGCTTCGCGAGTTTTCCACAGTTTTCCACGAGGAACTGTAGCCAGGTTTTGCCATTCAAGAATATTAACAAAGGCCTTCAGTGCTATTCTTGTATCCGCAGTGAATTCTAGGTTTAACACTACCGATTGATATTTACTTCATTTATTATTTTCGGCTGGGATATCACAAACTGCATTACCGACACCGCAATGCGATGTCACGCTCTGCGTTATCGACTTCCCACTTTGAGCAGTTTAACAGTATGTAACATGTATGTACACAACACAAAGTAACACTAATTTAATTAGGATTATCAAATTTAATTTAATTTAATTCAATATAAACTTAAGAAATGAAAATTTAAATTTAACCCTTAAGAGACACACCGGGTTAAATTAACCTAGGTCTTTTTTTTAACGCGTGCCATTTTGGAACGCGTGGTCATTGAACCATCGGGCCAGTGGATTAGGGAAGTTTGAAATGTCCATTAATATCCTCCCTTAGGCCAGCTATAGTGCGTTTATAGAAGCTGAGCAATGAACGTCGTAAAAACAGGTATGGGTAAAAATCACCCAGTGTGTCTTTTACGTCAGAAAAACATTTCATTTAACAAATTCTTTTCCATAAATATTATGTGTTTGTGTTGAACTTATATAATTTTAGTCTATTTTAAATAAAATATATATATACAGAGAAACCTCACTACAACGGACATAGACCGGACCAAAAAAGTTGTAAATTGAAGTGAGGATTTGTGATTTTTTTTATAAGAATTTTATTGGGATTCTATTTCTTATTCGACTTTAATGAAATTCAGCATTCCCAATGTAATTGGGATTCTTAAATGATTTTTAGATAAAGTTCTGGAATATGGCCAATTAAGATAGAACTTGGCCATTTCTTATCTGATCTTGATAAAATTCAGCATGTACGATGGAAATGTAATTCTCAAGCGAGTTTTAGACGAAGTGCTGGAATTTGATCAATTTGGACGACACTTGGCCTGTTTTAATCCGAGTTTGATGTAGTTCAGCATATACGATGGAAATGGGATTCTCAAATGATTTTTAGACGAAGTTCTGGACTTTGGTCAATTAGGAAGGAACTTGCCAATTTATTATCTAATTTTGATCAAATTCAGATGGCGTTCTAAAATTATTTATAGAATAAGTCATCAAATACATCAAATCATATTAAGTTCCTTTCTAATCGGCCATATCCATGAACTTCATTTAAAATAATTTTAGAGTCCTATTTCCATCCTGCTTCCTGAATTTCATCAAAATCGGATAAGAAATTGTCCAGTTCCTTCCAATTTGGCCATATTCCAAAAATTCATCTAAGCATCTTTTTAGAATCCCATTTCCATCGTACATGCGGAATTTCATCAAGATCGAATAATAAATGGCCAAGTTCCATCCTAATTGGCTATATTTCAGAACTTCATCTAAAAATCATTTTGGAATTCCATTTCCATCGTGCATGCTGAATTTCATCAAGATCGCTTAAGAAATGGTGAAGTTACATTTTAATTGGCCATATTCCAGAACTTTATCTAAAAATCATTTGGGAATTTCATCAACATCGGATAAGAAATGGCCAAGTTTCTTCCTAACTGGCCATATTCCAGAACTTTATCTAAAAATCATTTAAGAATCCCATTTAGATTGGGAATGCTGAATTTCATTAAAATCGGATAAGAAATAGAATCCCAATAAAATTCTTATACAAAAAAATCACAAATCCTCAGTTCAAGCACCTCACTTCAATGGAGAACTTCTTTGGTCCCGTCGATATCCGTTTTAGTGAGGTTTCTCTGTATATACTTATTTTAGTTCAAACAGACAAAAATTATAATCCTTTAAGTTGAACACATACACACAATATTTAAAATTTTTTTTTGAAATGAACATGTTTTTCTGGAATAATATCAAAGGGCGCAATATCAAATGTCGAAGGGCTCGAATTTCAAAGGGCCGAATGGGTCGAAGGGCCGAATGGGTCGAAGGTACCATGTTTTACCATGTACACGAAACACTTCAATCCATTTAATCCGCTTAAAACTTTGTTCATCATATGCTGGAACGTCTCTGGTGCACCTTTCAAACCAAATGGCATTCTTTTAAAATGATAATGACCATATAATGTGCTGAACGCTGTTTTATCTTTGTCATTTTCATAAAGAATCACTTGGTGGAAACCATTTGATAAATCGAGGGTACTAAAATAAACAACACGACCAAGCTGATCCAAAATATCACTTATATTAGGTAAAGGAAACACGCGATCAAGTCCACCACAACTCGCCATCTTTTCGTTCCGTCCTGGGATTTTTTTGGTACGGCCAATAATGGAAAGTTTCACGGACTATCACTTTCTTCAATGATGTCTCTCTGTAGCATTTCTTGAACTTGCTTATGAATTTCTGTCTTTATGGTTTCAGAAATACGATATGGTTTTTGGTAATGCGGATTTACATCTGATTTTCATGGAATTGTATGAACAGCTGCATTAGTAACAGGTAAAATATCTCATTCTAGGTAAAATATTTCATTAAATTTTCTACATAACGGAACAATCGATGATGATTCTTGTTCATTTAAGTCAGCTAAATTTAATTGTGAGAAAAGTAATTTTAATCGATCATCGACATTGTTATCCCAAGATTTTAAGTGAAATAAATCATAATCCGATAAATTGTCAACGATTAAATCTGAGTTGTTGATGACAACTGAATATTCATTTGTATTCACGATCGGTAGGTAAATTGATTGTTGGTTATTTGGTTTGCCAATTGAATTTCCAATAAACACTCCAGATTTAACTTCCGAAGAACAGATTATATTCATTTTTGTTTTGAAGCGAGAGATCAATTTTTGAAATAATCTCTCAACGAGGGGGAATTTTAATTGTTCCAGGCAATACAAGATCTAATATAATCTCATACTCATTAACTGGGCCCGGAATTCTCAATTCAGACAACGAAAAGTCAATTATACAATTATTGTATTTATCAAGGAAATCCTTTCCTAAAATCCCGTCACACAAAATAGGGAAATTAAAATTAGCATTAACAATGTGAAATGAGTGGTTAATATTTGGAGTACCGGTAAATGTAATTTGAGCATCGCAGCGTTCTAGAATTTTTAATTCTTGATTGGTTATTCCTTGAATATTCACAATATTATTGGTTACCGCCACATTAAACTGCAATGATGATTCTTTAATGACACTAATATCTGCCCCAGTATCCAACAAGAATTTTTGTAGATTTGAATTACCAATATTTAGACATAACATGACATAAACTTTATTTAAACTATTATTTGAAACAAGAACGGATTTAATATTTAACTTTCGGTAATAATATTTAGATTTAATAATTTTTGCAAATGGATCAAAATTTGTTTGATTACGTGGATACATTGAACACTCCTTTAATTGGTACGTTGGATCCGGCATGAAGTGCTCCTTGTAGGTTGTGGTTGCGAGGATCCCGGTGAGTTTTCTGAAACATTTAAATCCGGAATTGTAAGTATCTGATTTGGTTGATTGAATTGAAACACTGGTTAATATGGTGACCAATTCGTTTACAATATGAACACACTAATTGAAATTGTTTGATGTGACTTCGACTCGTTTGATTAGCGAAATTCGAAAGTGAATTTCCATAATTTGGTTTTACAGGGAAACGACAATTTCGCATAATATGACCTAAATTTCCACAATTTAAATATTTTGGTGATAAATTAGGTTGCTGCATTGGTGACTGTACAGCTCGTTTGTTATTTCTAGTGGATATCTCTTCTTCGAATGCTTTGGAAATTGCATCTTGAAGCTTGTCAAATCTGCATGCTTTCACGATTAATTTAATTGGTTCACGTAAACCTTCTTGAAATGCTTTAATCACTGTTTTTGAGTTGAAATTTTCAATTAATTCAGCGATAATAGACTTTCGATCCTTGCAGCATACGTGCGCACATACTCATTTTTAAATTGATTATATAAATTCCATTTGAATGTTTTCTAAAGCACGAATTTCACCAAATTTATGTTTAAGGGCTTTTTTTAAATCAGCCCACGAGAGAAATGTTTTAAAACGGACTAGATCGTAAGCTTTTCCCGATAACTTAGCGGGAATAAAAAGCATGAACTGTCGTTTATGATCACCCTTTAGATTAGAATTAACAATTGCACAACGAAAGAATTTATGTAAATTTTCTGCGCTACCATCATATTCGGGAATCAATTTAATAGCGATAGACAGGTCAAATTAAGTCATTTTGAATTTTTGATTTTCAAGTTTGGTTTCACTATGATAATTGTTTTGACGTGATAACGTTTTACACCGCATGTTCAGAAAACTGACCCGAAATTTAGCTCTTGGTCGGGGAAAATTACTCATCAACTATAAGCATTACCTTTAATTTAAAGATATGATTACTTAGATTGGTCCTTCGGCTTTATGTGTCACGCATAATATTATTGCAATGACGTCATCTGGCGGCATAGGAACCCGCGCCGCGAACCTCTGATTTCGACCGATTTAAATGCTTGAACCAGTGTAGCGAGAGAACGGCTCATCCGATCGGAGATCGGATCATTTTTGTGTAAAAAATCAGTGGTCGCTAATTAATTTTAAATTAAATTAATTAATCTACACATAAATTTTAATTAAACATTCAAACTACAAAATAGGGATTTATAGAGATTGAGGGCACTATAGCAAGAGAATGCCTCATCGCAGATCAAAGCAATTCGGTTATTAATTTGTGCTTAATAATACTGTGGTAGATAACTTATTTTAAATTAAAATAATTAATCTCCACATTAATTTTAATTAAACTTACAAAGTACAAAACAGCGATTTATAACCAACCATGAGAATCACTATCTGACCCGAGTAATTCTAGTGCTAATTTGTGCGTAAAGAAACTGTAGCAGATAATTTATTGTAAATTAAAGTAATTAATTTTCACATACATTTTAATTAAAATTTAGATCTACAAAGTGGCCATTTACAATGCTAGAGAGCACTATAAAGGGGGAATGCCTGATCTGATAGGTCATATGTCAGTTGGACTCTGATATATATTTGACCTAGACTGCGTGTCCACCGCACTAGCCTAATACAACTCAGATTCATCAGGCACATCTCCGCTGAGGCCCTGCGCTTCATATCGTACTTCTCATACCATCGCCCAGTACTTAATCGTTTGCAAACAGTCACTGTACTCTCATTTCACGATCCTAATAATAAAGAAATTTATTTTAACAAACCCATACATCGTGCCATTTCTCGCACCTCTTATAAACGTTATCACGGAAAACACCTACGGCCGTGTAGAAGACACAGCCTACCCCGAATTTTTTTTAATAGAGACTAGATGACTAATGGCTTTTTTTTCAATGTTAGTATTTCTGTTATCAATTAAACTAGATAAATCTAAATCAATTCGAGCTGTTATCCTCGTTGAACGTTGATTTACGATACCCAGTTGATCCTCTTTGTTAATTCCAAGATTGAACTGAATGCATATAAAATGGTAAAGTGAAGACATTTGTGGAGTTTATATATGTAACTTAGAGAATTGATTTAATTCGTAAAATTCATAAAATTTATAGAATTTATAGAGTTTATAAACATATTAGAAATTATAATATTTATAGACCTTGTAGAATTTAGAGAATTTAAAGAATTTATTAGATTTTTAAAATTTCACAAATTTACAGAATTTATAAGAACTAAATAATTTATGATATTTGTAGAATTTAAAAGATTTATCGAATTTTTAAACTGTATTCATAAAAATCCTTCAATTTATAAAATTTATAGAAATTATTGAATTTCTATAATTGTTAAAGTTTATAGGATCTATTGACTTTTTTGTATTTATAAAACAAGTAAAATTTGAGTTTGTAGAATTTATAAAATAAACACACTTGAAACAATTAATAAAACTCAAAGAAACCGCAAAATACTTTTTACACTTTCTGCCGTAGGTACTTGGCGAAACACACTTAATACACACATTTTTAAATTTTTTAAAAACACTTGTTAAATATTTCGCAAAATAACAAAAGGTTTAAAAAATCACTCGATCGATTTCGGCTTGTATATATACAGTTTAGTAGATACTCCTGATGATGGCCTAACAAGCCGAAATCGATCGAGTGATTTTTTAAACCTTTTGTTATTTTGCGAAATATTTAACAAGTGTTTTTTAAAAAATTTAAAAAATGTGTGTTTCGCCAAGTGCCCACAGCAGATAGTGTAAAAAGTGTTACGATGAAACCAAAATCAAATCATTGAGCTTACCAATCGACTCCCAGATGGTAACTTGTACTGTGGCCACTTTTCAAACACAGCTTTCATACTTTGATCGCCAGTACGAATTTGCAACAATCTGAATTGGCAGCACGCCTGCCACAAAACATCAAAGTCTTCTGCCGATAGGTTGTCATATTTTAAATTTTTAATGCACTGTTCAGCATCGTCTTCTGGTTCTATTGGAGAAGAATTATAAAAAAGGTTAGAAATCAATTTGAGCTCATTATAGCCATAGTTACGTAATTGTAAATTATTTGAAGTGTTTGCTACTGGTGGTGGCAGTTGTTTCGGGTTTAGCTTCCTATTATTGCTCTTCCAATTACAAAACTTTGCGTACAGTTTTCCTCTTCTCCCTATTCTATAGTATTCTGGTTTTTCACAGTCAAACCATTCGCATATCTCTCGCTCAAGACGATGGCTGGTCTCCAGCGACATGTGTATTTCATTTTCATCAAAATATTCGGCGATTACTTTTATTAACGTGGTTCGATGGATAGGCTCTAAACATTTGTGTTCGCAATAATAGCTCTGTATCGATTGACCATTCGGTTTTTTAAATAAGATATCTCCTAAAGTAACCGAGCAAAGCTCACGTACTGGGTCAATTGCAGAACTATGTTGTTCAGAGTCGGTTGATTTCGGTTGACTTAAATGTTGCTGGCCCGGTAAGTTAGTGTTGAAATTATTTCATAATTTATTTGCTTCGAATTGTGAATGAAATGTATGATCATAATAAGGTAATCCTATACTAAGACGCCAAATCTCCAACTTATTTTCAAAACGTATTATTTCTCCTAATTTGAAATTGACTTTAGACAGTAAATATTTTGTATGATGGGGTTTAATAATTTTTAAAGTTGCAACCTCTATTTTTTCATTAACTAAAACGTTGTACATATTTTGTTGGTGCCACAATTTTAATAGGTCGAGCAACTCAATGTTTGCGTCCATCGCAGTTCCATCTAAAACGGTTGTTTCATCTGCTTCATTTCCTGCCTCAAATGGAACAGGTTCGTACGAAAAAGTGTATGAATTATTTAAATGGTCGCATTCGGCTTGTAATGGCGTAATGGTAAAGATGTTCTTTTAGTAGCAATTTATCTGTAAAAACTTAGAAGCTACATTGTTATGTTTTACATATTAGAAAGTTCTAAAGCATATTCCTTTATTCTTATCATACTTTGCCCTCGTGCTGTTTTAATAACAGTTAAAGGAGGCCCAACTATATCTTCAAAATCGACAATAGAAAATTCTCCCAAATTTGTGGGGTCTATTTCAAAAGCTGTGTAGTGTGAGCGAAATAATACGTTTCTTAACTGCTGACAAAAAAGCAGTAACTTGCTATTTAATTTTACTATAAGTATAATATTAAATATGGTATAATCATTGGTACATTTCGCAACATAATAACCTTTTCGGAATATGGTTCCGTTATACTCAACTTTATTAAACATCCCAATTTCGTCCTCATCATCCACATGCAATTTATTTCTGATTATGTCGTAAAATATACTATCAATTTTATCTTTTAATTGGGATTCGAACATAAGTTTATTTCTAAAGTTCAATATTTGATGAGCGAATTTAAATTGATACTTCTTTGCAATAGTAAGGCAAATATTCCTGCGCGATGTTATTGCATGTGCATAAATCTTAAACTGTTTATGTTTGGCCTCAAATTTGAAACTCCAAAATTTCCTTAGTGGTCCCGATTTTTGTAATATAGTTGGATAGTGAGTCAAAATGTGAAATTTTGGCTTTAACGTATCTTTAAATAATTTTAAATATTGGGAATTATGAAACTCAATTTTTTGTTTTAACGACGTTATTAAATAATCCGTGATTTTAAACGATAGAGTAAGATCTATTATTTCAATTAAGTTGATAAGAAACTTCCAAATATCATCCTCAGCGGGAACCAAATCACCAACCATTAATGGTAAGTACATAACAAACGTAAGCATTTCTCTCGCTGACATTTTAAAATGATGGTTCTTAGGTGAGAAAGTTTTAACTCCTTAGATTGATTACCAATTTCAATTGGGCCATACTCAAAATTCTGTTTTCTTATGTTAAGATTTTGAAGAGTAAAATAATTCATTTCATTTATACAATAAAGAAGAATATGAGACAGGTCATAATGACAGACTCCTTCGAAAATATCGTGCATGACATCTACAGCAAAATTATCCACCACGTGAAATGATTTTATTTGGTTAAAGCAACTTTCGCTCAAAACTCCTGTTAGCTGTGAATTTTGCAAAATGACATCATCGTTATAATTGTCGCGATTTTTCATTAGTTCGGGTTTTTCTAAACACAATCCAGTTGAATCAGTCTTAGTAACTTTACAAAACCGACAAAAAGAACTACTGGAAAAAGACTTGCTAAAATCAAGTATCGAATTTAGTTCTAAATTGTCCCCCAGGAAAAGTCCTAATAAGAAATGAACGTGATGATAACTGCCATCTTTTAATTTTAACGAGATTCCTTCCTCTTCAAGAAATTTTAGTTCTTCTATTAAAGGTTGTAAACATTTTTGATTTCGAAATTTTTTCAGGTCCTGCGATTTTATTACACAGGCTAAAAATATATTATCTAATTTTGATTCATTGTACTGCAAACATGTAAATGAATAGTAAAAATTACAAATTGAATGAGTCATTGCGTGAGTTCCAAGTGGATTGTTGATTTCTAGATCGTCGGCGTATAAAAAATAAGGTATTGATATTTTTCCTGGGTGTACCTTGCATTTTTCCTTCCAAATTGAGCCTTGAATAAAATTCACAAAAGGTTCATTGTTCTTATTTAGATAATTCATTTTATCAAGCATTTCCTCAAACACGTTGTCTTGTTCAAACAGCAAACGAAACTGTAAACGTAATGGTAGGAAAGAAGCTTTCACCGTATTTTCGCCATATGTCAATTCCCCTTTGCAAAATATTGAATTGAAATCATTGCTGATTATGAAATCATTGATATCACCAATTTGTCCGCAACGATTAAGGGTTTGAAATAAATTATAATTTGTATCACAATTTTGAAACGGATTCGAGCAAATATTTAAAATGTTGATAAACTTGTTATAAAATATAGGGGTGGACTCAAAATATTTATTCGCCAGCATACGAAAAACCTCAAGTAAGGGGTTATTATTATTATTATTTGAGGGCCATGTGGGCGTTCAAGCCACCCCGCACTGCGACCTAAAAGATCTTTTGTGCATGGACCCTACTTAATGAGCCGTCCAGTCAATATTCAGGCTCTTAATGAACCTGACAATACTGCCGGCCGGTATATGGTGCATACCATCCGGGCTCATTACTCTCCCTCCTAGATGTTGTAACCTTTTGCAGAAAATGGCTGGGCAATGGCACAGAACATGTTCCGCTGATTCCGCTTCCATGTCACAGAAGCGACATCTATCCGTCGGACTTAGGCCCATTTTCTTAAGGTGATACCTTAAGGGGATGTGACCTGTGAGGAAGCCGGTAAGCAGACTCAACTCAGGTTTCCTAAGTACGAGACATTCCTTGGCCCTGGCCGACGAAGGTGAAATAAATTCCTTCGCCTGTCGCAAACCTGGAATTCCGCGCCAGTAAGAGGACTTTTGCACATCCTCCCAGCGTTTAACTGCTGCCCTAAGGTGCCCCTTAGAGACGCCGCAGAAGGGCTCTGGTCCAATTAATGGAAAGGCAGATCCCTCGCGGGCGAGGACATCAGCTGCCTCGTTTCCCACAATTCCAGTGTGCCCTGGTACCCAAACAAGTGTTACCTTATTTGAGCTTGCCAGCGATTTAATAACCTTCAGACAATCCCATACAAGCCTTGACTCAATGGTAAAAGACCTAAGAGCCTTTAAGGCCGATTGGCTGTCTGATACGATATAAACCTTTGCGTCGTTTAGGCCTTTAGAAATGCCTATCCTAGCACAAAGTTCTATAGCATGCACTTCTGCTTGAAAGACGGTTGCATTGGTACCCAAGGACTTCGAGAGTGATACTCCACTCCCATGTATTCCTACCCCCGCCCCATCTTCCGTTTTTGATCCATCTGTATACCACACCAATGACCCTCGCTCAAAGGATGGTCCTCCTGTACTCCACTCCTCCCGGTCAGGTAATCTAACACAAAAGGGTTTGTGGAAATCCAGTTTGGCTGGCATACAGTCGGAAGGCATTCCTATAGTGGGATCTGTCTGAAACTCCTTAAGGATCTCCAGATGGCCCACCATATTGCCTGGTTTGATGTTACCCTCCGCCTGCATCTTAAGGGCCATATTAGCAGCATCCTTTTTTACATGCAGATGCAATGGAGTTAGTCCTAGGAGTGTCTCCATTGCTGCGGTCGGACATGTTTTCATTGAGCCCGTAACCCCAATGCAGGCCATACGCTGAACCTTATTCAATAAAGTTTGCGCTGTCCTTTGTTGAGTTTTAGGCCACCACACTAACGATGCGTAAGTGATCATAGGCCTAATAATTGTTAGAAATGACCAGTAGATCATTTTTGGTTGTAGTCCCCAAGTACGTCCATAGAGTCTCTGACAGGCCCAAAAAGCCTTAGTGGCTCTATTATGAATTTTTTGTATATGTTGTTCCCAGTTCAGTTTATTATCCAGGATAACCCCTAGATATTTAACCTCTTTGGAAAAGGCAACAATAGTACCGTTTAACGAGGGAGCTACAAGCGAGAGCTTTCTCCTCCTCGTAAAAGGGACAATGACAGTTTTGTTTGGATTGACACTAAGTCCTTCCTTGTTACACCACTGCCATATCAAGTTGAGTGCATTTTGCATGAGATCAGAGATGATATCATCAAACCTGCCTCTAATCACGATAGCCACGTCATCCGCATAGCCCTGGACATCAAACCCATGGCTATTCAGGAGGACCAGCAGTCTATCAATAACCAATGACCATAAAAGAGGAGACAGTACACCTCCTTGGGGACAGCCCTTTACGGCCCTGATGGTTACTGACTCGCCACCTAGTGTGGCTGTAATATCGCGATATTTCAGCATGGAGCGGATCCACCTAGTTGTAGACGGCGGAACCCCCTTCTCCATAGCTGCCCTCTCTATTGAACCATAGGAGGTATTGTCAAATGCCCCCTCAATGTCCACAAAGGCACACAGGGCAATTTCCTTAAAAGCCACCGCTCTTTCAATCTTCGTGACTAGACCACTAAGAGCCATCACAGTGGATTTGCCAGCTTGATAAGCAAACTGGTTCCGATGCAGTGGGTTATTTACAAGGATTTCATTTCTTATTTGATTATCCAGGATTTTTTCCATCGTCTTCAATAGAAACGATGTTAGGCTAATTGGCCGATAAGCCTTGGGCTGGGTGTCCAGACGACCCCCTCCCTTTGGTATAAAGACCACATTTACTTTCCTCCATAGTTTCGGAATATAGTTAAAAGCATAACTTGCCCGAAACAACTGGACCAAGCTGGGGAGTATTTCCTCAATACCTCTTTGAAGTAAAGCCGGAAAGATACCATCCCCTCCAGCAGATTTGAACGGTTTGAAAGAGCCAATAGCCCATCTCACCTTGCTGGGTGTGAACATTTTTCCAGAGAGGCTCCAGATCCTACTGTGGGGTGAATAGTCTACCTCACTTGAAGGGTCATGCGGGTCCTCCTGGGTACCTACCACTATTGAGTCCGGAAAGTGGGTACCTAATAGTAACTCCAGGGTTTCCTTCCGGTTTTCAGTGAACATCCCGTTTTGCTTCTGAAGAAGCCCCAAACCATTTGAGTGATCTCTAGCAAGGACTTTCTGGAGACGAGCTGCAGAGGGTAATTCAATAATTCCCTCACAGAAGTTTCTCCAGGTAGCCCTTTTGGATCTTCTTAATTCCAGATTGTATTCCGTTAAGGCCATCCTATACTCGCCCCATTCCCCGGTGCGTTTAGCCTTATTGAACAACCTTCTAGATTTTTTCCTCAGCTTACTCAGCGCCCCGTTCCACCAAGGGACCAACTTAATGGACTCTCTTCGCTTAACTGGGCAGCTGTTTTCGTAAGCCGAGTGTATAGAATTATGCAGCTGGTTTGAACAGAATTCCAAGCCCTCTGGAGACTCTATGTTCCCCATTACCGAGGGCATTTCTGATTCGAGTGAGACTCTATAAGAGTCCCAATCGGTCAGTTTTGGAATTCTTATCTCCTGCCGCTGCATGGCCTCGGCCGCCAAATCGAATCTGATGTGCAAGTGATCCGATAAGGAGGCCTCTTCAGACACATGCCAATTTTTAACAAAATGACTAAAATGCGGACTAGCGAGGGTCAAATCTAGGACCTCCTGCCGAATCGCATTTATGAAAGTAGGTTTCCTTCCCCTATTGACAATATCTACATTATTAGTAATTATATACTCAAAAAGGTACTCACCCCTATTATTGATGTTTGTGCTGCCCCACACCGTGTGGTGCGCATTTGCATCGCATCCTATTAGGTAAGCCAGCCCATTGCGCTGGCAATGAGCTATGAGCCGCCTAACTTCAAGAGGAGGTATCGTTTCCGAGTCTCCAGGAAAGTAGGCGGAGGCCATTATAGCCTCCTGTTTCCCTCTTTCACCCAGAACCTCCACCATTACCGCCACTAAGTCCCTGAAGATGAACTCTGAAATGGGAATAAAATTAATTTGCGAGCTGGCCAAAATGGCCGCCCTTGGACTCTCAGTTCCATTACAATAAATCAACTTACCCATTTGTTTTGGTATACCTTTAATTTGGTTACCTATTACCCATGGCTCCTGTATTAGAGCCATGCCAATTTTCTGGCAGATAAACCTACGACAAAGGACGTCCGAAGACGCCTTTGCATGATGCAGGTTTATCTGTAGGCAGGTTAAGTGTGCCATCACTGCAGCGACGTCTGCTGAAGGCCTGCATTAGCCTCCTTGCTCGCACCGCCATTGCCAGATGGCGAATCCATGTCCTCCATCTTGCTGCTGCTGTCCACAGCTGACTGAGAGCCACCAGGCTTCACCAGTGGCTTGCGCGGGGTGACCCCTCGCGGGGCCATTCCCCGTACAACCGCTGACGCCTTCCTCTCCCTTTCCCTCCTTCTCCTCGCCTGTCTCCTGGAAAGGGCCGCCACACCAGTGGTTTTAACCACAGGTGTGGCCCCGATAGCCGCCACAGGTGCGGCCTCGATCGCCTTCACAGGTGCAGCCACGATGTCCTCCACAGGCTTGACCACTTGGGGCCCGCCCCTGGAACCTAGCTTTCCACCACCCTGGCCCCCCTTGGGGTGCAGTTGGACAATCCCAAACTTAAAATTGATTTTGAAGTCAATTTGTTTGAGCTTCTCAACCGATGAGTGGTCCATGGAGAACGTGCAAAAAGCTGAAGTGCCTTTCGCCTCTCTACTGACCACTCTCCAGTTGATCGCCTGCATGCCCTCGTTTTGGCTTCTGATAAAACCCAGAAGCTTATCCGTGGGCAATTCGGCACTGTTAAGTAAGGGGTTAACTATTAACTTGATTAAATTATCCTGAACTTGAAAAACGTCTTTGCGGGTAAAGTTATTGTTTGCATGCAAAGTTAATGTAAATCTGATTGCATTTTGAAACATTGTTTTCAAATAATCATCTATACTAAGCTTATCTTTCGGATTATTTGATTTTTTACTCGTAGAATTGGAACATTCTAATACATTCATCACTTGATCTGGTTGACCTGATTCTTCGGTCATGTGGTTTGGAACTGCTGGATGTTTAAGATTTACAACTTGTAACTGTGGGACATCTTTATTGAAATGGAGTCGTAATATGTGCCTTTTGTAACTAGGAAAATGATTAAAAACTTGCCGGAAAGAATCATCAAAACATCTAAAAATATACTATTGGTCTTTAAGCCCTCTTCTTCTTTTAAATGATGACCAAGTTCATTAATGGTTTTAAATATTTGTTTGCAAATGAAACAATTCATTTTATTTCCGTATAATTTAGTAAGATTAAATAATTTTGTTATTTACTTTAATAATTATTTCAATGATTTGAAGGTGGACCAATTCTGCGAAAGAAAAGTAGAGTTTATAGCGTATAATTCACAATTGGATGCTGACCACAATCTCATGAAACATAATTTCGAAAATGGTAGAGCTAATCAAAATTATAATTATAAGTAACAAAAGCGCACAATTAACAATATTTAATAAAGTTTAATTAGATAATTGAGGGCTATCATATCAAGCGCGAAAGTTAACTTTTGTCTTTAACAAACCTATTAAGTATTCTTTATTTATTTTCTAAATTGTTTTTGTATAATATTTTTCGTTGTGCTCGGATCATTACTCAAAAATAACTTTAATTTAATTTTTTAATTAAATAACATAAATTAATAAAAGACATTTTACAAATTAAAAAGTTACTTATACTATATTAGAAATTGACTTAAATAACTTGATTGTTCAAATGAATTGGAGAACTTCAATTCAATCTTTAATATTGGACTTTCTTATCACATTTTTTAATTTGTAGAATGGTTTTAATTGTAAGATGCGTCGAACATTTGCGCGAAATAGTAATAATGCAATAAATAAATACACAAATTATTTATTGCAACTAAAAATCTAATTAAAGTTACTTTTAATTAAATATCCGAGCACAACGAAAAATGTTCATTTATTTTATAATAATGATGCTGTAAATCAAATTAAATAAAAATATACTCGAAACATTCCTTAAAATTCTAATTTGAAAAAGATCAAAATTATTGTATTATGTTTATAGGTTGATATATTTTGCGTTTTGCACAGGAATTTCAAAGCAACATACATTATTATAATTTAATAAAGAACTAAGTAAACACGTTTATTAAATATTATAATTTGGTAATCGTTATTCGCGTGGTGTGGAAGGGGACAAAATGCCTATCTATTTGTAATATTATTGCACCAAAAAGCATTTCAAAATAAGGCAAAATTACTCGCAACATGCAAATTAATTTAATTTAGTTGAAAAAGTTTTAATAATATTATAAATAGATACAACCTTTTGTGCATAAATATATATCAACCATAATTTTATAAAAATGGTTTACTCGTAATTCGCTGTTCGCGCTTGGTTAAAACAGCCCTATTTAATTTACACTATATCCATCAGATCTTCATATCACATAAAAGTATTTTGTTATAGATATTTCCATTAAACGTTTTTTTATGATTACAGTTATTTTTCTACTAAATATTTTATATTACAATTGTTATATTCTTAACTAAAAATGTTTAACCGAAATAACACAAAAAACTAGCCAGCCGCCATTTTTAGATTTTATTTATTTTCGACACATAAATTTAAAATTACTCTAAATATTTAGATACAAAACATTTACAAAACACAAGAGAACAAATAAACAATTGTAATATATTTACGAGCACTCACATAAATATCACATTTTTATTAAATTGTAATTTATTACTTACCGAATTTGTATTAAAAAAAAACACTTGCAATTGAAAATAAATCAATCCGTCGCTCAAAGAAGCTACTCGTTTTATGAACAGAAAAATGTCTTCTATCACTCAAAACAAATATTTCAGTTAACTGTTCTTTAATGTTTTTTCCTAACAGTCTACAGGAAACCTTAGCTTTACGCTTATTATCCGTTCACATTTTCGAAATTTAATTGTTCAACATTTCTTGGTATGTGCCTTTATTTCGTAATTACGGGTATATTTCTGTAAAAATTTGTTATGTAAAAATACAATCCGCGTGAAAACAGATTTGCTAACTTTCATAAAAAAATCCTATTTCGTTTTATTTTGTGGGAGGTAAAGACATGACGCGCAATTCGTGATATTCCTGTATTTTGTATTTTTTTTTTTCGATTTTATTCTCTGATGCACGAACACGAGTCGGTTTTTGTTATACACAAAAAATTGGTCGACTTTTCATTGTTTGTCTCAACGATCTGAAATATGTTTAGACTTAATTTATTGGATTTAACAAACCAATATGTAAATAATTGAGTACCACTTTAGTATATATTTATGTACCCGTAATATATATATTTTTTTTATTCACTTTCCTGTGAAACTACAGGGTAGAAAATTACACATATATTAAATTGATATGGCATATGATTTTCAGTACATTCGTTAAATAAACCAAAAAATGACTCAATTTCGTTCTGAAATTATTTTTAATTTTTAAAAACAAGGAAACGTAATTTTGCTAATTGTATTCCTTTCATAATACAATATATTAACAGTAAACTAAATGAATGATTTATGAAAGTCGTACCTATTGTAAACAGTTTTCATTCTGATAAAGGCATGTATTCACTTTCAAAAAATCTTTGATTTCGTTCAAATCCCTATTTTATTTATTTTTGATTTGTAAATAAAGTGTGTATTATGTACTTATTCTGTGTGTTAGAATTTCAACCTGAGAGAGTAGATAAGTAGAGAAAAAAATAAAACAATACCGCTTTGTTATTTTACAACAACAAATCAGTTCAATATAAAATGTTACATTTATATTTTAAATTTGTTCATCAGAAATTTTGATGCGAAACTTAATGAAAGTATCATCAATTAAAGTAAATGTATCATCATTTTTTAAATCATTGGAATATAAATAGTAAGAGAATTACATTAAAAGTGTAATTTGGTCAAATATATCAATGAATGGCAGATTTTTCTGCGTATTACCCAACGTTATAGAATATTTAATTTAAAAATGATAAAAATTTAGGTTAATGATCGAGCATACATAATTATTAATGTACCAATTATTTTCCAAAAATTTCTTTTATATTTATTTGATGAATAATACATGCTTAGAATGATTTTTACATTAATAGCATGAATTTCAGTTAATAACCGGCGTTCATTAATAATATGTAAGATTTTTTTTCAGTGTAGACATATTAAACTTTAAATGTATAGTATCTAAAGCATTTATAGAATTTGCTCCGGAATCGAAAACATTCCATTTCGAAAATTTCGAAATTACTTAATGGTCCAAATTTGGATGCCCTACATTTCTAAATAATATGCGTTATACGAGTTTCAACTACACTTATCACAAAATGCAATGCAAATTTTCATCTAGCAAAAAACTTGAAAATATATCAAATAACTGAACAATAAAACTCAATAACTGTTTGGTTTTGTATTAAAATTGCAGTCTTAGCACTTATTACTTTGTACTTTGCATTTTTCAGTAACAGTTTGCACGATCGAAATTGTAAGTTAATTTGCGATTATTGTAAAACATCTATAAATGTTATTTCGAAAAATTAACAACTATAAGTGATTATTTCTTTATTAATCATTAATAGAAGAGCAATAGCAACGAAGATATATTTGCAAAGTTTTTATGACCAGTTAAATTCTTAGCACTTAGTAAAATTTTGCAAAGTGCAAAGTGATAAGTTTTTGGTTAAATACGTCCCAGGTCTCATAAAAATAAGAAGCCAATAGAGGTGGAGGCAAATAGAACATTTACATTGATTCGGTGCTGCTATTCCTTCACTAATTCACAAAAAAAGTACAAGATAATGTAAATTCAAAATAATGAAGTATAATACCTGTGATGATATTTTTTATCCGTGAAAATATTTAATTTTCATCAGTCTTCATAAAAAAATAAAAAAAAAAATAAAAATAAACAACAATTCTTCGGTCTGGTATGAGTTTAGCTTTTTGTTCGAAACAGTTGGTTAAAATAAAAAAAACCAAAAACTTTTCGGTTTCCTCAATTTTTTTTTTTTCATATAATTTATCGTTGGGTGTAGAGAGGTTTAGTGATAGGATTAAAAATAAATTAAATTAAAAAAACGGTTTATTATATGAAATAATAAGATTTTAACTTTTTTGTTTGGTAAAAATTTAATATTTTTGTGCTCAGTATGTCAAAACTCGAAAGGAAAGTGCTTTAGAATAAAAAGTTTTTGTAAATTAATT
The DNA here is from genome assembly GCA_963556165.1 of Tipula helvola. NCBI lineage: Eukaryota > Metazoa > Arthropoda > Insecta > Diptera > Tipulidae > Tipula > Tipula helvola. The sequence continues at coordinate 325,103,303 of OY744482.1, forward strand.
TATTTAGATTTAATTGTTTACGCAATTTATTTAGGATATATAAGATCTTCTTCTGAAAGGGTAAAGTAACGATATTTTAAATGCCATGACCTTCGGTAAATTATGAGTTAATACTTCAACACGGAGATAGGATAGGTTGATTATTAATCTGGGATGATAAAGCTTTTGTTTTTTTTTAAAGTTTTCGTTTTGTTTTTATTATGAATTTCCACAACATATTTGATTTATTACATTGTGTTAAGAAAGAAAATATTATAAATTTTGAAAGGTCTTGTTTGTGTGTGGCTGTATGTGTTATATAGCGGGTGATAATTTTTCTTTATGGTTCACACACGCACACACTAACAAAAAAAAATATTTAGGCGGGGTATAAGATTTATACTCTTCAGTGAAAAAATAATAGTGTGTCATTTTTATTGTTATCACCCTTTTATATGAGAGGGTTGTTGAGGAAATAATAAAAAAAAAATAAAATGAAATACAAGAAAATTATTGATTAGATTTTCACTGATCTATTGTTACAGTTCATCGAATTTTTAACACATTGGAATTTTACTTGCTGAGTGTTTTTTTTATTTTTTATTATCAAACGCCAAGATAATAGAATTCGTCTATTTATTTTGAATTGATTTTATTGTTATCCACAAAATACAATTTTTTTATGTTCCTATATACATACATGCACGGTACTATTATACTCTGGTCATTGAGTAACACAGAGGATGATTGGTTTAAGAGGATTATTAGGATTGACATTTATTTTACTTATTTTTTTTTTGTTGGGGATTTTATATATGTGTGTGTGTACACAACATTTTTTTTATGTGTTTTGCTGTGTTAAATTGACTTGGAAAAACGATTTTGTTACCATAAAAAATTTCGTTACTTGATATTTGCCATGGATTACATGTTCTCTATAATATATTATACTTAGTTATGTATATGTATAATATGTTGTATGTTGTAGTTTAGATAATTTGTGGGTTTTGTTTGCGGTGTGTACGTCTAAATTAGTCTTGCTTAATTATATTCTAATATCCAATCAAATACATGTGTAATACCAACTAATAAACCAAATTTTTGGAAAAAGATTAATTTCTAATTTATGTTTTTGGATAGATATGAACTTCAGGATTGACATGAAATATATAATTTGTAATTTATCATTAATTAGTTGAAACTTTTTTCTATTTAACTTTGAAGGTCTAAAAATCTGGGTAGCATTCTGCAATATAGATATTTTGCTTTTGTGAATGTTTGATCTTAAGCTATATAGATAAAAAAATAATTTTACTTCTACAAAAAATAAATGAAACCCTTTTTTTAGATTAGAAATATTTTATCATTGAATTTCACCCTCGACGTTTAAAAAGATTTTTATTATTAAAATAAAATTCAGAAACACTTTTGATAAAGAGCATTTTCCATTTTACCACCAAATTAAAAGCTAAGACAGATAAATGAATTATTAAGGGAAAATACGAAAACAGCATGATAAAAAAAAGCAAAACAGAAATATAACCTACATTTATTAGAGGCGCGACCCACGCAATATATACGACCAACTTGCTTAAGTATTTTTAATCCGTACTAATTTCTAAATCATCTTTTTGTAATTAATTAATTTTTTAGATTTGAAATTTTCTTTCAGTTTAAAATAATAAAATTTAAAATTATGCCGATTCGCCTTAAGCAACAGAAATGGTTAGTCAGAAGGTTTAAAATAATTTTAAATTTTTGATGGTAAAACCAAATATGTTCCAATTATTTTGCAGGCAAAAACATTTACTACCAAAAAGGTATTGAACAAAAGATAGAATGGGAGGCCTATATTTTAAGTGGAAATCAAATGTCCCAATTATCGCCAGCCAAGTTGATTGCGCTTTCATGATATCATAATGAACCATCAAAAATCTCAATAAGTTGAGTTCCGTAAACCAAGTTGATCTCTACAAATCGAAAACATAAAAGAAGGTACAATTTAAGGAGCTCCCAATCTCCCATGCCACCAAAGAGGTGGTATGGTTTAATCGTTATAATAAGGTAAGAGTCACAATCCAAAGAGCCCGAAAATAATTTGATGAACTAAATTTTTGAATTCTACATCTGAACCATTTTGCTATGAGTTGCCTGACGGAAAATACAATCACTTTCACATTTAAATTAATTCTTATATTTAAGATCAAATTTATGGGTTGTCGATAGCAAATTGATTAACCTCACAAATATCGTTATTTGACAGATTCGGTAAGCACTCTATTCCAACCTGGCTAACATACATATTTATTTGCTTTATAAACTGCCATTATTAAATAACTATTTTGACCATCTTTCAATCTCTTTTAATGTAAAGATTTAAAAATAACAAACAGTAAAAATAACTCAAAAACTTGGTCAGCTAATTTTTGACGATTCTTCATTTTAGTTTTAGTCGATTGCTGTGAATATGAGGTTGGATGTTAACCAAAATTACCGAATATAACATAATTATTAATTGCAGTAAGAACCAAAATTTTTGATCAGTTATTCAATAGATCACCCACAAAATAAATGAATAAAGAATTCAAAATTGCTCTAAATAAAATCACCCGAAAACTGGAAAGACCAAAATACACTTCATATGTATTTCATAAGAGGATTGGAATTTCAATCGAACTAGAGATGAAAGTTAGATCGAAGTGGGAATGGTATAGAAAATTTTCTAAAAATGTTGAAGGACGCGACACGGGAAACAACGTTAGGCTACAATACTGTAATGAAGCATATAATTAGATAACTTGCGGCACTACAGCTTCAAGATTTATAAAACAAAAAGTTTATTTCCTAAACGTTTTAAAATTATAGGAAACACCTTTGCACAAGTGGCGAGAAGGGGAATATTTCAAATTTGCAAATGGGTGTAAATGTGATCTGGAGCAATGTGCGGCAAAGATTTGGTTTTCTGATGGACACAACAAAAGCCGAATTTAGCAAAATTATCAAATTTCTTCAAAGTGCTGAAATTTCTCGATTTCTCTATATCGATTATGATGAAATTTGACATGGGCGATAGTAATGGGATTCTAAAATAATTTTTGGATAATGTTCTGCAATATGGCCAGGTAAGGTGGAAGAACTTCACTGTCTTGCATTACAAAATCTTCCAAGTACAAAATCTTTCATTCGAAAATTTTGCAATTTAGTATCTGTACCTGTCTTTAGTATCTAACGTAATATTGCTTATTCATAAAATTTCATTTCTAAATAGATAAGTCAGTTTTGAGTTTAGATTAAATTTTAGCAATTTTATTCACAATAAAAAAACATAAGTAAAGTTTTTAGTTAATGAATATTTAATATTAAAGTTAAAATGAAAATTGTTTTTTATTTTAATGAGCCAATATATTTATCAATTAAACAATTTTTTATTTGGTTTAGGGCTCTTTTTTATTTCTTTAAACTAATTAAAGCTTTAGCTTTCGAACCCGCTTCGGATTCATTTTCAAAAGCGTAATTACGCTTTTGCCTTTTGCCCCAACATTGGTCCTTCGAGCCGGATCGGCTAAGTATACCTTATATTCTAAATTCTAAAATCTCACTAAACCAGATTAAATTTGTGAATAGATGTTAACATTTATATTATAATAAAATTGCCACTTATAATTAGTTGCATATAGCTTGTGCCTTATTAGCTAAAAGGACAAATACGAATAGTGAGAACTCTAAAAATTATTTAGAAGAAATAAAAATAGTGAGAACTATAAAGTATAAACATTTAGTGAAGTATGTGAAATTATTATTGAATTAACTGATTGCCAAATAAACCAAAATCGCCATTTTGTCCGCGATACATTTTAACAATTTCCGATCGAGTTTTGTACAAACGATCAGATCGTGGAAGTTAAACATAGTAATTAAGTGCTCATAGTGTTTGTGTGTTAAGATTAATTACACGACTCGTAGAGTTTTAGAAAGTTTTTATTCTCGTGATTAATCAAATGGCTGAATTACTTGCACTTAGGAAACAGAGATCGGTCAATAAGGGCAAATTGACGTTTATAATAAACAGTATCAAGAAGAATCCTAATGAAATTTTTGAGTTGGATCAAGAACAGGAACCCGACATGGACTACGAAGAGAATTACTACAAGGCGATGACAGAACTGTCCACTATAATACGAAAATTGGGACTATCGTCTCTAAAGTCTAATGCAAGTGTCGACAATAGTATGAATCTGACTCAATCAGGAAACGTAGAAGTTCGTCTACCAAAGCTGAATGTACCACCTTTTGCCGGGGATTATATGGAGTGGCAATCATTCTACGACTTATATAGCGCAACCATACACGATTCATCTTCGTTATCGCCGGTACAGAAATTCCAGTACTTGAAAAGCTTGCTTAGAGGAGAAGCTGCTAGCCTGTTGAGACATCTGACCATTACTGAGGCCAATTACATCGAGGCGTTGCAAAAATTACGACAGCGATATGATCGTATGAGACATACAAATACTTCCTTCATTCGGACGTTCATCGAACAGCCAACAATCAGCATAGCAACAAGTACCAACATCAAACGGTTACTTGATACATCGGATGAGGTATTACGAGGGCTGAAAGCCGTGGGACCGAGTGGTGATTCAAAGGATCCATGGCTCATATACATTCTAGTGCAGAAATTGGATGAAAAAAGTAAGGCGCAATGGGCACAGCATACTGCAGAAAAGGATTCTCCTACGGTCGAAGAACTATTTGAATTTTTGTTGCGAAGGGGAGATGCCTTGGAATCCTCGAAAGGGTCATTTAGACGGTCAGCGACCACTAAGGAACAACATATTAAGGGTCACGTAGTTTCAAGTAATTGGTGCTGTGGTGTTTGCAACGATACAGAGCACATGACATATCAGTGTCCAAAATTCAATGCCATGGAATTAGATGAAAAAAGAAAATGGGCAAAGGAGTGTAATCGCTGTTTTAATTATTTGAGTGGTGATCATGGAGTCTTCAAGTGCAGGTCAAAACGGAGATGTACAGTTTGCAAAAGTAAACATCACACATTATTGCACGCTGATCAATCGACACAAACTACAAAAGGCCTTGTAGCGACCAACGATGACGAAGCAGAATCAGATGGTATTGAAAATGTAACCTGTGCGCATACCTATAACCGTGTCGTGCATATGCATACGTTACTCCCTACGGCCATAGTCAATGTAGTCACCGATTATGGTAAGAGTTTCCCGTGTCGAGCACTCTTGGATTCAGGATCGCAAGCTTCGTTTATTACTGAAACGTGCATAAAAAGGTTAAACGTGAAACGAGCAAATGCACGAATTTCAGTATCAGGATTAGGTAATTCGGCAGCAGCGATTACCAGGGGAAAGGTGGAATTAAAATTAGAAACAAAAACTAGTGAGCAAGAGCACATAATCCTTCAGGCATTAGTCCTTCCGAAGATAACTTCAAATCTACCGGCAATTACAATTGATAGAAATGAAATCGAAGAATTGAACCTTCGCGACATTACACTAGCTGATCCAGAGTATTACAAACCAAATAAGATAGACATACTCATTGGGGCCGAACATTTCTTCCAAATATTACAAAATGGGCAAATGAGAAGTCAAGCAAATACAATTATTCTGCAGAAGACAGTGTTTGGTTGGGTCGTATCTGGACAAGCTTCAAGGGCAAATGGCGTTCCTGATATTCAAGCGTACTGTTCCAATATTATAAATGAAACTGCAGAAAACATCGATAAAACGTTGCGAAGGTTTTGGGAGGTTGAGGAAATCAGATCAAAAAACATTTTGACCAACGAAGAAGAATTTTGCGAAAATCTTTTTACGAACCACAGACTCAATGCTAAAGATGGCAAATATATCGTGAAATTGCCATTTAAGGAAAACAAGTTGGAGTTGGGGGAGTCATTAGCCATCGCGGTTCGACTATTGCAGAGCATGGAACGGCGATTTCAAGTGGATAGCAGCTTGTATGAGGAATACAAAGGTTTCATGCAGGAATATGAAAGATTGGGCCACATGAAGGAACTAGAAGTATCAGAAAAGAGCCAGTTTTGTGTGTACCTAGCTCATCATGGAGTAATAAAACAATCTAGTACCACCACTAAGTTACGTGTCGTGTTTGACGCTTCATCAAAGACCAGCACTGGTATATCGTTAAATGATTGTCTTGCTGTGGGTCCGACTGTATATACAATCATCATTGACAGAAATTTTGTTAAGATTTCGAGAGCATGCCGTAGCCTTTGCAGCCGACGTATAAAAAATGTACCGGCAGATTTGGATAAACAGTAATGACGCCAATTATCAGCGAATAGTATGGAGAAATCACCCTTCGGAACCAATTCGCCACTACAAACTACTTACTGTGACATACGGAACATCATCAGCTCCATTTCTGGCCACTAGAGTTCTCAAAGATATCGGTCAACAACATGTTAACAAAAATCCAACTGTGGGAAAAGCAATAATCAACGACTTCTACGTTGATGATTTACTGTGTGGGACTGATACAGTTGACAAAGCCATAGAGTTAAAGCAATCAATTGGTACTACTTTGCGGGAGAAGGGTTTTAATTTGAGGAAGTGGACATCCAATTCGGTACATTTAAATGAGCAGATGCAAGAAAAGGATGCAATACAAATCACTGACAAAACCGACACTAAGAAAGTGTTGGGATTACATTGGAGCCCAACGGAAGACAATTTTATTTTCACTTCCAAGTTATTATCGATGATGCCGTGATATTTATAAAAAGGAAGGTGCTGTCAAATGCGAGCAAAATATTTGATCCTTTGGGACTCTTGGCACCGATTGTCATTAAGATCAAAATTTTTATTCAGCAATTATGGTTGGCTAATTTGGATTGGGATGATCCTTAGGTTAGGTTAGGTTTGGGTGGCGGTCCAATTTTTCCTCCAACTCATTGAAACCACTTCGAGCTTGCTATGAAGCGCTGGATACTCCTGACGTCCTTCTCAATGAGCTCCGTCAGGTCGTTGAAAAGGGGTGCCCTGATGATGTGAAAGAAGATGAAGTACTGTCTCTTCCTCCTCTTCGTCCTCGCAACTACGACAGTAGTCATGTGAGAAGAAACCAAGTCTACTAGCATGTCTGTCTATGAGACAGTGCCCCGTAATGATCTTTTGAAGGATGAACTACTAGGTCGCTGGACTACAATATATCAAAATTTAAAAGCTGTTCAGGAATTAAGTGTTCCTCGTTTCATAGGGAATATTAATATTTCAAGTATTGAGCTCCACGGTTTCTGCGATGCAAGTGAACGGGCATATGCAGCGGTTGTATACTTCAGAATCACATTAAATAATGGGTCAGTTTTCGTGAATCTAGTTATTAGTAAAACGAAGGTGTCGCCAATAAGACAAATATGAATACCACGTCTTGAATTGTGTGGCGCAGTATTACTCAGCAAATTAATTAAGTTTGTTGTACAAAATTCATCATTCCACTTCAATCAAATTACTGCTTGGACTGATTCGAAAATTGTACTTGACTGGCTTTCGTCACACCCGCGACGCTGGAACACATTTGTTGGAAATAGAACATCCGAAATAATAGAAGAATTACCTCGCGATAAATGGAAGTATGTTCGCTCTATTGATAATCCAGCAGATTGTGCCTCTCGTGGTTTATGTCTAAATATGTTGAAAGGTTTCGATCTTTGGTGGAGGGGTCCAAATTGGTTGAGTTTAGAAACAGAGAATTGGCCGCCACAAGAATTAAGTCGTCAAGCACCACCACTCTAGAGTTACGCCGTCACGTGTTTAGTATAACTACAAACGAGAACATAATTATCATTGAAGAACTTGCTGAGAATCATTCATCATATAACAAATTACTCAGAGTAATTGCTTACATTCATAGATTTGTCAAAAATTGCAAGACGGCGAAGCAGATTAGAGAAACTACCATTACGTTTAGCAAGGATGAACTGTTTGAAGCAAAGGCGTCCGCAGTAAAGGCCATCCAACTGAAATATTTTAATGAAGAATTACAACAGCTGAAGGAAACAAGAAGTCTATCAAGTGCAAGCAAGATATCTTTGAATCCGTTTATTGATAAAATGGGTGTATTACGGGTTGGTGGAAGGATATCAAATTCAAACGCAAATTATGATGCGAAACATCCCATGATATTACCATATCAATCCATATTATCCACGCGAATAGTTGAGGAAGCGCACTTAGATTACAAACACGCTGGCGCTTCATTATTGCTAGCTAATTTGAGGCAGTGTTTTTGGATTCTAGGAGTTAAACGAATAATCCGTAGGATTATATCCAGATGTGTCGTTTGTACCAAAATGAAGGGGAAAACAGAAGTGCAAATCATGGCAGATTTACCAGCTGCAAGGTCTGAATTTATCAGGCCTTTCCTCAAGGTTGGGGTAGACGTCGCAGGCCCCATATCAGTTCATCTAACTAAGGGAAGAGGCCAAAAAACTTACAAGTCGTACGTGTGTCTATTTATTTGCCTCAGCATGAAGGCCGTTCACATGGAACTAGTGGGAGATTTGACTAGTGAATCATTTCTCGCTGCGTTAAAGCGATTTGTTTCAAGAAGGGGCATTTGCACCGATTTGTACTCCGACAATGGCACAAATTTTGTGGGTGCCAATAAATTATTGACACAACAAATTTGCAAAATCATAAATCAATCTAATTAATGTTCTCATTTTCTTTCAAGCAAATTCATTACGTGGCATTTTAATCCTCCAAGCGCCCCTAGTTTTGGTGGCATTTGGGAACGTGCAATAAGATCGATGAAATTTCACCTAAAAAGAACCATTGGAGCCAGCATACTTACCATGGAGGAGATGACAACGTTGTTAGCAGAAATTGAGGCTATAATGAACTCAAGACCACTATGTGTATTGTCTTCGGATGACTTGGAAGTTCTAACACCATCGCATTTCTTAATCGGTCATTCGAACGCCAAAATTTCTGAAAACTACGTGTCCAGTACTCAAGTAAACCTCAACAAAAGATGGCAAAATATGCAGCGAATATCCCACCAATTTCACAAACGATGGCATGTTGAATACTTGACGTCGTTGCAGCAAAGAGCAAAGTGGCATAAAGCAAAAGCGAATGTCAAAATAGGAGATATTGTTGTCATCAAGGAAGATGATGTACCATCAACCCACTGGAAATTAGGAAAGATTGTAGCTGTTGATCCAGGAAACGATAATGTGGTAAGGGTTGTAACATTAAAAACAAAATCAGGAGAATTTAAGCGGCCAATCAACAAAATTTGCATCCTTCCTGTTGAATCGGATGATTCAAGGCTGGCGTTATATTTAGAGATGAATGCGAAAAACCTAAAATAAAGATTCATTGTAATTATTAGCTTCATTCTAGTAACTTAAAAATTTAGCTTAAAACGAGTGTCGATGCAACTAAATCAGATACTCCATCAGGCATTTACCGTAGTACCGTACCGAATACAAACAATAAAACATAAATATTATTATTATTATTATTAATTCCGTATGAAATTGTAAACATAAATCTGATTGTTAAATTATTTATCTGATTTGGTTGCGTACAGTTACTTTATTGTTTGTCAATTTCTTAATTTGCAATTGTACTAGACTATTATTATTACAACAAGAAGCATACTAAATAGTGATTCATAGATGGCAGATAGAAAACATTAAAAAATTTATAGCATTTACTTCATTCATTGTACACATAGAGGCATCATAGATACATTTTCATAGTATTATCGCTATATAAGTTGCCCGCGAAAATAAAAGAAAATATTGATTTTTTGCGGAGTGATACGAATAAAATATTCAATAAAATTAAGGCGTAAAAATTAATCTGTGAAAATTAAGACTAGAAAATTGTTAACGATTGAATTAAAGAGTTTGTGTATTATCAAATCAATCAACAGTTTTTTTATTATTTCGAACCAGTTTTCGAACCAGCTACATATCTTGGGATAAAACGTGAATGCAGCAAAGTAAGCAGCCATTGAAATTGAAGCAGTGGATAAGCAATTTGCCTTTTGACCCAACACAGCGTAATTACGCTTTTGAAAATGAATCCGAAGAGGGTTCGAAAGCTAAAGCTTTAATTAGTTTAAAGAAATAAAAAAGAGCCCTAAACCAAATAAAAAATTGTTTAATTGATAAAATGAAAATCTTCTTTTTCCTGATTATTTCAATAAAATATGCTGGATAAGGGAGATTTAATCTTCATTTTCCAAAATTTAAATTTTCGTTTCTGGTTAATACAGATTTAATATTAGAATTAGAATGGAAATCTTCCTTTTCCAGAATATCCGTTTTTTTTTTGTGAATAAAATTGCCATAATTTAATCTAATCTCAAAACTAACTTATTTGAATTTTCAATTGAGAAATGAAATTTTATGAATAAGCAAAATTATGTTAGATACTAAAGACAGGTACAGATACTAAAACTGCAATATTTTCGAATGCAAGATTTTGTACTTGCAAGATTTTATAACTGCAAGATTTTGATTTGCATGATTTTTAAAAAATGCAAGATTTTGTACTTTCAAGATTTTGTATTGCAAGACAGCGAAGTTCCACCATAATTGGCCACATTCCAGAACTTTATCCAAAAATTATTTTAGAATTCCATTACCATCGCCCATGTCAAATTTCATCATAATCGGTCAAGAAACAGCGAAGTTCCAACGATCAACTGAACCACAATCAATTGTCTATACCAGTGCTTCTCAAACTTTTTCATACTGCGGCCCCCGAAATCGGAAAAATTAAAATCCAGAGCCCCCAAAAATTATTATTATTCAATAATAACGAATTTAGAGGTTTGGGCATTCTTGTTGTTTTTGTAATCCATATCCGTATTCCGCAATTTAAAACAATGTTCTTCCAACCTAAAATATTGCTTTAGCTTCATCCGATTTGTAGGATTAAAAAATTCTTTTACGCATAAATTGTATAATTCTAAAAATTTATTAAACATTTTGAAATACTTGAAAAGATTTCGCATAAAAATTCGCTATTAAAAATTGGATGCTTCTGTAAAAACTCCAGTACGGTATATTTTAACTAGACATACGAGTGGAACAGAACAGATAAAGAAATGACTAACTAAGGTTGAAGCTAAACTTTTTTGTGCTGACTATTCTGGATAACCCGAACCTAATTTGCTTCGTTTTTAATTTTAGCGTCAAATGGTTTTTACTTGGGTATTTAAGACCAAATTTGGATATAATTCTTCTGAATTATCGAAATATGAAAATTCTGGAAATACTTGAAACATAAAAAAAATTGAGTTTTTCTGTGCAAAATTCAGAGTTAGCAATTTTATATCCAAAATTTGAAATTTTGAATATTTGAGTTTTTTTGTAAAATTTTGTAAGTTACTTGATAACTAATTGCAAATTTACACCAATTTTGGAAATTTTTAACAATTTTCGTAAGTTTTCTAAATTTTTACGGTCTTTTCGATACTATTCATTAATATTCAGATTTTCCTATATTACTGAAATTGTTCGAAATCAATCGACATTCACATAATATAGAGATTTTTCCAATTTTTCTGTGGTAATCGAAATTGTTCCGCGGTTTATTCTAGTTTTCTTAAGTTTTTCGACATTCCAAGGACTATTCAAGATTTTTAAAGATTTTCGAATTTATCCGAATTTTGTAAGGCTATGTTCTGTGCTTAGCTTTGAGTTGTAAGAACTTGCAGAGTTACACATTATAAATCTAAATGGTGATATTCAAAAGTTTTTTAGGATTATGTAGGTTATTTTACTGTAGGTTATACCCAGGTTATTTCAATATACAATAAATGCAAAAATATACGGAATTTTGTATTTTCTTATTTATTGCAAATGTATTAGGGATTCATTTTTTTATTTTGGCAATAAATTGTTTACCATTAGAAAGATTATACTGTGATTTATCTATTGTTGTCATTAACTTGAATTTTTTTGAAAATGGACTTAGGCCACTTTCAAAATAAACGGCTCATTTAGAACTCGTCGTAGCATAGAATCATGTTATTTTCATCTACTTTTGAACGATGGCCCGCATATGTCAGATTGGTTTTCTTACACATGGAATGCTCGAAAATGAAAACACATTTTGGATGAAGGATTTTAACATTGAAAACATATATTCCGAATTTTTTCCTAAAACCTCCCTCTTTTTAGATAAAATTACTTTTTTTTTACCTTTTTTAAATTTCTGAGTAAAACGATTTGAGTTGAAAAGCATCGATAAGTGAAAGCTCTTAAAACAATAGCTGTTGACAATTTTCTGAAATACATGATTTATGCTGATAAAACATTTTTAAAAACCACATTATTAAAAAGCTCAAAAATGTTAAGTTCAAACCCTAAAAGTATGAATTAATTGTCAAGCTTAAAGCTTATTCTAAATTTATTCCAAAATCCCACCTTCTTCCAATCTATCGAATTTCAGAATAAAAAGTAAATAATTTGGGCTAAAAAGCTTCGATACGTGAAAGCTCCTAAAACTAAAAGTTCGACTTTTTTTGCAAATACAAAATAAAACGTTTTAACAAAATTCTCAAATTATGAAAGGCTCAAAAATGTTAAGTTCAAACCCAAAAGTATAAATTAATTATCAATCTTAAAGCTAATTAGTGATTTTCCCAAATATAATTGCAACGCTTGCTGACTGGTGGCTAAAATATTTCGTATGTAGTTTTATATGGTCAAACATGTGTTTGAATGTTTAATTAAATTATTAATTTCGACTAAATTAATTTAAAAATTTGATATTTATTATTAATCGCAACATACTCATCTTTATTAATCATAAAAAAAAAGTAGGGGGACATCCACTAATTTAGACAAGAAACTTGTATTTGTAAACATGATTTTACTTGTTTTTGCATGTAAAAAAAAAAAAAAAGTAGTCAGCGCTGCCCAAGCGTGGGGACAAATGAACTAAAATCGATATTGGGAAAGTCCCTCATTGGAAACAAACATTCTAAATATATCCCAAAATTTCGTTACATAGGGTAATTTTGAGAAAATTGTTTAAAAAGTTTCGATCAGTGGGAGGTCTTAAAACTAAAAGATTGAAACTTTTTGCAAATACATATTTTTTGCACATAAAACAGTGTAACAAAAACCTGAAATTATTAAAAGTCTGAGAAATGTTAAATTTAAACCCAAAAACATAGTAGCTGCATTTCTTGACGTGTGATTTGATCCAGATCAGATAATGTCTCATGAAACGACACCAAAATTCGTAAAATATCAATTTTCTGTCTCGTTTTGTTTTGAATTTTCCTCTTCATACTCGTACTGTATTCATCTTATTCTTTGTCGCTTTGTTCAACTATATTTTAATAGCTGAACTAATTTTTAGATCTCCATTTGAGATCCAAAATGAATTTTGGATCAAGTGTTGTTGTTACTTCACATATAAATTTTGATCTGATCCGGATCACTATGCGTTAAGGAATACAGCTAATATTAATTTATATCTATCAAGCCCAAAGCTCACTGTAACAAATATTCTTATTCTAAAATTCCAAAATGATTTGATTCAAAAAGCTTCGATAAACGAAAGATTATAATAATACTAAGTTTCCTAGTGAAATGGTTTGGTTTGATTAAAAGCTTTTGAAAATTTACATTGAGAACAAATATATTAAATTAGCCCTAAATTCCGTTGCTCCATGTAAAATCGAATTTCTGAGTAAAATGGTTTGGTTTAAGAAGCTTTTATAATTGAAAGCTCTTAAAACTAATAGTGCTTGACATTTTTTACAAAACATAATTTTTGTTCATAAAACATTTTAAGAAAAACCTTAAATTATGAAAATTCTTCAAAATGTTAAGTTCAAACCCAAAAGGTATAAATTAATTATCAAGCTTAAAGCTCATTGAAAACAAATATCATATTTATCTGAAAATACCATTTTCCTTTATAATTTCAAGTTTCGTAGTAAAATCGTTTGGCTTGAAAACATTTGAAAACTGAAAGCTATTGATGATTGTTGATTAACTCTCTCAACATTAAAAGTTAAGGTAAAACCCAAACTGGTTTAAATTAATTATCAAGCTGAATTTTTTAACAAAACTTGCGGTTAATTCGATATTTGAGAACTTTCAAGAATATTCAAGATACTTTGAAAATCCTACATTTTTGGGATTATTCCGAAATTCTTGATATTTTTCAAATTATATTCGAATTTTGTGATGCTTTATCGATATATTTAGAAATCATCAGAGCATTGAGTTGCAAGATGTTTCGTGTCATCTACTCTCAAAATCAGATACTTTTAATAAATGCGAGACAAGACAATAGGAAGAATAAGTTTTTCACTTAAAGCTTTACTTGATCATAGGGACAAGTACCTACAATAAGCATTTTTAGGGGCCCAAAAAAATTTTTGCGGGAGCCCGAAATTTGTAGTTACGCCACTGTAAATAATGGTAAAGGGTTTTATTTCTGAAATCTAGTGGCTGCTTTTTGCTTAATTGCCAACTTTTATGATAAATTGTTCCGATTGATTAAATTTTCTTCAAATTTGGTAGGTTTGGGTAGATTTGCAAATCAATCAAAAGATTTTTAGTCTAGAAATTAGAATGACACCAATAACGAATGTGATCTTTTTATGTGTAAAACCAAGGTAAAAGTTTCGACAAATTTATAAAACTAGTTAATAATTTATATTTTATAGGCATTTTGTCTGAAGGTAGTTACACAAATTTTTGGCAAGTATTCGAAAAATTAGCCAACATTTCTGTAATCAACCGTTTTACCGAAAATTGGAATTGGATCCGCTTCAAAAAACTCGGCATTAGAATCCTGGAATTTTCGATTTTGAGTTCTCAACACTAACTTGATATACAATTTAACCAAATTGATATTTTTGAAGCCAAATTTGAAAAGCTGCCATTTTAAATAAGTACATTTTGAATATCCAATTTCACAAATTTTCATACACCTACATAAGTTAATAGCTTTTACTTTAAATTTAGCTCCAAGAAATTACTTTGGATATCGACCTATGATTTAAAAATGTTGTTACTTCATAAATGGCCTCAATTTTAACTATGATTTTTTTATCCCGCAGGTCAAGGGTTGCGATCTGAAATTCCTATTCATGTTCATTATAGAACAAGAACCTGCCCACCAAAATCATCGTGATTGTGGAATTCTTGTACACATTTCATATCATTCAAGAACCATTAACACAGAAAACCGTAGCGGCCATTGATCATAGGCAGATTCAGAAATTTGTGTGCGAGGAAATTGTGCGGTTTATTAGAGATATTAAGGCGAGGTTTAAGGGCTCCCTGGCAATAGCTCCACGGCCCCTAGGAGGCCGCAGCCCAAAGTGTGAGAAGCACTGTTCATACGATCAATTGTGTCCACAATGAATCGTTCATATGATCAATTATATCCACTATAATTTATATCCACGGTCAATTGTTGTAAGATCAATTGTTGTACGATCAATTGTTCACTATCATTTGTCTACGGTCAATTGACAGTAAATCAACATCATCTCAACTTCCAACTCAGCATCTAACGCAAACATTAACTTAACACGAAACTAAAGGCATAACACAATAATTTTATCAACAAGGCACGAAGCACTATCGAATATGGTTGAAATTAACTCAAGCTTACTCTAACTCAACCCTCAAATGAATTTCCAAATAAATCCCCAAATAAACTGTTCACTCACCCACAACCCAACCCATCTCAACTTATATCTCGCGTATCCTTAATGAACTTAAATTTTTTGCGGTAGTTGTCCTCTTGAATTTTTCCAAGGCACTGGATTTTATTAATCATCATCTTCTCCTACAAAAGTTGAAATTATTTTACAATTTTTCGAGTTGTGTTCCTATCTGTTGGATAGGACTCAGATTGTAAATTTATTAGGTGCCTTATTACAAGCAGTTTCAGCTACTTGTTGATTCCCTCAGAATATCTATTATTCGGCCAACAGTATTTTCCCTTTTTATTACTGATTTAGCTGATTGCATTTCTGGTTCAAAATTCCACTTCTAGGCGGACGATGTTCAAATATACTAACTACAAACTAACTACAGAATGGTTCATTAGAAAATATAAATGAAATGAATATAAATGAAATTTTTTCCAAAATTAATGAAAATCTGAGAAGTATTTATTCATGGTTTACGTCAAATAGTCTTTTTTTAAATATACGATGAAAACACAGGCTGTGTTAATTTGTAGAAGCAATTATTCGGGTATAATACCACCGAATTTGTGTATTAATAATGATAAATTAGCATTAGTTGATACAGTTTGTAATCTGGTTCTAGGCATGAATAGCAGCTTTACTTGGAATGACCACATTATTGAAA
Organism: Tipula helvola; assembly: GCA_963556165.1. Taxonomy (NCBI): domain Eukaryota; kingdom Metazoa; phylum Arthropoda; class Insecta; order Diptera; family Tipulidae; genus Tipula; species Tipula helvola. The sequence goes on from OY744482.1 coordinate 325,119,657, forward strand.
CCTGTCGCAAGCTAAATTCTCTTCTGTATGGCTTAAGATTTTATAGAAAGGGTTATCCAGGGAACTTAAGATTATATTTGGTTAAAGCGTTAGCCATCCCGCATTTTGCTTTTAAAGTTAGATGTGTAAGCTCAATTAACTTGATTTGGATTATATATGTATACGTTTTGTACTACAAATCCAACGTTTTATAAATCAGATTCATTAATTTGCAAATGAAATGATTCATCTTTATCCAAATCATATTGACTCTTTTCCAAATTAAGTTCAAACTGCCAAATTCAAATTCATCAGTTATGGAAATATCACATTGAAATTAAGAAATCGGATTGAAGTCCTTTGACTCACTGATAATTCGTATTTAAAATTTTTGAGATTATTTGTAACCAATATTTTTGCGATTACAATTTGAAAATTATTTGAAGTTTGTGATGTTAGTATTCGGGATAAAAAATATTTTTCTCGACTCAATTGTGAACCAGTAAAAACTTAATTGTTTATACCGGTAGGTGGGGGAGAAATTAAACTTGTTTGGCACCTTGCTTTTCCTTAACCTGCGACTAGGGCATCCAATTCCGGAATTCGAAATTCCGGTATTCCGGAATTCCGGCCCATATTTTAGTTTTAATTATTCCGGAATTGTAAACCTTAATTCCGGAATTATCGGATTTCTATTTCTCACACTAATTTAAGTAATTTCAAATTAATTTTATGTAATTATAGTATTTTTTGTACTATAAAATAGTAAAACTTTTCTAAAGTGACCACTCAAGAGTCACAGAAATGTTGGTCACTTTATGCAGGTGGTCAGTTTAAGGAATAAAGCAGTCCAATAATTTGAAAATTAAAAGTCTTGCCTGACGGAAAAATTTGCTTCAATTGTAACAAATTATTTTGTATCAAATGTTATAGATAATACTCCAGGGACTGACAAAAAGTGGTCAATTTAGAGAGCTGTTCAAAATTGGTCACTTTTAAAAGTTTCACTGTGTTTTTCTTTTGCATTCACTAGGATATGACACCTAATAAACAGCTATGACAAATTCGCTCGTTGTTCATGCTTCCTGAAAAATATTAAAAACGTAGGTACACGACTTTGCATTGTGACTAGCGAACTAGTCGTATGTAACAACGCTTTTCCCCGCGTTTCGGAAAGGACTTTAATTTTGGGACGATTGTTTATGAAAATTTACCATCACAATAAGCATCGAGCCTGAAAAAGCGTATTTAGCAGCAGGAAGTATCGCCACTAAAACTCTACCTAGTCTGTATAAATGGCACAACCCCTCGGTGCGTTAGGTTTAATGATAAAAACCAGAAAAACAGGCAAAAAAATGTCAATCACTTATTTATTAAATAATGAAATAAAATAAATTGGTTGTTTCTTGTAAAATTTTGATTTTTAATTTTTAATCAGAGATTATTTAAAAAAAATCAATTCCGGAATTGATTCCGGAATTCCGGAATCGAGAGCATTGAAATCCGAAAATTCCGGAATCCCATTTTTCCCAAAAATTGGATGCCCTACCTGCGACTGAATGAGATAGTCCATCGCAGTTTCTCGTGAAATGATTTCTAAATTGTTTCTTTCATATTTATAAGTATCATATGTACATGTTGCTAAAACCAAAATTTCTAAACAATACTCTATATTTTTGTATTTCTAAATTATTTAATTTTCAATATTTCTAAAATTTACAGTTTCCATATTTGTTTATTTTCTAAATTTCCAAAATCTTAAATTAAATATATCGTATTTAGTATTAAATATCTAAATTAACTATGAAATTCCTAATATAAATTCTAAATTTCAAAAATTTTGTAAAAACTCTCTAAATACGAGTAAATATACGAATTATTAAATTTGACGAATTTCTAAGTTTATACTAACTTTAAAGATTTAGATCTTTAAATTCCCATTTTCCATTTTTACCTTCCCAAAATCGCAATAATTTTAATAAATTCTAATATCCCCATAGTAGAAAACTTAAAATTTTTCCAAAATTTCCTAATTTCTTCTCTTTACAAACTCTCTCTTCTCTTTCCAAGTTAATTTCTAAATTCAATCCAGAATTCTTCAATTTGATAAAATTCTCATTTAAGCTTCTAAGGGTTTTCGCGAGTGAATTTTAGAGTGAAGTTCAGGGTTAGTGAAAGAGAGTGTTTTCCAGTGAATTCTAGAGTGATTTCTAGGGTAGGTTGAATTAATGGGTATATTTTAAAGTGAATTTCAAGTAAAATTTTCGGCTTAATTTTAGAGTGGCTTTAGGTTGAATTTTAAAGTTAATTTTAGAATTAATTTGTCGTAATTTAAGGAAGAATTTTAAAGTAAATTTGGGATAAATTTATGGTAAATTTGATGGAGAATTTGGATTGATTTTGTGGTGAATTTTATGATGAACTTTAAGGCTGGGTTGTACGGTGAAGTTTAAGGTGCGTTTCAAGGTTAATTTTCAGTTAGGAAGACATTATGGTAAATTTGGTAATACATTTTACATTGATTTTAGATCAATTTGGGATGAATTCTACAGTGAATTTTAGGATGACATCTAAAGTGAAGTTTATAATAATTAAGGGCGAATTTTAAGGTGAATTTCATACTCCTATTAAAGTAAAGGTTTTTTTATTTTATTATATTGACTTGTTATTTTGAATCTAGAATTTAAATACAGTAAATTAAATAAATTCTGTTAGTTTTATGTCATCTACAGTTGAATTTGATTTGAAAAAAAAATGAATATGTTTTGGATAAAGGTGAATTTGATTTGGTTATATACGAATTTGATTTGGAAAAGCATAATTGTATTTTGTAAAAGGTTGAACTTGTAGTGCAAAACCTATAAAAATAAATTATTTAACTTAATTTGTATAACAATATTTAATACTAGTTTGTAAGAAATTTTTACCGTTAGGAGTAAATGCTCGTACGTATCGCAAGTTAGCAAATTGCGATAGTTAAAGATGACGGATTTGCGACTCCTTTTTGAGTTTACTAGGAATGACCTTCTCAATACATCCAGCAAATCCGCCATTTTTATACAAATAAAAAGAGTGTACGTTCCATTCCTTTTCCTATACCTAATCATAGCATATTACATCTGACGTAGGCGTAGCACGAGTGCAAATATTAAATCTGACGTAGGCGTATGAATTGTGTTGTCAAATTTTGGGATTTGCAAATTGAGTTTGAAATTAATTATTTCGTTACCGTAAATTAGAGTTACCTGCGTTTTGAAAAGTGATGTGACGTATGTATTATATGATAATCTACTAAATAAATATTGTCTTTTTGGAGACTAAACGCTCATTAGAGAAAACCCAAACTGTCTTTTTGAAGACTAAAAGGTCATTAGAGCAAACCCAAAAAATGTTTTGGAAATAAAAGCTCATTATAGCTAAACCAACAATCTTTTCTGAGATAAAAAGCTCATAAGAGCAAAATCAACAGTAGTACAAACAACAACAAACTTGATAAAAGGTAAATTATGCCTGCTAAAAAAAGAGCAGAGATGAGTGAATAAGAGAGAGAGGCGGCCCGTGCTAAAGACAGAGAAAGATATTTACAGAAAAAAGCCAATCTAGACTGAAGAAGAGAGAGACGTGGCCCGTGCTAAAGACAGGAGAAATATATTTGCAGAAAAAAGCAAATCAGTCCGAACAAGAAAAAAAGAACGAACGTGAAAAGGTGGCAAATAGAATGTCAGAAAAAAAAGCTGCACAGTCTGAACAAGACAAACAAAACGAAAGTTCAAAGGCAGCTATTAGAATGACCAAAAAAAGATCTGCACAGTCTGGACAAGAAAAACAAAACGAACGTGCTAAAAATGCAAAAAGAATTGCTCAATGTCACACTGCATGGATTGCCAAATTTGAGGCATGTACCGTGGCATAGCACACATTGGGCCCAATGTCTATTGAGTGTATTGGTTGTGAATCTTTGAAATCGAGAAAGCGAAGGTCCAAAAAATAAATAATTTCAATATTGCTGCCATAAAGGCAAGATAAAATTGGAACCTCACAGGTTCCCAGATGAGCTAAAAAAATTAATGAAACAAAGTGTCAATGATGAATTCGAAGAAGATTGGCCAACGGCCAGGCAAAGAAAGAATTTCATGGAGAACATTCGCTCCTTTAATAGTGCATTGGCATTTGCTTCCATGGGAGGCCCGTACCAAAATAAAAACAGAGAAGATGTAGTTCCCACAGGAGAAATCTACTGCTTCAAAGTGCTTGGTCAAATATATCATGCGACCTCTAAAAGTGTACACCCAAGAGAAGGAGAAAAGAGCAAATTTGCACAGCTTTACATGCTTGATTCTGAAGAAGCATGCAATGAAAGAATAGGTGACAAGCGGAACAAGGGTTGTGATAAACAAACAATGCAAAAGTTGTCTGACTGTATGTCATCAAACAATGAGTTGCAAAATCTTACAAGATGATGCAAGAAATAGAGGCGAGTTTAACCACTAATGGAAATGAGCTTCCATCTTTGATTCTCTCTTTTCGAAACGATCCTCAGAAGGATAAAAGACGATACAATGCTCCAGCAGCTAATGAAATTGCTGTTATATTTCAAAACATACGGCACTACGACACAAATAAATATCTTCCACCGGAAATGTGACGCAATGCTATATCCACTTCTTTATCCTTATGGAAATGACGGATGGAACATTGCAGTAAAAGAAATGATGTCTCAAATGGTATATTACGCTTACATCATGGCAATTAGAAAGGAGTTTAATCCATTTATATCAGCGGGAAAGCTGACACAACAATTTTCTGTTGACGCTCAAGTAAAAACGGAGTCAAGTAGAATAGAATTTATAAAGAATAATCAACGAAAACTTAGAGTTGAAAAGTACAGTGGACTAATCGATCACTTGCCTCAACGAGTGAATAATGACAATGTTTCAAAAGAAAAAGTTGGAACACCAATTATTCTTCCGTCATCCTTTCAAGGAAGTCCAAGAAATATGCAACAGCGTTATCAAGATTCTATGGCCGTTGTCAGAAAATTTGGGAAACCAGATCTTTTTATAAAAATGCAATCCTAAGTGGACTGAAATTGTCGAAAACTTGAATGGTTGCAAAGCGGAAAATAGGCCAAACCTGATTGCTAAAGTTTTCAATTTAAAATTGAAAGAACTTTTGAAAGATATCAAAGAAAGACGAGTTTTTGGAAAAGTACGTGCAATGGTGTACGTCATTGAATTTCAAAAACGAGGTTTACCTCATGCACACATTCTAATTATATTAGAAGAAGAGGGTAAGCCTCGGACAACAGAGGAAATTGATAAAATTATTTGGGCAGAGATCCCAGACAAGGAAAAATATCCTGAGCTTTACGAAGTTGTCGTAAGGCATATGATTCATGGATTATGTGGAGTGAGAAATCCAAATTCTCCTTGCATGGAAAATGGATAATGCAGAAAACAGTTTCCACAAAACTTTCAAGAAGAAACTGATACAAATGTCAATGGATACCCTAAGTATCAAAGACGTGACACGACGCAACCCGAAGATTTACAATTCAGAGGTATTAATAACTCTTGGGTTGTTCCCTACAACTGTTATCTATCACAGAAATTCAATTTTCATATTAATTGTGAATTTTGCGTCGGTATAGGAGCCGTAAAATACCTATACAAATATGTGCACAAAGGATATGATTGTAGTAATGTGGAGATAACACAATATGATGATGTTAAAAACTTCCTTGATTCGCGTTATTTAAGCCCTCCCGAGGCCATGTGGCGTATAAATGGTTATTTGATGCATGGGCAATCACATTTTGTTATACGTTTGGCAGTACATTTGCCAAAAGAACAATCTGTTGTGTTTTTGGAAGGTCAAGAACAGGAAGCAGCAGAGAAAGTGAAGGACATTACTCTTCTGACTTGGTTTAAATTAAACCAGAAAACTCCAAACGTGGCAAAACGAACAGGGGAAAGCCAAGACAATCATCATGAAAAAATAGGTGTTGGCGTTGCTTTTGACGGCAACGAAAATGTTGAGTTACCCGAGGAAATAAGGGAAAATGAAAACGTAAATAAAAATGACAACGAAGATATTTTAGATGATGATGCGGAAGACCCATTGCAGTGTTAAAGCACAAGATCTATTATACATGGATATTCCTAAACACATTGTATTTAACAAAGGAGTTTGAGTCCCCAGAAAGCAGCGAGGGAATAAAATCATTAGTAGAATGTATACAGTAGGGATGAATGACCCTGAAAAGTTTTATTTGATACTACTCTTGCTACATGTGAGAGGAACAAAATCATTTGAATGTCTACGAACTGTGGATGGTGTACTATATAATACATTTCAATATGCTTGCCCAGCAAGAAAGTTACTTGCTGATGATACAGAGTGGGATAATGCTCTCACAGAAGCTGCAGAGATACAATCAGCAAGGGAAATAAGACTTGCATTTGCACTTATATGTGCATATGGAATACCAGGAGACATTTTGAGTCTTTGGAATAAGCATAAAGACTCTATGACTGATGAGTTTGTGCGTCAGAAAAAAAGTAATCCTGAAAACCGAGCACTGCTTGACATTGAACTTTTTGTTCGTCAAAGTTCAGTTGACTACGAAAAAACGGGATTGCCAAAAACAAAATCCATTAATGATATCGTTTTAGAATACGATTTGGAAACTGAACGAAAAAAAGGTGAAGAATATGTATCAAAGCTCAATTGTGAGCAAACATATATTTATGACATGGTGATACAAGCCATAGCCATTAATGATCCTGACGGGGGAAGTGTAAAAACCTATTTATATAACACTTTATTAAGTGTTTTAAGAGGGAAAGGATACATTGAACACTCGGTCGCTCCCACCGGAATTGCTGGAACTCTTTTGGAGGGAGGAACAACATATTACTCTCAATTTAAACTACCTGTGCCATTATTAGACACAAGCTCATCTTCTATTCGAATGAAAACTGATGAGGCAAAAAGGATTAGAACAGCCAAATTTATTGTTTGGGATGAGGTTGCAATGACATCTGGCAAAGCATTGAAAGCAGTTGACAGACTTTTTAAAGACATTTTCAGTAATGAACATACCTTTGGACATGCGGTAATGCTCCTTGGAGGAGATTTCAGGCAAATACTGCCAGTTGTTCCGCTTGGCAACCGAGTTACTATACTGGAGGACACTATAAAGAGGTGTTCTCTCTGGCCAAAAATTTTTCAAGTAAGATTGAGCACAAATATGAGAACGGGGAAAGATAAAGAATTTACCAACACATATAATATTGGAGAACATTTTTGCACAACAGTTTTCAGTTAATGAAGCTAAAGACTTTGCGAATAGGGCAATATTGTATCCTATAAACGAGGACACACTTAAATTGAATGATGAAGTATTGAGTCGATTGCAAGGAGAAGATAAAGTGTACTATAGTGTAGATTCTGTAGACACTGATGATTAACAGGGGAGAACAAATTTTCCAACAGAATTTTTAAACTCCATTAATCCATCAGGTATGCCTGTACAGTGTACATGCTTTAAAGCTAAAAGTTGGAGCAGTAGTAATATTGCTTCGAAATATTTGCAGAAGCAGAGCTTTGTGTAATGGAACACGGCTCATTGTTACTCATATGAAAGCAAACATTTTATTTGCTGAAGCGTTGACAGGAAGATTAAAAGGAGATGCAATTGCATACAATAAATAAATCTCAAGGACAAACCCTTGATAAAGTGGGATTGTATTTGCCACAGCCCGTTTTCTCCAGAGTGAAATCTAAATGAAATATAAAAGTACAAGTGCATAATATTAGGTTGTTCAGAAATTAATGCAGGTTTTCAACCATTTTATTTAAAACGACATATCTCAGTTTAGAATAAATTTTATTAATCGATATAAGAAAAATTAGAATCTACACATTGCTGCCAACAAGATGCAAGTTTATTAATTCCAGTAGCATATAATTCTGAAGTTCTGGAAGCGATGAATTTATCGAAGGCATTTTTTGCGGCTGTTTGGTCGTTGAAGACTTTTCCTTGCCAGAAGTAGCTGAGATGCTTAAAAAGTGGTAGTCGGTTGGCGAGAGGTCTGGTGAGTATGGTGGATGAGGCAGAGCTTTGTAGCCAAGTTAGTTCAACTTCTGCAGCGTCGGAAGTGCAACATGTGGTCAAGCATTATCATATAGAAGAATTGGGCCCTTTCTATTGACTAATGCTGGACGCAGACGTTTCAGTTATTTATGTATTCTGTCAATTTGTTGACAATATTTTTCTGCTGTGATAGTTTCGCTAAGATTCAAGAAGCTGTAGTGGATAATTCCGGCTGGCGACCACCAAACAGTCATCATAGTCTTTTTTTGATACAGCTCAGATTTGGAGAAGTGTTTAGGTGCGTTGCCTAGGTCCAAACACTGCGCTGAACGTCATCGGTTATCGTATAGAATCCACTTTTCATCGCACGTCACAAAGCGATCGAGAAATGGTTCGTTTTTGTTGCGCAGAAGAAGTGAAGAGCAAACTTCATAACGCCGATTTTTTCAGTTTTCATTCAATTCATGTTTCACCCATTTGACAAGCTTTTTCGACTTTCCAATTCGGCTCAAATGTTCCGAAATTAATCCAAAACCTACGCCTAGGTTCCCTGTAAGCTCTCGAATAGTCGTGCGTGGATTTGCTTCCTCCAAAGCCTTCAATTCATCATCGTCAATGGCAGAGGGACGTCCGCGACCTTTCTCATCTTCAAGATTGAATTCACCATGACGAAATTTTTGAAACCAACGTTGTTTTGTGCATTCGTTAACACTTCCTTGGCCCCAAACTTTATTGATGTTTCGAGCCGTTTGTGCTGCACTGCGGCCGAGTTTAAATTAATACAAGTAAATGTGGCGAAATTCTTGTTTTGACATTTTAATTTCAAAGGTCTAAAAATAGACAAACTACAATTTAGATTAAAAATGGGTTATGTGGTAAGAAAGAGCATAAAATAAGCTTTGAAATGACGTATAATGTTAAACCCTTTGCGTAATTCTTTATTGTTAAAAAATTGTTGAAACAAATAAAATCATAAAATCTGCATTAATTTCTTAACAACCTAATACAAAAGAACAGGGAAACGTTATAGAAGGAAGTGACAAGGTTTTTACCCGAAATGTGTACAAAGAAATTCTTTGAAACACCAATTTACTTCCAACAATACTAAAAAAATCAAATCAAAGGCTTGCGATCACATATTATAAAAACTAAAATAAAAAACATCATAATTGACGAGATCAATGTGATCGGGTGGAGGTGGGACAAGCCTAAAGGCTGACGATTCGCATATAAAATTGAGTTTTTGTTCGTTTTCTGTATTACAGAGGTTTCTAGACCCCAAACTAGTATTACTTAATATTCAGTACAATGGTGAATTCTGTGTTTTTTTTTTAAAACCAGTTAACTGCAAAAAGTAAATTTTTCAGAAAACGAATTTGAAATAAAAACTCACAATAGATTTTAATAGTAATTACTAATATTTATTTAGATTTTCCGAAGAAATGGCGGAAAATATTGGAAAACTGAAATTTATTTTTGAAACTTTAGCCAATTGTCGAGTTATTTTCATTCATAACTCAAAATCGACTATAATCAGAGCCTACTGTATAAATAAGAGCCTCCAGTATCGACTGTATTTTTTACTAAGCTTAAAATAAGGTACAAACAATTTTTCCTTTACTATGAAACTATATGGAAAAACGGTTATTTTCATTTACAGTTTTAGTTTATTAGAAATGTGAGCTTTTGATTTGTTTTTATATGAAAATGTTCATGAAACATGTAATATTATTTGATTGAAAAATCGAGTCTTGAAAATGTTTATTTCTAAGTGAAAATCGTCATGAAAAATAAGGTACTTTTGAAATTTTAAATATTGTTGTTTTTGTAATATACTACGTCACCAACATAACTCGTTTATAAAAAATACAATAATCATCTCTTTCATTGCCTCCATTCAAATTTGAATTCGAATATGTTTCTATAGTTATTTTGAATTTGCAAAGCATGCTAGATTGTTTTGATTTTTGGTTTTTTTCGCACTCATTTTATTGATTTATTTTTTTCTGTTTGCTCTTTCTGATTTATTTTAGTTTAATTGTTGAGCGGAGGCGTGTTGTCTTTTTTCTTACCATTAGTTTTAGATGTGGAGATATGATGTCGTCATTAAACTAAATTTTCTCTTTTTAATACACATTGTTGTTGTTGTAGAATGTTTTTTAATTTAATTTCCCTTATTTTCTTTTGATTATTGCTGGAAAATATGGAAATTTGAGAATCTGTGTTTTAAATGAGTAAGACATTGAGTTGTTTGTTAGCGATTTCTTAAAAAATTATTTAACTGGGTTTAACTTTTAATTCATATTTTATCGTCAATCGAAATCGCGTTTTTTCATATAAACACTATGAAAATAAATGAATTTTTAGTGTTTCTATATCCAGAACCATCTTGAAGTGAATAGAGCCGGCATGTGAAAAATGAACTTAAAATAAGGGATATAGAAACACTAAAAATTCATTTATTTTCATAGTGTTTATATGAAAAAATGCGATTTCGATTGACGATAAAATATGAATTAAAAGTTAAACCCAGTTAAATAATTTTTTAAGAAATCGCTAACAAACAAATCAATGTCTTACTCATTTAAAACACAGATTCTCAAATTTCCATATTTTCCAGCAATAATCAAAAGAAAATAAGGGAAATTAAATTAAAAAACATTCTACAACAACAACAAGGTGTATTAAAAAGAGAAAATTCAGTTTAATGACGACATCATATCTCCACATCTAAAACTAATGGTAAGAAAAAAGACAACACGCCTCCGCTCAACAATTAAACTAAAATAAATCAGAAAGAGCAAACAGAAAAAAATAAATCAATAAAATGAGTGCGAAGAAAACAAAAAATCAAAACAATCTAGCATGCTTTGCAAATTCAAAATAACTATAGAAACATATTCGAATTCAAATTTGAATGGAGGCAATGAAAGAGATGATTATTGTATTTTTTATAAACGAGTTATGTTGATGACGTAGTATATTACAAAAACAACAATATTTAAAATTTCAAAAGTACCTTATTTTTCATGACGATTTTCACTTAGAAATAAACATTTTCAAGACTCGATTTTTCAATCAAATAATATTACATGTTTCATGAACATTTTCATATAAAAACAAAACAAAAGCTCACATTTCTAATAAACTAAAACTGTAAATGAAAATAACCGTTTCTCCATATAGTTTCATAGTAAAGGAAAAATTGTTTGTACCTTATTTTAAGCTTAGTAAAAAATACAGTCGATACTGGAGGCTCTTATTTATACAGTAGGCTCTGCTATATCCCTTATTTTAAGTTCATTTTTCACATGCCGGCTCTATTCACTTCAAGATGGTTCTGCTATAATGCAGTTAACTAGTTTCTCAAAAAGCCACATAATTATATATTGACATTTAAATAAAAACTTAAACACAAAATTAAATATTCTTTCACGTATTTCAGTATATTATACATATTCTACTTTCATATTTTCAACTATGAATTATTTTATAAAAATAAATTAAGCAAAAAATATTAGTAGCAATCAAAATAATAAGTCAAACTTCCATGAGGGATAAATAATGAATTTCCTGAAAATATTGGAAGCACGAAAAGTTACAGAATTATACCTTGTTTGTGCAAAAGACTTATCAAAATCATAGATCTCGCACATAAACTAATATGATCGGAAACTCGGAACACCATTTTCAGTTGTTTATGTTTTTTGTTACGTGTATGTTTAAATAAAATCACATATTTTTAATACAAATTCTGTAATTTTCCTAAAGTTGATTTAATAAATTTAAATTTAAGTACCTTCTTAATAATTGAACAATTGAAAAGTCATTCAAAATATTTTTGCCTGTTCACATTTTTTTGTTTTCTGTATTATGAGTTCAAAAAACAACTCGATATTTTTATTAACTTTTTGCTTGCTAGGAAGTCGCAAAAACGTTCGAGCATAACAACATATTATTTTTACCTCGCATGTTGCTTATCTGCTTGCTGAACGTATCGAGCATGTACTCCTTAGTTCTGTAAATTAAATGGAAGGGTGAAAAAGTCATGCGCTTATGTCCATTTAATTATAAATAAATAAAAGATATAAAAGATTTAGACGATAAGAGTCTTAGGACAGTCGTGCTCCATTTTTATATATACATAATACATACATATGTTTATACGAATTCTGAAATGAAATAATTGGTTCATATGGCCGAAAGATCATACTTTATTTTGATAAGTAGTTGGAAATCACTTCTAACTAAAATATAAAAACTTCTGAAAATCTAGATAATAAGTGATTTAGGGCAGGTGTGCTACCATATAGTTTAGCTTTTTAGAAGCCGTTATATTTTTTATTTAAGCGTAGGATCTTTGGGAAAATTGGAAAATTATTTCATATCAAAATTCGTATAAACTTACATATAGGAATAGAACATGCCAGCCTAACAAAGATATTTATGTTACTAAATTAAAATAAAAAACATAAGCACTACATTAAAAAAATCGAGAAGCTACCAATAGAAATTAAAATATTTAACGAATTAATTAAAACGACAAGTTTGCACATTACACAGAGTTTATTTAAAGTGAATAATTTTATAATTTTCACTTCGAAATTTTTGGTTAGATTTTTTTTTTTTATTCCTTAAATTTCGTTACGTTGTTCCAAAACATTTTAATTTTATTCCGTATATGCGGTAGTACAATAAAATATGTATAAATAAAACTCGGAAAGCACAAAAAAAATAAAAATTAAACTTTTTTATTTGTAATTTTATTATAGTTAGTCGTAATTTTTTTTTTTTTTGTTGTATCTTGTGCTGAGGAAAAATAATTTTCTTGCGCTTTTTTCACACTTGCGGAGTAAAATGTGACATTGAATTAATATCAAAAGTGTAATTTAATTTAAATGTTAAGAAAGAGGAGAACAAAATATATATTCAGAGAACACAAAATGTGGCAAATTCAAGTTGTCTTATATAGAATATATAAAATGTACATATTACATAAAAATTATATGTGATACTGTGCTTTCCGTGCTTTTCATGTATACATAGAGATGTTTTAAAATTTTTGCGGGGGATAAACCATTTTTGCTTTTAACTAGGTACGAGTACAATACGTATACAAAATACACGATTAAGTGGAATACAAATTTGAAAGACGTTCAACGTTTTTTTTTTATTTGCTCGGTATTTTTATCACCATGAATAATAAAATAAAAGCTTAAATTTAAGAGAATTGAGTAAAATAATTAAAACCTTAAAGTAGAACAAATAAAACTTTAACGATTAGTCGTCGTCGTCAGGTTGATTAAAACGATTTTTTTTTTTTTTTGGGAACTTTATCGTAATAAAATATGAGTTTTGATGGGTGCGGTTTGTGGGTTTTTTAGTAAAAAGTTTTAAAATTAATTTAAACATCTTATTGCAACTTTATTAGAAAATTGTGAATAAGTAAATTAATTTGCACGGTATTATGTAAACAGTGGAAAAACCTTCTAGCATTAGAATTTTTTTATGAAGACAAAATCTAACTGTTACTGGACGGCACTCGTGTCTCTTTTAAGTTGCAATGAAATTTAATTTTTTAAGATTTTACCTCTAATTTATGGATTATAGAATCAATCCGCAGTTGATTAGTTTTTGCATTAAAAAATATATTCGTACACGCACATAAATTGTTTTGTATTGCAGTCTACATTCTTTGGTTTTATAGTAGAGCTAAAGCTGAACAAAGACCCATCTATAAAAACTCAGTCCAATTAAGATTACTATGGTTCAAACTGTTTTGATAAGACTAGTGAAAAATGTATTGTATAATTTAGAAACGAAATATCTTCTCATCGGATTTTATTGTCTCCTGTATCCTTTTTCAAGATGCTGACGGTATTTTAAGAGACAGTGGACAGTTTAGGATATTTCATGTTATTCCACAGGCGTTATTCTATAATATTCATTAGAATTACTGGATTACCAGAGGCCGAAATTCTGGTTATGCAGGAAAAATTGTAAATACATTTATTAGAAGTCCTAGTCCTACTAGTCCTCATATGATAAACCCTCGTATGATATAAGATGTAACTAAATCGGTAAAAAGTGAGTTCAAGGATATAATATGTTACGGCTTTTCTTAAATTTGTACACCTCTTCCCCAATATCACAATTGGCCACTATAATATTAATCTTCTGACACGTGTTGAGTAGCAATTAAATTCGCATTCGCCATTTTTCATCTTCGAACTTTAACAATTAGATCTAGTTATACATCTCTAGTATACCGTTGAATGTCCTTATGAATTTAATTTACTCCATTCAGAGTAGGATTCCAGGGAATTCCCAGGATTCGGGCCACGATTATGCCTCAAATGCAGTTTATTGAGCTGTCTTGAAATTGGATTTTGCATTCCCGGGAAATATTCACAACATTCCCGGGAAACGGGAATATTTTTAATTTCTTAAATTCTCGGGAATTCCATTTCGGGAATTCTCGGGCCGCAAGCCCTAATTCAGAGACCTCCACAACGTTCAAAAATGTATTTTCTGAAAATTTGTGCCGTTTGTAAAGATCACAATATTATGTGAGCAACGTGAGAATTGATCGATATAATTATTTACTCGAATGGACCGAAAAGTTAACACAAACTGCTGATTACTAAAATCTATCTTTATACAAAATTTCGACCAAAACTATCAATATTTTTAAGATTGGCAGGTAAAACAAAAATAATAAAAATGTGCTACTGAAAGGGCGGACGCGAAATCTTTCTGATCGGTGTTTTCGGGTCCTGGTAACCTAATTCGTCGAGAAGTGTGAAAATTTGATAAACAATAAGAATAATTTAGAAAAACAGGGAAGCGCAAGAAATTATAGCCTAACACTAGGCTACACCTTACTACCCTAAACATTAATTTAAATTAGTTACTTCGGTCTAAGAAGACCAAAGTGTTGAAATCTTGTCAAAAATGAGCAAACATTTGGGTCGTCCAAAAACCACTTTTCTCGACGTTTTGAAAGTTCCTGAGTCTGAAAAAGCAAAACAAATGATATCTCGAGAATGGCTAGTCCGATTTCGATTTTTTTTCGCCAATCAGTTTCTATCATCAAGGCGGAGATTAGAAACTTCTGGAACCTGTACGTCAAGAGAATCGGATACCTGCCATACTATATAATTGGTCCAAAATACCTGGATATATAAATATTTACCAATTATTATAGACGAATTTAGAGTTCGGCATTGAGTTTGGGCTTAAGTTAATGGTTGAATTAGAGGTCAATTTGCGGGTTGAGTTGAAGTTGTGCTGGAGTTGTGTTAGGGTTGGATTAGGGTTTAGTGAGTAGTTGACCAATTGATATATATATATATATATATATAACAGTGAGTGTTTTATGTATGTTCACTTTACAGTACTACAGGTTTTACACCTCAATTTGAAATTTTTTATATTTCAAGTTGAACCTGTACGAAATTATATTTATGGCCATTAGGATCCATTTCTTAACGGATTTTAGTGAACTGATTATTAGATAAGCTTCTGCAATATGGCCAAGTACGATGGCACTTGCCTATTTCTTAACCGATTATGATGAGGTTTCTGTAAATCATGCAGCTGTTGGGGTTTATTAATAATACAATTATATATAGATATAAATACCTTATAACAGCATTTTCGATGTGGTTTGATTTCTGGCCATAATTTTTTTATTTCATTGGAGGACGATATTCTGATTGATGGGCTGC
The DNA here is from genome assembly GCA_963556165.1 of Tipula helvola. NCBI lineage: Eukaryota > Metazoa > Arthropoda > Insecta > Diptera > Tipulidae > Tipula > Tipula helvola. Next base: position 325,135,464 of record OY744482.1, read on the forward strand.
CTTCTCCTTTCCGAAAGAAAATTTTAAAATTGCTTAGCTAAAGATACTTAAAGTTAAGGTATTAACCCATAACCCAATAACGCAAGTTGTAGAAAGTTAGATGATTCCTCAACTAAATTTGCTGATCCTTTATAGGATTAAACCCCAGTTGGTTTGCTTGGTTCATTTTAACTTTCTTTTTTTGTTGAACCAAGCGCTTAGATTTTAGGTGCTTCAATATTACCAGAATTTTATTGTCAACCAGCGGTGCATCATTACGAATTCGCTACTTCATAAAAACTACTTTCTCAACTTGCTCTATTGCTTCGGAGGACTGGAGTGCTTTGAGAACTTCTTTAAGCACTGTGCTCCCATCACAATTATCATTCGGAACGCCCGCGATTACGAGATTGGACTCAATATTTTGTTGAGATATTCACCCAAATTGGCTTCCAATCTATCTATATGCTCCTCCTGCTTCTTGTTTTGTTATTTTGTGTCTTTTAACAATTGGATTACCTCTTTGTTATCTGTCATAACTTTTTGATTACCCGACTTCATTTTCTCGAAATCACTACATATAAACTCTTGCGATTTTTTAATTTTTACAATCGACACTTTAATTTCACCAACCTGATTATCGCACTTATTTAATCTCCGCACAACTCCGTCAGTGGCATTTATATTGTTGGAAGGTGGTTCAGCAAATTTTTCACATCCAGCTTTGCTGCAAATATCCGAGCAATACCAGAATGGTTCAGCTCCTTTCCTGGCAATGTGTTTTCCTATAATATCCTTGTAGTGTGGATGGTACAATTCTTTGCATTCGCTGTACTGGAAAATTGGCTGCTTTAGCAAAATATTTTTACCGCAGTTTGCTGATGAACTGGTTATGTTTTCACTGTAGTCACAATGTTGATCCGCAAATTCCGAATAAATCATTTTAAACGTTTTTTTTAATTTTTTTATATTTGACTACTTAGAAGATTGTTTTAAACAATCAAAAAACTATTTAAACAACTATTGAAAATGCAAATTAGTAAATTTAATAAATTTATTTTTCAGACTTTTTTTTTAATAAGACATTTGACGGTAGGTAGAGAGGGAGTGACAGTTTAGGTTCAAAACTTCACCCAAAAATCATTTTAGAATCCCATTTCTAACTTACTTGGCCATATTCCAGAACTTCTTCTATAAACCTATAAATTGGTTGAGAAATAGGCATGTTCCATCCTAGATACTTGGCCATATTCCAGAACTTTATACAAATATTATTTTAAATCCCATTTCTAACGCGGATGTCAAATTTCACTAAAACCTATTATGAAATAGATAAGTTTTATCCTAATTGGCCATACATATAATTTTCTAAAGATTTAACTTGAAGTGTAAAATCTATATTTATACAAATCCACACGGCTTGAATGATTTGAAACAAATTTTGCATAAATATTGCTTTTGGTGCTTGAGCCGAAGGTTGACTTGAGCGGTTCAATTAGGGATTGGTTTGGAAGTTGAATTGATTTTGAAGACCGAAGTTCCGATCACCTCATTAAGTTTCAGCTAAGATAATCACATATTAAAGATAATTCATTCAGTACTAAAATATGAGGTAAAAATAGGGTCCCCCCGATGAAATATATAGGGTTCCTTTGATATATACGTAAATATTTTGCATTCAAATTACTTGTAAATTTTTAACCTTTAATGTGCCGGTTTCTAATCTACTACATGATATGCAAAGGTACCCATTATAAAGAAACGGGGGAGTTTTCTAGTCTTTTTTATTTTTTGTACGGAATGATTCATCTCTAATATACTATGATCTTTGGTTTCAGCCTTTTATATTTTAGATTTTGGAATGAAGAGTGGCGATCAATAAATTTTCGGATGGAACAACATTTAATTTTGATGGACCAGTTGGATGCCAGAATTATCTGCGAGATGTTCGTGAATCACCTCTAGCGCGTCCTTACCGCAAATTTTAAGGAGGGTCACTTATCACATGGTGTGATTTCCGCTATCGGAGCAAGACCCCAATTTGTTTTGTTTCCCATAAAATGAATGCAGTATGTGTAGTTTTTAGGCGACGCTTTTACACATTTTGAAGAGGAAATGTACGGTGAAAATTGGACATTTTAACAGGATAATGCGCCTATTCATGCTGCTAAGTGCACCAAGATTTTTTTTCAATCACTTAACATACCAGTATTGCAGTGGCCTGCTACTAATCCGGGCTTAAATCCAATGAAAAATTTCTGGAGCATTCTTAGCCAGGGAATCTACAAAAATGGACGTCAATTTAATACTTTAGTGGAGTTTCAGAGATTTATTCAAGAGGAATGGGCAAAAATTGACGTTTCTGTGCTCCAAACGTTAAAACTCTATCCCACGTCTCGATTGACGGATGCTATTAACAACAATGGAAGTCATATAAACTATTGCACTAAAATTCATAAAATGCAAGCGACATTTTTCCAAGATTATGGAAGCAAAGTTAGTTTTAGCGCTAATGAGAAGCCGCGGAACCCCCTTTTTTTTAAATTATTAATAATCATCTGAAACTTCGTGAGTGGCTCCATTTTAATGTAACCTACAATATTTTGCCTGCGAAAGCTCACGGAAATGGGCAGGTTTCAATCTGGAAACCGAAAAACACGTAAATTAATGATGTATAGGATCAACCCTTTGCTTTTCACTTGAATCGTAAGATCAATAATTAATACAAATATCAAAAAAAAAAAAATTGGCCAACAAAAATATTGGGCCGTTTAAGACCTCCACTCCAAACATGTAAAAATACCGAAGTTATGACAATTTATCAACAATCAAATGGTCAAACTGGCCTACAATTTAAATGAAAATTTTTTAAGACCAACGCCCTAATTTGACGATAACCAACCTACTGATTAATACTTGTAGGCCATAAAACATATCTAATATAACTTATTACCCATATTTAACGTGTTCTTGAGTCATGTTCAATGCTATTTATGGACTATAATTGGTTTTATAATTACTTTATACCTTTTCTTCCTTCATTTAATTTATTAAGCCTTGGTCTCCTTAATTGTGCATTTCTAAACAAAAATAAGTTTATTTTACGAATATATCATAACCGAGAGTCCTGTTCAACTCCATTAACGTTCGTTAATTTATTTAAATCAGTTTTATTATCAGCGGTGGCATTTTCCGGGATATTTAACTTTACACATCCCTCTTTGCATTTAATTTATTAACTCTCGTAACCAATAGCGGATTCCTAATCATAGATAATCACATTTTGTAGATTTACATCATACAACATGTAAAGTTTTATCTATTGAAATGACGACATGTATGTTCTGGAACATGGCCGAACAGAATGGAGTATGGCAATTTCTTAACCGATAATGATGAAATCAGATTTGTGGGATGAAAATGGGATTCTAAATTGATTTTTAGATCAAGTTCTGGAATATGACTCATTAGGAAGGAATTTGACCGTTTCTTAACTGATTATGATGATATTCGATATTTGCGATGAAGTGACATCTTGAAATCTAGGAATATGGCTGATCGGAAGGGAATTGGCTGTCTCTTAACCAATTATAGTGAAATTTGGACTTCTGCAATAGAAATGATTTTCTAAAATGATTTTCACCTCCTCAAATAATACGACCGTACTTCTTAATCATTGAAATAACCGTTAAATTTTTGAGTGGAACCGCGATGTACAGTAATTATTTGTAAGCTTTTAATTTGTATTGTGTTTCCGTAAAATAACGTTAATAATTATTTGGCTTTTAAGGTCGGAAAAAGCCTAAAAGGGATTTAGTGTGTATTTTAGTTTAATTTACAATTAAAATTTGGTGGCAAATTTTTTTTAGGAAAAAAACGCTTACGATTGCCAAGGATCCTGACGAACCATAAATACTATCGAAATTTTCGCAAAGGTGGATACCCTCAAAAGTATTTGTACCTTTAGCCTTCAGAACTGCTTGACCATTTTTCAGAACTAAATCAAACATAGGTTGTAAACACCCATGTTAATTTTTTGTTGTGACTTTTATGGCTTTTATATTTTAGCATTTAATAAAACCCATAAACTAATTTTTCGTGTTCTTAAAAATAATTTGTAATTTTAAAATTTGTAAGCAGAGAAGCTATAAGACTTCCAGAACAAAAACATATGTAATCTTATATGGAGGTTCTAAAACACAAAAAAACGTCATCTTGGTTTCTACGTAGAAATTAGTGTGCTTTAGTGATGAATCGCTGTAGTATATTGCGAATTTGCTTTGGAAAACCTTGTCTACTAATTCTTCTTTTGAATTTACGATGTTGCAGAAATTAGATGGGAAGGAGATTTTTCCTGTTTCTAGATTTGTAGGTACATCGCCATTACCAACCTCGAGTAATTGTCTTGAAAATATGTCAACTGTTGGTTCGATTTTGAGCTAAACTATCAAATTTGTTATTAAATGTATTTTATTTTGTGCTAGAAAAAGGTGAATATTACAAGCAGGCATGCAATTCATCAGCTGGTGTTGAGCCGAGGTATAACTGGAAGCGATTTCCTGAAGTCACAGGATAGTAACACCAAACTATACCAAACGAAACCTGATTATTTCGCAAGTCTTTCAATGTATGGTCTAATATTTCCAATAACTTCTTGTGAGCCATTGCATGCTTGAATAACCTCTCCCATTCCATATTTTTTTGAAATGTTCCATGCTGGGTTTTCTTTGGATTGCGCTATCCTCCTTCCTCCCAACAATGGGGTAGCAATTTCTGAAGAGGCAAGAACAAACGCAATATGCCCATATGGTTTGAACGGATTTTAGCCAGGACCAGGGAAATTAAAAACGTTTACCCATTTCCACTTGGAGCAACCAAAAAGTACAATCCACGGATTAGTTGGCTACAGCTTGTATGATGGTATCAACTACTATCGTTTGTTCTGGAAGGAGTTTCGGTATATTTGCTTCGACAGTCAGCTGTAAGTCCCTTATGTTGCAAGATAGCTCTCCGAGCATTCCCAATTGTTCCAACAACTTGCCGCAAGTTGAAATACAAAAATTCTCAATGAAGATTATTTCTGTGCAGAATATCTTCGGCCATGTTTAGTCTTTGTATTTCTCCTACAATTGTACTGGTTGTGACGGGAAACATGTAGATAAAATAATTGCGAATAGCATAGATTATAAATGGCGGATGAATCTTCATTTCTCCTGTCCCAATTATCGTCGTTTTTCAGCAAATGAAGTGCCTCGCACGCACTCCGATAGCATTATGTACTTTTCCATCCACTGTTCGTAAATGTATAAGTGATGCTGGACCACGAACGGTATTCAGGAGCAACCGTAAATAAAATCATTCAGCGTTGTTCGAATATACAGTATATATTCTTCCTAAATCAATTGATGAACATATAACTCGCAACCTCAAGATTTTAAAACACCAACTCTATCACCACGGCTACATTGCATCATTGCATTTTTTCTAAGTATAACTTAATTTTATACAATAGAAAAATCTTTTATGTTCAACAAATGGCACTCTTCCTCAAAAAAGCATGTTTTCACCTGTCACAGGTGTGACATCTATATGTAAATATACGCGTGTATTCAAATACAACGTTATGTCAAAATTATAGGCAGGCAGAATTTATATTGATTCCCGTCACAAATGTCGAAGTTCAACAAAATTTATTAAGAAATGGCCAAGTTCCCGACCTAATTTGTCGAACTTCATCTACAAATAATTTTAGAATTCCATTTCCATGCAAGACATGAATAAAACAATAAGCGACACTCTGCTAAAACGATGGGGTTTAGTAAACTTTTTAGTCTTTATAATTCTCAACTGGCTTTTTCCGGAACTAGAATTTCTCAAAATTTTTCCGAACTGGTAGAAATTATTTTTAACAAAATTAACAAACTTTCTGTAATTGGTCCCACCGAAAATTCAATGATTAATGTAATATTTCGAAAAATGTTGATTCTGCAAAAAGTTGAATTTGAATTGTAAATGGTTTGTATTGTTACAATTTGTGTTGTAACACATTTATTTTGAAGTGTAAAACCTGTTAATGTGTCAAATTATCTTAAATATGTAAAGAAGAGCAAAGACGAGAGTTATAAATTGTGAGCAAAAGTTTAATAGAAGCAAGAGAGAAGCTCCCTGAATGGAAACGTATTTAGGGAAACTCATTTAATTTATGACAAGAATTCACCTTTATCATTAGATTGCCGGCAAAAAATTATTTCGGTTATAAAATAGTTATCTCAATTAGGGTACTTTGTCCTAATTAGGATTCTCCAACCCCTTATAATTTTAAATTTTATGAAAACTTTTAATGAATATTAAAGTTAGAACGAAATGTTATAGAAATTCTTAAAATCTATACAAAAATCCTACAATAAAGTAAATTTAGAATCCTTTTTTTTTTTTTTTTGAAGATTAGTCTGGTTTTTTCCTTCTAGAAACTTGGTACCCCGATATAATTTCAATACTAATAAATCACGTTTTAAACCAACACTGACTGGTAGAAGGTAATTAAAGAAGATTTTGAAATGTTCTAGCCATGGGAAAGATAAATATTCCAAAATCCAAAAAAATATATTATTTCAATGTAAATTAATAGTCTTTTTTAGCACTCACACTTTATACCAATGGGGTGAACACAAAACTGAAATTTAATTTTTTGCTTTTTGTTAGAATTTATAAAAATAAAACGTTTTTTTTAAGGGTAGAGTACAACGACTGCGATAATATTTAAATATTAATGTTAATGGTTTTATCATTGTCTGTGGACAAAGTTTACTAAGGATGTCATTCAACGACGAGACTGTATTATAGTTATTTACATTCCTAATATAAATTATGCAAACAATACAAAACGGACACAAAATTTGTTTTTGTATATTCACATTAATTTAATTGAAGTTTTAATGGGCGAAAAATATATTCCCTGTTGAAAATATTGTCTTTCCATCTTAACCCCCTAAATACTGAAATATTTTTCGTTTAAATGAAAATATATACGAGTACCAAAGATATTTCACAGCAACTAATTTGTAATCTAAAACTTTTCTTTTAAAACCCGTACAATAAGAAAAATTCAATTAAGTTATTTTTCGTTTGGAAAGCGAAAAAAAATACTTGGCATGGCAAAAATGAAATCACAAACTTGTAACATTTCAGAAAATTTTACCGCTATGATTAATAATAATATTTTTTTTTTTTTTTTTTTTTGTGGCTAGATAAAAATCAAATTTCCTAACATTTCATACATAAATATAATGGATAATTTATCATTTCTTAACTAAACCAAAACTGACTACTGACTTATGTTTTTCATTTCAAACCAAACCAAATCGAAAAAAAAAATTGTTTTCTACTTTTAATTTTTCATTTCTAATCACGTACTGATTTAGTATTGTACATATATAAGTATACGAGTATGTATATGAATAAAAAGTAATTCATGAATGGGAATGAAAATTGTTAAGAAAATATGAAATGAAACAAACAAAAACAAAAAATCAGCAAAGTAGGATAAAATATGGAATTTTCATCAAAAAACAGAAATGTATATGATACAAAGAATGAAATATAAATTAATCCAGAGCCTATTCATATCAGAACAAATAAAGGATGAATATGGTTGGTATATTGTTCTGTTTTGAAGTTTCTCCATATTTATTTTTAGATTAAAAACGGAAAGCTTTCACTTTTTCAATTTTTAGAAAATATGTTTTTATTCAACCAATTCAAAGGAAAGAAAATTACATAGTTTTTAGTAGCAAATAATACAACAATTTTTTTTATTAACTTTATGACGTATAAGATAGCAGCGTTTGGAGATGCAATTGGGTGCCAAACATTGTAAAATATCTGTTAAAGGCTTAGTGCAAGACATTTAATTACCATCTATCTTAATATCGCAAGTATGTATTCATAAGAAAATATTTCGCCTTTATGATATTGCTCATTCTTTTGAAAGAAGGCTCATTCTACAGTATTATATTTATGTAATTTCAAAAGTCGTGAGGGTAAATATGTAGAAAACAATTCAAATTATGTGTTTCTTGCTTGAACATAAATCATTCTAGGCCAAAAAAGAAACAAAAATAATTTTCCTAGATTACAGAATAAATTTTGATGTTGTTTGAGAGCAAACCCCACACGGCCTCTCCTTTATGATTCACTAATAATTCTCTCCGGTAGCTCTACGTCGACTAAATCGTGGGTTTCAGGCATGTAAAATACGATTTCTACCAAGACCTGAATGTTTCATTTGATCATAGGTGACCTTATAATCAACTGTATGAGCTGAGTCTTACATTCTGCAACTGGCTCTATTTTTGTCCGATGTGTACCGTGGGCTATAGTACAGTCAGAAAAAATACTGTAAAATTAATGGGATGGCACCGTATTGCAATAATAATTCGTAACATTAATTTTCAATTTTTTTTTCCGCTGGCGCTACATCCCATAGAGGGATTTGGCCGCTTCATTCTGAAGTTTCGTAATCATATTTCAATAGTATCATATATTATATTAATAGGATTGATCATTAAAACTAACAGGGCAAATCACATTAAAAACTATTGGTATGTACTATAAAAATGAAAAGGAGTATCTAATTAGAATAATGTGATGCCACTTCAAATAATAGCATTGCAGTAGTATCCCTATTAAATTTGACATTTTTAAAGGGTTATCCAAAATCGATACCAATAAATAAAAAGTATGTATACAAATTACATTTTTTTTTATATACTTAAGTATATTACAGCATCCAATTCCGGAATTCAAAATTCCCGTATTCCGGAATTTTGGTTTCAATTATTCCAGAATTGAAAACATTAATTCCGGATTTAATGAATTTCTATTATTTTTCACACAAAATTAAGTTCACTCAACATAATTTTGTGTAATTATAGTCTGTCTTATATATACTAAACAAATAAATATATACAGGGAAACTTATCTAAAGTCACTATTCAATAGACCCAGAAATGTTGGCCAATCTCTGGAGGTGGTTGGTTTAAGGAAGAAAACAATCTAAAAATTTGAAAATCCAGTCAGGCTAAAAAGAAAAATTACCTTCAATTATACTAAAAAATTATACGAAATATTTCAGAGAGTGGCAAAAAGTGGTCAATTTAGGGAGCTGGCCAAAATATAGAGGGGCATCTTTTGGAACTTTTAGAGTATTTGTCTTTTTCATTCACCATGGTTTGACACCTAATAAACGGATTACGTAACAATAATTGATCGTTCGTGAAAATTACACGATTAACAACTAACTATACAGCCTCGTATAAAGCGACAAAGAAACGAGTCCGACAAAGAAACAAATTCAGAAAGAAAACATTTAATTTTGTTAATTCAGTAGCTGAAAAATATCAAAAACCGTGATATACGATTTTTATAAGGGGGGACTTAAATTTTGGGACAATGGTAATGCTCTACGAGGCTAAAAGAGCGTCTTTAACAGCGGGAAATATCGCGATCAAAATTCTAGCATAAATGACACAATCCGATGCGTTAAGTTTACTGGGAAAAACCAGAAAAACAGGAAACACTTGATTTCAATCAGTGGTAGTTGTAAGAACGGTAACTAACTCGCAGTAGCAATTAAATCTATGTTTAAAAATGTTTGTGCATTTTTTTTCACATTTACTTTCTAAAGAGTTAGTTCGTTAGTTAGTCTGGGGAGTCCAATTGCAGTGTTTAAACTGCGAGATAAATGGTTCCAGTAAGGATGAAGGGATTAAATTCTGTGCCACTCCAACCAATCTAACCTAACTTACTAAATTTTTAGGCTTCATAGAATTCATAAAATTTATCAGATTTACAGAATTTATTGAATTTATTAAATTTATTAAAATTAAATTTTTTTTAGAAATATTAGAATTTTTTGAATTTATAGAATCTATAACATGGAAAGATTTATAGAATTTATAAGTTTTAAAAACATATTAAAATTTATAATATCTACAGACTTAAAATTTATAAAATTTATTGGACTTTTAACATTTATAGACTTTATCGAGTTTACGGAATTTATGAGATTTGTAGAATGTAAAGAACTTACTGAATTTTAAAACTTTATGCATAGGATTTATAGAAGTATTCATAGAGTTTATTAAATTTATAAAATTTATAGAAATTATTGAATTTATAGAATTATTAAAGTTTATATAGGATTTCCGAAATTTTTAAATTTATGAAATTTATAGGATTTATAAAAATTATGGAATTTTTAGAATAAGTAAAATTTGGGTGTATAGAATTTTTGGAACTGACAAATTCGAAACCATTCCTAGAACCCATTGAATCTATAAAATTTAAAAAATTTATAACTTTTGTGGAGTTTATGTAATGTATTAACGGAATCCATGATTCCGATGTTTGCGGATATTTCACTTTAAATTCAATTAAATCCAAATAATATAATTTTTAAATATTTATTTAACGAAATATTTATTATTATATATTTGTACCCCAATAAGTAGCTCCTTATTGTGAAACAATATATTTTTTCTCCTTCAAGATCGATTTCGATGCTATAGCACCATCATATTGAATTATTTCGTATTTTTCGACCCTTTATATACTAAATTTTTTGGAATTTTCTATGGTTGCGCTGTACAATTTTTTTGATTCAGGAATTATTTTCTGGTTACGTTGATTGAATGCTTAGTATTAAATCGTACATTTTATTTGTTGCAGTGTTTATTCTGTTGTTCAACATAAATCGGTTGTCTTTTATTCTTATAAATTTCAAACTCTTCATTTCGACTTAACACGTCCCCTTTCTTCATTCTGTGTATTACTTGTAAATTTGTTTCAAAATCCGTATAATTGTGTTGCGTAGAATTTATATGCTGAGCGAATTTTGACTCAGGATTGATTTTGCCAATTGATTTCACATGCTCCCTAAACCTTTCTATAAAAGATCGGCCCGTTTGTCCTAAATAAAATACTTCACAATCTGAACACGTTAATTTGTAAACTCCGTTATCCAAATTTTCGTTATTTCTGCTCTCAATTAGTTTTCCTAATTTATTATTTGTTTTGTGCGCCAAAGTATAACCAAAATGATGAAAGACTCTTTGAATTTTATTACTAACATGACTCCAATTCATACTTATATATTTTTTACTGTTATCATCACAATGTAGACTGGTATACGCCCGAAATTCAATTCTCCTCTTGTACCCATTGTTCATCCTCTCTATTGCTGCCGTTTGGTACCCATTTTTGTGAGCGATGTATTTATTAATGTTTCTCAACTCTGCTCTGTAGTTTTCCTCTGCCATCGGAATCCTGTTTAGCTTATGGATCATCTGGCGGTAAGCTGCTATTTTTTGTTGATACGGGTGATGCGATTTCTGATGAATCGTTCGGTGGGTTTGTGTAGGTTTTCTGAAAATTTGGAAATTATGTGTTTGATTCAAATTCTTTATTGTTAAGTCCAAAAAGTTTATGGATTTATTATTTTCAATTTCAAGCGTAAATTTTAATTTAGTGTGGATTCCATTTAAGTAGTTATTCAGCTGGTCCAATTGTCTGCTAGTCCCAGTAAACAATACCAATATGTCGTCCACATATCTATGCCATAGTATTGGATTTTTTGGAAAAACTGATTTCTATCATTCAAAATGTAAGTGTTCTCAATATGATTTAAAAATATTTTGGCCAAAGTTTCGGATAATGGACTTCCCATAGGTAGCCCATCTTTTTGAATGTAGAATTTCTCTTCGTGCTTAAAATAATTTTGACGTGTGATTTCTTCCAATAACGCGATAACCTCGTTTACGATACGTGCATCTATCCGTTTCTCAACCAAAAGCCGTCTTGTAATTACTATTGTTTCTTCTTCTGGGATGTTCGTATACATATTTGTAACATCAAAAGATGCTAACTTTGCGTTCCTCGGTATGTTGACTCCCTCAATTTTGTTCACCAGTTCCAAATTATTTTTAACCGAATGGTCATTCTCCATACAAATATTTTCACATAGCCATTGGTTTAAGTGCCTCTCAATCTTGAAGGCCGGTGCTGATGTGAAGTTCACGATCGGTCTCATTGGCACATCCACCTTATGAATCTTGGGTAAGCCTCTGATTATCGGGATTGTTGGCTTAATCATTTTGTTTTGTCGGATTTCTCTGCTGCTCATAAAATTACTCGATTTACTGATAACAGCCTTGATAGTTAGATTATATCTGGCCGTCGGATCTACGTTACACTCCTGAATCCCGTTGTTTATAATAAACTCGTCAATTTTCGTGTTGTAGTAGTACTACAGTACTACAACTGTATTCCCTTTGTCCGCTTTTACAATCACCGCATCGTTGCTGCTTACTTTGTCCCTTATGCTGATGGCTGTTTTATTCTCACTATTATGTTTAGCCGAGCATCGACCAATTGCACCCTTAATTTTGTCAACTACTACACTCCTTATACCCGCTTGATGTTCTATATTTGCTTTCGTAATAGCGTTCTCAATGTTCATTAGGACCCTCCGTTGATTATTGGAACTGTTACGTGGCGCTATGTTGTACTTCAGACCTTTTTCTAACAATGCTACCTCATTGTCGTTGAATTGAATACTCGTATGGTTCTCAATAATATGGTGGAATTGATGGGTTGTAATAGGTACGTTCGACGAAGAGTTTGCCACGTTGTTTCTACTGGTAACCAATGCGTTTAACTTCCTTCTTATAGTATATCTCTTCGTCTGCAATCTGGTTTCTATCAGCTCACTGACATGGTCTAATATCCCGATGTATTCTAAGTAATGGAACTCTCTTGCGATTCGTAACTGCAGACTGTAGACGTCCATCGTCAATCTGTTGATTTTCGTATATAACATTCTAATTTCACTTTTTAACCATAACTTTTCAGCTTTAGCTTTTACAAGAATTGCCGTTCTTGTATTATTCCTAATTTTTATGTTGATATATTTCGGTATAACGTTCTTTCTTACGCACGATTCGTTGAAAAATAAATTTAATTTATTACACTTTAACTTATATAAAGTGTTTAAGTATTTGTACACAGACGTAATTGGTAAATTATTATTAACGGAATCCATGATCGAAGAAAGGGGACGTGTTAAGTCGAAATGAAGAGTTTGAAATTTATAAGAATAAAAGACAACCGATTTATGTTGAACAACATAATAAACACTGCAACAAATAAAATGTACGATTTAATACTAAGCATTCAATCAACGTAACCAGAAAATAATTCCTGAATCAAAAAAATTGTACAGCGCAACCATAGAAAATTCCAAAAAATTTAGTATATAAAGGGTCGAAAAATACGAAATAATTCATCACATAGTCGCCTTAGACTTCAACGTCGACGTGCGGATGTTTTTTCTTTTCTTGATAAAAAAAAAAAAAAATTGGAAAACCAAAAATACAAGAAAATTAAATATTCAACGCTTGCAGAGCTTAATATATTAATTATAATTCATATTATTATTTTGTGTTAAGTTAAATATAAGTTAATTTGAATTACACATATCGATTTTAATATGAAATCGAAGTTATAAACTAAGTAAAATATATGAGTTAAATAGTGTTGATAAAACTATATAAACATTATATTGCGAACAGTTAATTTGCTTAATCAACTGGTTTTTCTGAGCCCTAAATTAAAGTTCGTAAAGTTTAAGTGTTTCATGTAATTAAAAACTTAAGTGGAAAACAAAACTAATTCTAAGTTAATATTAAATTGTGACTAGACATGTGGTACAATATCGTATGATATTTAAAACTGTGGATAATAAAGTGGTAGTGATTACGGTACTAACCCGTAAATGTTACAGTAATTCGTTATTCAAAATTCTTGTAACAAATAAACAAGCGTACCTACAGATTGCATCAAGAGTATGCCTAATATGTAAGTGAAATTTCGATTCGATGAATAAGTAATCAGGTTAACGTTAAATGAAAATTTCACATTTAAACTTCGATTAACACAACAACGACATTCGCGATTTTCTTTGATGACATCAAACGTATTTTCATCGGCGCCCAACGATTAGTTAAGTGTTTTTTTATATATCTTATTATTATCATTATTTCTTTTTATTTCATTTCCATATTTTTCTTTGACATATTATATTATATTAAATTTCATTATATTCATAAGTTATATTATCTTCCTCATTATAGCAAACTATTTCAAGTAATTTTCATTTTTTTTTGGATTTGTTTTTGAATTTCACATTTTCCTTTCGGGTTTCCATTTATTATCTTAAGATAATATCGCGGTTGAAATAGCTTGCTACTATCAATAATTTTTTTTTATATATCATTAGGTACTAACCAGAACTAATCACATTGTAAATTATTCATATCTCAAACAATGTTAGTATTCCATGAATGAATAAAATTTTTGTTAAGTTCGGTATACTTTAATTCTGATTTTTTGTTCATTATATTTTTGTTGTGTTCTCGCAATATGTGCGGTGGGTTCATTTCGTATTTTTTTCGTTGTCGATAAGTGAATTAAATATTTTTTTAGAATGAGATAAATTCCGGAGCATGGGAGAATGTAGCGGCAGAAGTGGGTAAATGCAATCAGGGTAGGTATCACTGTTTGGGTCGGTATAATAAATATCCATGTTTTTTTTTTTCAATAATATTTTTTATTTTTTTTTTTTGGCGGTAAAGCCTCGAGTGACTAATGCTTCGAAATCCCCCACACCCATCCGCTGAGTCATAGCTAGCTAGCAAATTAACCGCCATCGAACCCTCTTAGTTGCTGAATCCTGACAATTCTCTGCTAACGACTCAGGGTTATACGGAAAAGTATACAGTTTACTGTAGCTGGACCAATTCACGCTGCCGAGTGTCGTTACAACTTATAGCGAGAGGATCTTGGGTGATTATCAATGTGGTTTTCGTCCAAATAGATCAACGACCGATCAAACTTTTACGCTGAGGATTTTGCTGGAGAAATGCTACGAAACGGACATCCCTGTACACAGTCTATTCATAGACATTCAACAGGCGTACGACAGCATTAAGAGGAATACGTTATGGAACGTATTGTCCTACCTGGGCATACCGTCAAAATTGGTTTCAATGTGCCAGCTTTTAATGGAAGGCTCAATATGTAAGGTGCTAATAGAAGGTAAAATTTCGGATGCCTTCGAGATAACATCTGGAGTGCGGCAAGGAGACCCAATAGCTCAAACTCTATTCAATCTATCATTAAAGTATGTCATTCGTCAGCTTAATATAGCACAGCGTAGCTGCCTGTATTATAAATCAACCCAGCTATTAGCATACGCTGACGATATTTGCATTCTGGGTCGCAACATCATCTCTCTGAAAGAGGTCCTCCTCCCATTGGAATTAACAGCCCAACAAATAGGCCTTCAGATCAATGAAGCGAAGACCAAATACATGGTGACCGCGAGAAGGCAGACTCGTGGGGACTTCATTTCAGGAGATACTCAATATGAAAAGGTGAATGAGTTTAAATACCTAGGATCACTGATCACTGAGCAAAACTCCGTTTCTGTAGACATTTCATCGAGGATCGCAGCAGGCTACCGAGCATTTTACGCCAATATCAAAATTTTCAAGTCTCCTCATATATCGCGCAAAATAAAATTGGACATCTACAAGGCGCTGATAAGACCAGTTGTCACCTTTGGTTGCGAGTCTTGGGCACTAATAGTGCAAAACATCCAGAAAATCGCTGTAACTGAGCGTAAGATGATAAGAAGAATTATCGGTCCCATTAAAGAGGGAGCCACGTACAGAATGCGAATGAATCACGAGATCAGAAATGATCTCGATAAAGTCGACATCATAGGATTCATAAAATCGTCAAGGCTGAGATGGCTTGGGCACGTACTACGTTCACAAAATCGGACCACTAAACAGGCCTTGGAGTCGGCACCAGCGAAAGTAGGACCTCGTGGGAGACCACCTACCCGATGGATGGACGACGTTGAGAGGGATCTGTACACACTCGGTCACCGTGTCTGGCATTCTCTTGTGGCGGATCGAATTATTTGGAGAAGCATCGTTGAGGCGGCCAAATCCCTTCATGGGATGTAGCGCCAGCGGAAGAAGGAAGAAGTAGATTTTGGCAAAAACAAAATATTGTACTAGTTCCATAAAGAAATTTGTGTAAAATTAGTTTTTAAAAAGCTCAACAACTAAAGCTTGTTGAGATTTTGAATGCTAATTGTGACCAATTTTGAATAAAACCAGTACGATATTCTGTGGTGGTCAAAAACGTTATTCATATTCAATTTCTGTGGCATATTTAATTTACTGTTAACAATAATATTATTTTAGATATGGAACAATGCTAGTGCTTTAGGAGCTTTTAAGTTTAGAAAAAGTTAAACTATGAGTTTGTACAAGGCAAACAATTTTTTTTATTTTTTCACAATAGCTATGTGAACAATTCCAACAAAAGAGAAATAAATTAGAAAGACAAAAAAGCTCATGGAACAAAAAACAAAATGTATAGAAAAGTGTAGAAAAACAAACCAAAGAAATACTTAGTGTATAAAGCCATATAAACATCATGACGTATTTTTTTGAAGCTTTTTTATTGGTATAACTTTTTACTGATTTCCATAGGAATATTTAGTAAAAATGATTTTTTTGTGAAAGCTGCAAGTTGTTCAATGAAAAAAGTAAAAAAATTTATAAAACGGTTATATAAAATGGTTATATCTGCATATCTTATAAAAACTATACAAGAAGGCTATATTGGTATTAAATAAATATTAATTGCAGAAATATTAAAATGAAATTATATCCAAAATATATTTTTTGAACTTTCATTTTGAAAAATACATCAAAGTTGGCACTGACGAATTAAAATAATACTTGTTTAATTTATCTTTAGTAGTGTACGTAAGAAGTCTAAGATGCTTACAGAAAAATACGAAAAAAAAAAATTATTTAATAACAAAATAGTCTCCAGAAAATGTTGTTGTTGTCAAATCTAATAAAATATCATAAAATAGTGATTTTGGAGGTTGAATTTAATTTTGATGGCATATTTGATGTTAACACTAATATTATTTTATTTGTGGAATATTGTTTGTGCTTTATGTGCTTTTAAGTTTAGAACAAAATAAAACCAAACAATGATTAAATTACCTTCAGTAACATTATACGTATTTCGGTTTCAGTTTTGGCGTTTTTAAATACTCATTTTACATCAAATTTTGTTGCTGAAAAATTTAATACAATTTTTAATAATTGTGATTTAGCTTGTTGAACTTTATTTTTATTTTATATTTATTGTTGACCATTATATTATATCAGACATAGAATAGTATTAGTGCTTTGTCTGTTTTAAAGTGTAGAAAAAGCTACAAGCAAAACACGAATAAATCATCTTGAGAAAGTTTTAAGGAAATCCGATTTCAGATTGTGTCGTTTTTTAAATTTATCATTTTAAAACAATTTTTTACTAAAATTTAAAACAAATGTGATTTTGGAGTTTCCATCTTCATGTTTGTGTTATTTTTATAGTTTTAGTCAGGCCCATAAGTGGTAGTAGACGCGACTCTCGATTGTGATAAATTCGTTAAACAAAATTATTTGGAACTTAAAAATGCACAATTTGTTATCAAAATTGACGAATTACATGCAGAAACAAAATCAATAAAGTTTTCAACAAAGAGCCTCGTATTACAATAGTTTTATTACGTTATTCAATAAAACCGTCTACAAACAAGTTGATTAAGAAAGAAAAGAGTTCCTTCATGCTCGGCCGATACCGATGTACTTAAAACAGCAATCTATCTGGAATTAATCCATGACCTAACCATATCTACTAAGATATTAATAGACTACTAACGCCTTAAAGGATAATTTGGAATCAATAAGTGAAGATGATCGTTTAATGTGCCAGTCAAACATAATTTTGAATATTTGATGCATGTAGAAAATTTGCCAAATTTCCTGTACGCCATATGATAGTTATTGCCTGGTTGGAATCAAATATATAAACTTTTCAAAGGTTATTCTTTAATGGTACATTTTGGAATTACTACGGCGAACATAGTGGACCAATCATAACGTTATCCTGTAGAAATCATATCTAATGAGCTAATTCGAAAAGTTTATATTGGATAGTGGACGTCACGATTATGTGATAATTTCGGTCAATAAATATTTTTTAAAGGAACTAATTGGAATGCGTGAAATTTGAATTTGGGTGAATTTGGGCCCCGATAAATAAAAATTGTAAGAGTTAAACTTTTTAGAATCACATTACGTCTATTTTTGTCATTACAAATTGGTATGTACTCGAACAACCATAATGGGTCTATCAATATACTAGACCGTTCGAGACACCAAAATTCAAGTTTCAAATATCCAGAAGTGCAATGAGTTTTAAGGTATTTCAATCACAATCTGCATTGTATATAGCATTTTTAAAATTTACTCATAAAGATAATATTTAACGAAAAAAAAAAAATTTAGTAAACTTTGTTGTTTGTTAAACTCATATTTAGCAATGCTTTTGCAAAAACAATTTAAAGTATCAACTATAAACTTTATAAAATAAAGTAAAAAAATCTCATCTAAGCTAACACATTTGTAACAAATAGCTTTCTATATTTCTTGTGCGCTTTTCTCTCCATCCTGTATAAGAAAAGCAAATTTAACTTAACATTTAAACAATCCGTTTTCGTTCATTTCTCTATAATACAAAACGTACCGTATACAGCAAAAATATAAAACGAAAACTTCATCCAATAACAATTCCTCTGGCACGATCAAAATATTAACTATAAAATCCAATTTCTCCATTCAAAAAACATGGATGAAAAAACTATACAAGAATTTTTTTTATTGTTTTGTTGTTGTTAAGCTTACATACACTTTGCAATAATAGTATAGTTTTTATACTTTTTTCTAGTACTATTTCAATATTATATAAATCGTGGTATCACAAATTGTATTTGACTTTAAGAAGACGAAAAAAAAAAAAAAAAAAATTAAATAAATCCTTGAAACATAAAATACGTGATTAGATTTCCATGTTCGAAATATATGTTGTGTTTGGTGTGTGTACGTGAATTTGATTTTTTTTCCATTCGTATACTAGCTTTGGTTCATTTTTCTACACTTTTCTATACATTTTTTTTTTGTTTGTTCCATGAGCTTTTTGTCTTTCTAATTTATTTCTATTTTGTTCGAGTTGTTCACATAGCTATTGCGAAAAAATAAAAAAAATTGTTTGCTACGTACACAACACGTATATGCCCATCGATAAACAGCCGTCTTGCATATACCTTACAAAACTATGATATTTATCGATCTTAGAAATAAAAATAAAACCATCATCAATGATTGACGTCACTTGATGCGTGATGCTCTTCACATGTTAACTTTACGCACAGAAGGAAACTTTCTATATAGCTGCCGTACAAACCAAAGCAAAAACAAACACAAAATCGAATGTTATATCGTTTAAAGTGATTTAAGCTCGTTTTTGTTTTTATTGTGCTTTTTCTTTAAAAAAAAAAAAAATCTATTAGAGTGTAACGTATGAAGGATT
This sequence comes from Tipula helvola, assembly GCA_963556165.1. NCBI lineage: Eukaryota > Metazoa > Arthropoda > Insecta > Diptera > Tipulidae > Tipula > Tipula helvola. The sequence continues at coordinate 325,155,012 of OY744482.1, forward strand.
TTTTTTTTCGACATGAGCGTGTGATAAGTGAAAATGGAATTTATGTCAATTTTCATATGATAAGAGAAAAAAAAAAAATCGAATCGATTTATTCTGAAATTTTTGTTTTAGGTTAGCGGAGGGTTTGTGTTTTGAAAATTAAAAATCTATTATAAATTAGGTAACATTTTGCATTTTGAATAAAAATCAGTTTTTATCAATTTTTGTTTTTATAGTTTTAGAATATTTGGAACAACGAATTCCTTCTTTGAAAATGACACTTCTGTTTCTTTTTAAAATTACTGCAGTCGGTTAGTGAACCGTGACTTGGTTTAGTGAGAGAGCTCTTATTGTTGATATGAATTTGACTATTTTCAGAATGAATATTGAATGCTGCAGTTTACGGTTTAGAATCACTCTTGCATTAGAATTATTCTTGCCCCAAACTATGACTCCTATTAGTCACATTGAGATGACCTTATCTCAGCCTAATATGCAGGAGTCGAACATTTATCACGGCGCAAAAACTTTAAAATGCACGGTAAAACGAAATGATAAATGGAAAATCTGGAGGAAAAGCGAAAAACGGCGATATTGATGGTTAAAATTAAAATTAAATTTAAAAATTAAAAATCAAAATTTTACAAAAGAAAAACATTTTTTTTATTTCGTTTAAAATAATTAGACATTTTTATAATTAATGCTCATATTTACGAACGATATACTTACACAATTTTTAGAATTAAAAAAAATTATAGAATTTATAATGTTTTGTTGTTGTAAATTTAAAAATTGTCTAAGCTCTTAAAATTATAGCAATCTTATAAATTCAGTAAACTCTAAAAATGACGTCTATCTTTCTTAAATTCTATAAATCCTATAAATTCTGTATATTTTATAAATTTTTTAAATCAAATTAATTCTATAAATGTTATAAATTCTATAAATTTTATGAATAACATAAATTCTTTAAATTTTGTAGACTATTTGTGTTCTATTAATTGTATGAAGTGTATCTGTATTACAAATTCTACAAACTCAAATTGTACTTTTTTATAAATTATTATTGTAGGGCCATGTGGGCGTTAAAACCACCTCACGCTTTTTATAAAAACTACACTTTCGATAAATCCATAAACTTAAACAATTCTAGAATTTCAATAATTTCTATAAATTTTATAAATTCTATGAGCCCTCTAAATTTTATAAGCTCTATAAATTCTAAGAATGAAGCTTTTCAAACGTTAAAAAAAGAAAAACAAAGAAATATTTTATTCTTTGATCAGTCACCAAAAAGGGATGTTCATACAATGCAAACTACGATACATCAGGCGATTAATCATCTATTCTCGTTCATACAATCGGGCCTAAGTGCTTTAAATTCTACAAATCTCATAAATTCTAAAGTTCTTATAAATTCTGTAAATTCGATAAATTCTATAAATTTTATAAATTTTCTACATTCTACAGAGTCTATAAATATTAAAAATTCTAATATATTTATAAGCTCTATAAATTCAATAAATTTTATGAATTTTATAAATTTCATCAACTCTATAAATTATATAAACACCGAAAATTCTATAAATTTTATATATTCTATGGGTTTTATAAATTGTCAGTTCTATAAATTCTATAAACCCAGACATTACTTATTCTAAAAATTCCACAATTTCTACGAGCATAAATTCTTTCAATTTTATAAACTCTGAATTCTACAAATTTCCTAAATTAAAAAATATCGATAAATCATTTGAGCTTAAATAATTCTATAAACTCATAATTCCTATAAATTTTATAAATTTAATAACTTCTACGAATAATCCTATAAAATTTTAAAATTTAGTAAGTTCTTGTAATTATGTAAATCTCAAAAATTCTTAAAAATTCTGTAAATACTATAAATTCTATAAATTTTATAGATTCCTCAAAGACTGTAGTTATCTAAATTTTAATATGTTTATAAATTCTATACATATTAAGGATTTTATAAATCCCATCAATTCTATAAATTATGTAATTTTCACAAATTCTATAAATTCTTTAAAATTTGTAGATTCAAGTTAGATTCTATTAATTGTCAAAGTCTGTTAGTTCTATAAATTCTACAAACTCAAATTTGTTTTTTTTTTTGAAATTCTTTGAATCTTGTGAAACGAATAAATTCTAAAAATGCTGAAAATTCAGTTAAGAAGTTTAGGTTAGTTGGAATGGCTCAGAATGTATCCCCTTCATTCTTACTGGAACCATAAAGAACTATTTATGTAGCGTAGAACATAGCGACTTTACTGTTTTCAACATCCTCCAGGTCCATGAGTCTGTTTGATAATTCGCACGGTGCGGTGCAGCGTACATTTTTTCTTTGTTTCACCAATACTGTGCAAATTATCAAACAGGCCCCATTATGAATCTATCTCTCTGCGTGCTAATACTGGACATGAGCAAAAGATATGAACCATTGTCCCTTCCTCTTCCTCGTCCAAACAGCATGTACACTATACAGATTTAATTTACCTCTAAATCTAACTGGATTCACGAGAGCGCAATGTCCTGGTGTGCTCCAAGTCTTTAGTTTTGGCCACACTTGGCTTGTATTATTTTAAGTGAAGCTGTCAGTTCAACCTTTCCAGATTTTGCACCGTCCAGGACTTGCTCTTTCCAGTTGCAGCAGGTGAAAAATTCACTAAGTTTATAAAATAATTTTATAAATGCAATAAATTTTCCGAATTTTTTAAATTCTTTAAATATTGTAGATTCTAACCCGTTTATTTTACAATCGGCTTTTCGGTCACAAAACAAATATTTATTATATTATGAAATAAACAACAATGTGATCCATTTTTTGGACAAAAAATGGATCACATTGTTGTTTATTTCATAATATAATAAATATTTGTTTTGTGACCGAAAAGCCGATTGTAAAATAAACGGGTTAAAAACAATTAACGGTCGAAAGGAAATTAGAATTGTAGATTCTATAAGTTCATAAATTGTTTTAACTAACAGAGTTATATAAATTCGGCTAGCTTAAATTGTTCTTCTGTTTTCTGTTTTCTAAAATTTGCCAAGTTTTATAAACACTATAAATTCTTTGAACTTTGTAAATTTCACAATTCCTCGAAGTGGGTAAAAGAACATATTTATACCATGGAAGTGCCCAATCGTCCCAAAATTAAAATCCTTTTCGAAACGCAGAGAAAAGCAATCTTACGTACCGCTGGTGACGATGCAAAAACGTGTACCTTGGTTTCTGATATTTTTCAGAAAATCAAGCAATTCTGTCATAATAGAAACATTAAAATAAACTATCTAGCAAAATTAAATATTTTTTCAATTTTGAGTCCAACTTCGCGACAATATACTATGCGGAAAATTTTTCAGCAGGATTGCATGCGAAAAAATATTTTATTCGGAAGGGGAAAATAGTTTACGAAATAGACTACTTTGATTGGTTGGTTGCTGAACAGTTTTCCGCAGAATAATGTCGCGAACTCGGACTGAATGTTTTGCTATCGCAAATTAAATTTTAAAAAACTATCAATCACTAATTTTCTTAGGATAAATCATTAAAACGATTTTGTAGATACAATTTTGCATTATCACCAGCGATTTGTTTATTATTTCCATTTTTGAAGAATTGATGAAATCATGAGTTTTTTGAAACCACGTTCCCGCAATAAGCATTCTGGGCCAAGAGACAAGATTTTTGAATTCATCCGTTGAAATCATCTACACGCCAAGACCTTTATTTATATCATCTCAGCCTATAAAGCACAACACAATTCCTTCACGAAAATTTAAAAGCACCAAAGGAATTGACTGACAACCATATTTCTCTAAAAGTAATAATGTGCCCTGATTGTTTATACGCTTCCGTTGGATGTTTCAGTACCATATACCTTTATATAGTTAGATCTCCATGTCGTTTCTTAACAGCTCCCAGAGGCTCTCTTGCTCGATCGAGAGCCATTCTAGAGTCGACAAGCTGCAGGCGGTTTACCTAGTTTCTCAGTGTTTCTGAGTGTCCAGTCACTTGTCCAATTTGCCCAGATCGTTTACGAATAAATATGTGATAAATGTAAAGGGGGACACGTAGATCAGCCTAATATCTAAGAGAGTTGCCTTTTATATTTTGAGATTAGACCACAAAAATTAATATTTATTTATCGGAAATGGCTTTAATGTTTTTTAAAATGTTCTCCTTGAAGATCAATATACTTTTGCATGCGTTTGAACCAATATTCAAAGAACTTTTTCCACTTCGATTGAGGAACCTCCAAAACATACATTTTGAACGCATCAACCGCTTATTTTTTATTTTCGGGAATAAAAAGAAGTCATTGGGTATCAAATAAGGATTAATTCGATGTTTGGACCGCTCGAATATTCAGTTGTTTGAGCCGATATGTGAGAGCATTGTCATGGTGGAGGATGATTTACCAATTTTTTCGCCAATAACTTCTGGCAAACAAATGGTTGTGCACCATTCAGAAATGACCATTCTACTTTGCACCAATGGTATATCACGATATTATAGATATGTTTTGAAGCACCGCGATCATATCTTTTGAGCATTTCTTTCAACCAACTGGTACGAGTCCTTTTTGAGCATTTGTTAAATTATGTGGGATCCAACCCGAACAATTTTTGACGGCCAAATATTCATGCAATTTTGAATGTTTGATGGTGCCCACTAATGCCCAAATAATAATAATCTCACGATAAGCCACATCATGACGGTTTTGCAGTATCAGTTCATGCACAGCATCAAAGTTTTGAGGAACAACAACCGATTTTGGACGACTTACAAGAAATTTGTCGTTGAGCGAACTACGGCCACGATTAAATTCTATGTAAACCATCGATAAACACTGATCCTTGATGATGATCCATCGCCAAAAGTCGAATTAAATTTATCAATGCACTGTTATTATTATTATGTTTGTATTAATTCAATCCACGTTGAAAGTGATCACGATTTGGTCTATATGTACTATACTATAATAAAAAAAATAGATGCGGTATAAAAAACGTTATGAGTAAATATACCATCTAAAATGTCAAACTTTACGGTAGAGACATCAGTTACCAGATGGTAGCACCAGGGTTGCCTAATCCCACCAATTGATTGATCCTATCTAATGATTTTTTCCATTTTAACGTATATGACATCGAAATTCAAAAATCCGACATTCAAAATGATCGACAAAAGCTTGTCAGTTGAATCGCTAATTGAATCAGCTAATATCAGTAAACAATTACTAGCCATAGATTCTAGCAAAATCCATTCATCAATTAGAGCGAAAAACATCTGTTATTTAAAACTAATCAATATGGAAAGATGCAGCTGAACAATTGAACAATTCTTTTAAATGTATATCTAGATTGGTAATTGCGATAAATTCGTTAAAAAACTTTACTAGATTTTTAACCGTTGATACATTTGTACCAGAAAAATCAACGGTTAACTTGGAACCGGCTACATGAGGTCATTCTAGAATGATTTAGCAGCACTGAGGAATACCGTGCCAGGCGAAAGTACATTCTTTTCGCCACAGAACGCAACACCCCAAAGATTCGTTTAATGATTTGGTTCTGGAAATCAAAACTGTGATCCATAAAGAAAGTGTATGGCAATCTCGAACGATTGTGGCAAACTTCTAGTTTTGATGGTTAACGACCTAAATACTAAACGAAACTCGATTGTTCCAGATTATTCAAATTACCACGGAACAGACCGAGGACCTAAATACAATCTAGTCGAAGAGGTTATATATTGTACCAATAAGCTTCGGGTTGTTTTTCTATATTTGTGCAATAAATAGATCGTTTCGTTATATTAGTTTGTTGGAATAGCAAAGATCTTTACCATAGATTCATTACTTGTTAGTGGTGATTTCACTAATGTACCAGATTATACCTATTTGTGAAAGATCCGAGTAGAAGTTAGCTTCAACGAACGAATCGAACCAACACAATTTAAGTCAGGCGCAGAAGGAAAAAATGCAAAAACCGTTTATGTTATTTCCTTTTCTACGGCAAATGGATTAAGAAGAACTACTAGCCTATGGCTTACGGTTGAAGTAAAGGATTCATGCCCTATAAAACAACAGTGCTATCTGTTTCAGCAACGAATCAAGAACTTATAAACTTGGCGATAAACCGAATGTTATAGCTCGGAGTTAAAGAAGAAAGTATGAGCCCATGTAGCACACCGGTATTGTTAGTAAAAATGTCAAATAAACGGAAAAGCACGTCTATGCTTGAATTCTAGGAAGGTAAACTAAGTAATTAGAAAAGATGCATAGATACTCATTACCTCTAATACGTGGGTTGATTGGAAGACTTCAACAGACCAACGATAACGAATCGAGGAATGAAAGTAAACTTTTGGCAAATACTTGGAATTACTTACTACCAATAAAATTACGGCTTTTAATATTCCACGCCATCCTCTATCAATTTTGCGTCATATCATTTGATTTAATTGAGGGTGCGGCACCTAGAATTGTTAAAATTAGTAACCAATTTCTTGGAAAAGCGCGAAACTCGTTATTTAGTATTTTTGATAGGAGAACATGGACTTTATACGGATTCCTCCAATATAGAGGCGATTAGAAATAAACAATTCCTCTAACTCTGTCAAACAAACTTGTTATCTCTTAGGTACTGCAGGTTAGTATTGATGGTTTATTTCGAACTATTCAGAATAACTAAACCAATAACTTATAGCTGTGACATAAAGGAAAGTAGTTAGACTGGACCGATCATACTAATCTTGTCCTCGAAAAAATGGAAACTCCTTCTAATGAATGATCTGGTGCTGAGAAATCCCGCTTTCTCTAAACTTTTTTAATTAGATGCAACGCAAGTACTCAAGGGACTAGTAGTGTATTATACCAAAATGATGATGAAGGGACAGAAAAGGCTGTCGCTTTTAGTTTAAATAACTGAATGCTATACGGAAAAACTACAATATCACTGAACTAGCGGAGTAAAAAAAATGCAGAACATACATTGAAGGATATCATTTTAAAATTATAACCGATCACGCGAGGTTAAAATGGTTAATGTCGAAGACATTAGTGCACGTTTGGTTGCATGCAGCGTGACACTTCAAACCTATGATTTATGGTGGCTGTACTTTACCAAGAGTTCACAGCGATGTATTATTGGAACTATATTCGAATATTCCTCTTTGCAACATAACTTTCGACACAGAAGCAGTTACTGATAAATCCCATTCAGATATTTCTTCACGAAAATTGTGAATTTCAAAATGTGCACGAGTGACTCAGGCGTTTTGAAAAATTTAAACGAAGATATTGTTAGCCGAAAATGTCTCATCGAGGCAATGATAACACATCAAATTGCGGAATATGCAAACAAAGTAAAGGAACAAATCAATGCTTACGCCCACCCTTAGGTAAACCAATGAAATCGGTAAGGTTCTTATTAAAGAACCCCTTTTTACAAGACAACATTCATAAGATATTATTAAATGCTACTAGAACTGTGTACCAGAGATGACATATTCGGATAAAAACGTCTCATTTGTTGGTAATAAGTTCACTTCGTTCGTAATAGACACGGGCATAATTCATATCTAAACGCACTATATTCGCCAAAGAGCAACGCCTCTCTCTTAACCACTGCAATACAAGACACTTCACGCTATTGTCTATACAATTCTTTGACAAATAAACTTATTACGAAAAAATTCTGTAGATTGGATGGATGTACCTGATCGTTTATCAATTATACAGGATTATGCCAAAAGTCCAATCGTATAGATATGCAAACCGTTATAATTAACGTTTTCGAGAAAAGAGATTTCCATCGATCAGCAAGGTTTTGTAAATCAGCAATTACTATACCGCAAATAAATTCACGGCCAAATTCCCGTTACCATTTCGCAAAGATTGCGTCAACATGAAAATACACAGACCAAATTAATCTTCCTATTATTAATAATGCAATGGATATAAAAAAAATAATTTCAATTTTTTTGTTTTTATGTTCTCCAACAGCTTCAAATAATTCACCTGGCGGCTCGTATATTTGCACCTGCTCTGTTAAGATCAATGGTGCTGCGCCTAGATATTTTATGAAGGTGTCATTATGAAATTGGCCGATTAGCCAATAGCACTTAATGAACTTAAAAATATAAAAAAATGTGAAATAAAAAAACAAAAACTTCAAAAGAAATTCCATTTTATTTTCTTTTTCCTCGCTGGCGCTAAATCCTATAGAGGGATTTGGCCGCTTCATAGTGAAGTTTTGTTATCATTTTTATAACGGATAATGAGTGAATAATTCATTGATCTTGACATTAACCAGCCATGATTTTTTCATCACCCGCTGGGAATCGAACCCGGGACCTCCGGAGCTTAAAGCAAGCATGCTAACAACTGTGTCACCGGGGCGGCTAATTCCACTTTAGGTTTCCAAAATAATATATAAAAATGATGTGTCTACCAAATTGGTTTCTGCCCGAAATAGCTTAAATCAAAATTAAGAACACTGAATTTGTTTGTATGAGTTCGATTTGAAATAAACACCTTTCCCATTAAACATATTGGTCTTAATCGGGCCCTCAGAGCGCTGCATAGTTATTACGTTCACAGTACCTTTTGGCGATTTTGAAAACTAACAAGCAATACAACAATTATTTGACAGGTGTATTTCAGGGATGGATAAAATGCATTTTTTATTAACGAGCATTTATTGTTTTGTAATCCATTTATTAGGTGTCATATCCTAGTGAACGGAAAAGAGAAACGGAGTAAAACTTTCAAAAGTAACCAGTTTTGAACAGGACTATAAATTGACCACTTTTGTCAGTACCTGGAATATTATCTTTAATATTTGTTACAAAATAATTTGTTACAATTGAAGAACATGTTTCTGTCAGGCTAGACTTTTAATTTTCAAATTATTGGACTGGTTTATTCCTTAAACTGACCACTTCTATAAAGTGATGGAAATTTTTGCGATTCTTGAGTGGTTACTTTAGACAAGTTTGATTGCTAGTAGGTACAATAAATACTATAATTACTTGAAATTATGTTTAAATTACTTAAATTAGTGTGAAATAGAAATACGATAATTCCGGAATTAATGTTTTCAATTCCGGAATAATCGAAACTAAAATATGAGCCGGTATTGCGGAATACCGCATTTCCGAATTCCGGAATTGAACGTCCTTGACTTGCAAATAGCAGCTAAACATTTTGTTGAGTATTGTCAACAACTAACACAAGAGCACCACCAATATTTTACAACCATGCTTAACTCTACATGGTAAAGTAGAGAAAGGAATAAGTAAAGGTATAATAATGCTTAAACTTCCTTCCTCCATGCATAAAATATTAGATTTCTCCAACTAACACTTGCCAACCTTTTTAAAATTTTATCAATAATAATAAATGCCAACGTTGCATCTAAACACATTTTAACACATTTCCACAATCTAACATACCAATACACTTTTTAAGACTATTATACACTGCGCCAATTAGAAAACGGAACAGAAATTTTCTTCGAAAAAATACCCAGATTTGATCGCTTGTATCTTGGTGAAATAACACCTTTCAAAAAAAAAATTTTGTTTCTAGTTGAAGGAAATTTTGTTTTCTTTTCGATACTGGAAACCGTTTTATTTTATTTTGTCTTCTTATGCCTTTTTTGCGTAAAACAAAAGATGTCTAAAAAAAAAAAAAAATTTGCTGCTGTTTGAAACTGTAAACGAACTTGCTCGATATTTCATTCAAAAATCCAAATCGGCCATTTCATAGAGAATTTAGAAACCTTGCAAAATGATACTTGGAAAATTTCTGTGCGGCCACTACTGGTCGAGTTATTGCAGTTTTAGAGAAAACGTATCAAAAAGCGTAGAAGTAAATTTTTTTTATCCTGGAAACTTAGCACTCTACGATAAAATGTTAGGTCACTTTAACACTAAAACTGTAACACACTAAAACTTCAATAACTCGACAAGGAGTGGCCGCACAGAAATTTTCTAAGTATCATTTCGCAAGGTTTCTAAATTCTCTATAAAATGGCCGATTTGGATTTTTGAATGAAATATCGAGCAAGTTCGTTTACAGTTTCAAACAGCAGTAAATTTTTTTTTTTTTAGACATCTTTTGTTTTACGCAAAAAAGGCATAAAAGAACAAAATAAAATAAAACGGTTTCCAGTATCGAAAAGAAAACAAAATTTCCTTCAACTAGAAACAAATTTTTTTTTTTGAAAGGTGTTATTTCACCAAGATACAAGCGATCAAATCTGGGTATTTTTTCGAAGAAAATTTCTATTCCGTTTTTTAATTGGCGCAGTGTATTCTCTTGGGTAATAGCCCCCACCCGTGGCAAGCTCAGAGTGAAATGAAACCTTAAGAATTTTAATTTAAAATGATCTTATAGTTATAATAATTGTATACGATTTGATTTTTTAATGATTCTATAGTTATAACAATTTATTTAAGAATTTGTTCACAACCACATGTACTTCGTGTTTTCTTCTTGGGAAACCTCTGGAATGGTTTTCGTTTTCCTCCGAAATTCTTATTATAGTACGTTGCCCTAGGAATGTTTAAATGTTCAACTTAGCAGCCGTATTAATGGAAGTATCACTTGTAATATTTTTAGGGGTCCTTTCTATACCTAGCAAAACTTTTCTTTTGGAAGGCATTGGTAGGATTACGGTTAAATCTAACTTATAATAAATAAAAATACAATTACTAATGAGCTATATCAACTAACTGTGAATTATATTATACAAATGTTAATTATTTTTACAAATAAGTTGTAATAGCAAAAATAAAATTAATTAACTTACCTGCAATTTACAACGATAAGTTTCTTACTGAATTTTCCTAACAAAATTTATTATTTTACTACACACACGCGATCGAAAGCTGCATGCACTCGATTTTGTGACATCAAATCGGTGATACGGCTGAGGTAACGTAGGAATTAAAATTTGCTCATCTTTTAAACATTTGGGCATCTTTTAATTTACCTAGAATACTCGTGACAAGGCGGAATTTAAGCTATTTCAGCGTGATTTTTGCATTATTGTGGAATAATTGAGTAATTTTTCTAGTATTAATAAATAGTGTTTTGTATCATAATTTTCATCTAAGTCACAAAGCTTGATTGATAAGGTAACAACATAGCAATGGCTATATGTAGTTTATCTGAGTAAGTATTATAGGGAAAATATTGTTTTTGGTCTAGTGCTGTCTATTGTTGTGAATAGAACCAACGCATTTTTCTGCTAACTATCTCCGAAAGCTTGAAGAGGGCTGGAAATTATAAATAAAAGAAAATTAAATGAAATATTTTTTCATGAGTGCCAATTCATTGGGTCTCTCCAAATAAATGAGAAACCTAATAGTGGTGAATTAAAAGATTATCATATCTTACAAAAGCCAATCAACAACCATAAGGCTTATCATACCAAACAACTACTAATGTTTCACACTTGTAAACCACTAATGAACCATCATTTTATTTCAGCTCATTTTAATTAAAGTTACAGTCATCTTAAATCATCGTACATTAATAAAGTTCTAATATACTTTCACCGATCTTGTCACTCAAATACATAATATACTTTCGTTTTTGCTATGATGAAGCTCAAGTGTCAAGACAACAAATAACCATAAAAATAGCACAGTAAAATAATGTTAGCGTCTTATTCTCCGATGATTTATTGCTTGAAATATGACAAAATTCAGTCAGTTTCACTAAAAAAACAAAAAATTATATAGCGCAAACCTAATTAGACACAAGAAACAGTACACCAATACATACAAACAAATATTTGTATAGATTTGAAATACCCAATGAATTAGAAAAAACGTTTAAAATTCATTAGAGAGGGATTTTACATTTTATTTTAAAGTTTGAAAGTTCGACAACACTAAAGCTAACGTATTTTGATTTTTTTTTTTCGAATACTGCGTGCATCTCTTAATGTTATAATTTCCTGTCATTAAAACTAACAAGATTATTATCACTATAAAAAAAAATTAAATAAAAATTGGTTAGTTTTTCACTCCGTTCGTATTATTTGTTCTGTTCAACCGAAAGAAGAAAAAAATAAGAATTTTATGAAAAATGACAGAAATGACAGAATTCATTAGCATAATAAAACATAAATTTTCATTTCTATTTTTCTTTATTTCCTTGGGTTTTAAGAAGATTTTTTATTTCATTTTACAAAAACAACACGCAAACAAAACGAAAATGAAAATAAACGGCAACAATCCTCAGAGCAATTTTCATTTTTATGTCTCTGTATATACATACATATACTTGCTTATTCGCCTCACTCAAAGATGTAGATAATCACCCAAAAAAAAAAAAAAACAGCAACACAAAAAAAACTGTTCCTTTAATCTGTCAAAAACATAATATTTCTTAATGTCGAGTTAAAATATAAATTTCCTTAACACTTTTAACGACAACTTTTTTTTTTTCGTCCTTTTTTTGAAGCAACAACAAGTTTTTTTATTTTTATGTGAATAAGAAAGTAATATTTTCGATTCAGATGATTGCAATGCAATAAACTTATTATTATTTTTTTAAGCAGCAGTATAATGTGACATTTTTTTTTTTTTTTGATGAATCATGTACCGTATACAAAAATGTTTCTTGGGTTGGGTAGGTGTAGCGCAGAAGTAATTTGGCTGGAAAAAAACATTTTTTTATGTTCCTTTTTCAATTGACATTTATTATAGTAAATTTAAATATGGTATGCAATATTAAAATTTATGTATAAGCTCAGAACACTGCAAAATATAACTGATGAAGGAAAAATTAGCGGTTAGGATAATGGGCATCCCTTAAGATTAGGTAGGTTATTAAAACTGAAATACGGAATTAATATTGATCGTCTCAAAAAACGTCCAAATACCACTTCTAAAGTCGACTAGGTATGTGGTGAGTACTCTTCGAGATAGTGAAAGTTCATGGATTCATTTTTTATGTCAAAACCAACACTGCAGGAAAAGGGAAATTACTGATTATATAAAAACCATTGTTAAGGATTGACTAAAGGGTTTTGGTAGTAGGTTTATAATAACCTCTCCATTTAATACGTTCATCCTACGTTTTTAGGTTAAACCTATATAAAGTAATTAGTCAAAGATTAATTATGTGTGAATACACAAATAGGCGAAGTTTCGCAAAAACGAGTCACGAGAAGAGGGAGGAGACCCGGATTGTGCGCTTAATATACAATCATAACGTATTTCGTTATTTAAAAAGAAATTAACGAGTAAGATCCCGGAACGCATTATGCTCGATAAGCGAATTTCCTTTAATTAATTTTTAAAAAAAACGTAACGAGTAAGATCCTGAAACAAATTATCGCCCGATGTGAGGTTTCACTGTAACAGTAATGTTACAAACAACTTCCTTGAAAATATTTAAAAAGATTTAACATTTCAAGTGTTTAAATAAAGTAATGATTTCTGAATTAGTAAAAAAATCCCTTTGATTGATGCAAATATACAAAACACAGTCGAAAAAATGTTCAAATTTTTTTCTGACGCATTTCTAATAAACTCCGAATATTTATTAATAGAAGCTGTTGAAGCAACAATCATAAACAATATAATAATTACAATTTTTATACTTATCTCTTAGACCATACAATATGTATGGACCGCTAGCGAAATGACGTTCCCATATGAAATAGTAAAGTAACTTGTCTACAATATTTGCAGGGCAAAATAGAATTCAGTAGGTACATTTAGTACTAACAGATGTCACTATAGGTGTACTATACGAAAAAGTTGTACAATATTTTACAAATATCCCGACCAATAGTTCAAAAGCGGAAGAATTGCCCCTAAAACCGATCAAATTTATGAAGAACCTGATCTTATTTTGCATATATCTCCAAAAAATTCACATACATCAATTAAACGTGCTATGTCATGCAAACAATTATTTTGAATAACGAAATTTATAAGTTAGTGCCAGAAGCGAACGACGATAATAATTCACGAGAACCATATACCACCGAATCTTGTTATGATAGCGACACTCCAATGGAGCAATTCAAATTTATAAATTCCCCAAAACAGTTCTTATTTGAACCTGAGTTTAGATTTGTGAATGATGGAAATCGTAGATGGATTAAACAAGTTCTACCAATCGGATGGAATGATGAATTATTTAATCTAATTCAGTCGAAAATTAAATTAGAATGTATAATTGGAGTTTTAAAGGTGGACTTTGTGCTGGTGGTGAAATAAAATGTTATGCCTATTGTTCGCAATTTGGGTGTTCCAATAGACTAAACATACTAACAAGAAACATTCGCCATTTAATAATATTTAATATTGTTAGTATTCAACTCCAAAAAAGAAAAATCACCGGATAGTAAAACGGAATGTTGAACTTCCGTTAAAACAACGAAAGCATTAAAACCTGCGGCAAGATATGATAAGAAGCCAATTGAAAGATAGAGATTTAGATCCTGCTCACATTCCGAAACTTTATCCATTTAACCAAATAAAATATTTGAATAAAAAGCAAAATCTTTTGCACAATGATCCACTGTGTGCCCTCATTTTATTGAAGGAAACAATTAGTTTTAAGAACACGGTTGATGCAAGTTGCTGAAATTTGGCTTTTGTCTTAGGAGTCCATGATATTTAACGACTTTTCATCATTTTTTTACGGTGTGCTTAAACTAAAGATATTTTGAATTGAAGCAATATGGTGTTTAATGGGCACACCAGAGACTAGTTAATGTGAAAGTCTTCATTAATGTGAATGAACATACTATGGGCATATTAATGTTGTCGTTTTGTTTATGTTTGTTTGGGTTATACCATATTTGATTATGAAAATGTTTCGGCTTTTTTATAGACAACATATTACTTGTAATGGCATTCATTGTATTTTCGATTTGGTAAATCAGAAAAATAACAGAGGCCACACTCAAAAAAAAAATTGATTTGCCGCAAACAATTTTACCAGCTAACACTTCAATAATACCAATCTCACTTGAAGGAAATACTAAAACATATTTGCTATAAATAATTCAATTATTCATATCAAATACTTTCTAAGATCTGCGAAATATTAAATGATTGCGATAAACAAGAAATTATTTGATAAAATTACTAGAATTATTTGAAACAAACACTTTTCGTTCATGTTAAAAGATGGTTATTTTTAGTTCAAACATTAATCATTCGCCGTAAATTATCCAAATTCTTATCGCAAATTACTTTAATTTTAGTTACAAATAGTATAATTGTTTGCACCAAGTATGGCCAAGGTTACAATGCCACCGATATAGCGGACGAAAAAATTACTTCCAGAAGTCGGACGATCCGCCCTGACTTGTCAATTTATTTAAATTTCATAGTTACCTGGTCTCATTGAAACGAACAGAACTTATCGTATCCACTGAGAGCAGACAATTTAAATTCAATAAATTTGAAAAATTCGGACAAATCGGCCGACATCTGGCGAAAATTTTATCATCCGAAATCAATGCTACTGTAATCTTAGTCTAGCTTGGGTTTTCCAATGCCGACGATGACTACTTATCAGTAACTGAATAACTTTATTTAAATATGGTTATTGACCTGGTTAATTATGACAATAAAACTACATAAGGTACATATCAATAATCTCAAGTATAGATTAAATAAAATTCAAATATAAAAATTTATTTATTTAATAATCCGGTATTTATTTTACATATTGTTCACAGATAGACTGCTATTAAAATTAATTAAGTTTTATATCTTTTTATTGACAAGTTTTTGAAAATATAAGGACTGAAATTTATTACTCTTTCTTACAAAACACAATTGCAAATGTGGGTCGAAAGTAATTGCCTCAAGGGCCTGACAACATAAAACCAATTCATTTTCACTTTCAATTATGTATTCAATAAGCAGAAAGAAGGGAATCTCATCTTCATAATATTGATTAGTTACGACTAAACCTCTTCTATATATTACGCCTTTAAATTCTAAACTACCAATAATTGTAAAAGAATTTTCTAACAAATTATATTTGTTTAGTAAATCAAAATCAATATTAGAAGATTTTCTTGTTTTTACAATGGGCTTATTGTAATTAAGGCTAATCTCATTGTAGTTAAACAGTAAATAACTAATTTTCAGTTGATTTTTCAAACATAACGTATATAACAATTTTTTTCTAGATTTGGTTGATCTACTTATTTCTTTGAACTGCTGATGTTTGGCTTCAAATCTAATAGAGCTAATATTTTGCAAAGGACCAATTTTACTCATAACATACGGATAATGTATTGTGAAGTGAAATTTTGGTCTTAAATCTTCTGCAAAAAGCTTCATGAATTGTTCATGATGATCTACAATCAAATTTTCGAGAAGTTCAATGGTATTTTTATCTGATTTTCTTGTAACGAGTATTGATAGAATTTCCCTTAAAGTCAAATATAAATTCCAGTGTTAATTTCCTTGTGGAACCATATCTCCAACTAAGCAGTTAAAATGAAAAACAAAAATACTCATTTCTGAAGCAGAATATCTCAATTTTGTTCCAGACACTAAAATTTCTTCTTTTATTTGGGGTGGTTTATTAGACAAAGTCGTAAAATCAAAAGACTGAATCCTATTGTTCAAAAACTTTATATCAAAAAATTTATCTATATATATAAACTGTTTCAAAATTCTTATAAGACCATAGTGTGCTACTCCTTCCAAAATGTCATGCATAATGTCAACACTGAAATTATTGGTTACATGGAAATTCAGAATATCATTAAAAACACAATTCTCTTTTATTCCAGTAATTTTAACATTACCAAGCTCGACATCTTGCACATAATTTATTTTGTTACGTAAATCTTCATCTTTTTGAATACATAAATGACGTGTAACAGTTTTATTACATCTGCAAATTCTACAAAAAAAGCTAGCATTAAAACCCTCTGAAAATCCTAAAATTTGGTTAAGACCTAAGTTATCGCCCAGAATCAAAGAAGTAACTATTAAAACTTTATTATACATTGAATGATTTACTAATATTCCATTGGTTTGTAAATTATTTAGTTGTTCTATTAAGGTTCTATCATGGCCAAATAAATCTGACTTAGCTGTGATTGTAAAAATTCTGGCATACATGGCAACATAACATAGACAGCGCCTATTTTCTTTTTATTGCTGCTCGATCCTAAGGGATTATTCGGCTCAAACTCATCAAAATAAAGCAACAGTGGTAAAACTAAAACATTACATTCAGGATTAAGCTGTTTTAATTTCGTTCTCCAACTAATACTTTGTATGTAACTTTTAATAAATGTATCGTTTGTATTCCCGAGTTCATCGATGTAATTTATTATATCAGTTAGCATATTTGTGTTATTAAATAGCTTACTAAACAAGTCTGTTAAATCTACCATTTCAATAGTTATTTTCTGTTGTTTAATGATTATTTCACCGTTTTTGCTTGATAATTGGGTACTAGATTTTATAACATGTGTTTTTGGATATGCTAAATAATTTGTTGCATGTAGTTCTTTGAATAAGAGATATTCTGACCGAATTGTGCAGCTATCATGTAACATTTGCAAATATTGAAAAATTTCATGGTTTGAACTATTTATTTTAAGAAGTATCTTTTTTATATGAGTTTTAAAGATAACGAAATTTTGATTCAATATTTGTAAAAAATTTTTTCTCGAAATCGTATTTTCATTATAAACATTAACAATCAGTTTAAGTATGTCTTTCTTAATGGTCTGTTCCAATTGTTGATCATTTTCGACTTCAATATTCGTATTCAAATTATTTGATATTTTTTGGGGTGATAAATCGGCTATTTGATCATTCAGATGTTTTGAAATCAGGGCATTTGATATATTCGAATGACGCCTTAATAAGTGACTTTTAAATGATTCGATAAAACTAAATTTTCTTGAACATCCCAAGACATTGCAAGTGAAATTGTCTAAATTATGAGTGCTTATATGATCTATGTATAATGAGGTAGAGTAAAATTCTGTTCCACATATGCTGTTATTTATTTAACTAATATTGAAGATTATCTTTTAAGAAATTAAGCAGAAGCAATAGACTTAATTAATAAATCAACCGCAGGAAACTTATTTTTTGTTAAATTTAACTTAAAAAAAAATTGTTCAATAAACACCCAAACGTGCTTGCACTTCTCTGGGTACTTTATATTCAACCCACAAAAATAAAAAAAGCAGCACTCCAGGGCTTTCAGTGGGTCATCAAAAAAAATTTTTTTGTCAACAATCGTTACAAACGCCTTCGGACGATGAATGTCACCAATTAATACGATTCTTGGCTGAGTAAAACTAGGAATCGCCTTATCAGCTTCTGCTTCTGTCTGAAAAATTAGGAACCGTTGTATACAAACTATCGCAGTTAAAAAAAAAAATTATTTACCTTATAATGGTACAAAAAGCTTTCCTGTACTTCTAATTTACTTGGCTTAATTTTTGTTGCAATGAACGTGGTGGGGAGAATATGAGGAAGCAGCATTAATCCAATGATGTTTTTTTGTTCCTGATTTAAAGCTAAAGAAAAATAAGAAAAATTCGCGGGTATTAGTACAATTTTCAGATCATTTTATCAGATAAACAACTAACCGGAATCGTATACTATGCCAAGATATTTAGAAACGGTTGAACTCTTAAATTCTTTGGCCTTTTCAATAAATTTGTTACAAGCTAAGTTAAGTTCTTCGAAGACTATGTCTTTAATGTTTGGGTACCTCAATTTTGTGTCTATGAAGACCTAAATTAATAATATAAACTTATTTTATTTGAAATATAATAAAAGTCAAAATAATAATAAATTCTACAAAGCCAACCTATAAAACTAAACGAAAATATGTTATATCGCACGAGGACTTTGTATTTCATCAATTCAGTAGGAATTCGACAAATTCCTACTGATCTGAGGAATTGGACAGTGCTTTTGGTGTTGTAAATTATCAAATAAAATACAGCTAATAAATTAAACTAAAGGGCAGTTTAACCGAAGTAATTTAAGTTATAAAAATACTAATAGTTGAAATATTTTAAGATGGAAAACAAAATTTTTTTACAAATATTTACTAGAAACTTCCTGTATAATATTTAATAAATTTTAATACTGACAGAATATTTCGCCGAAATGTCGGTTTTTTTATTAAATAAGAATAATATTTATTTTAAAAAACATTAAGGCATCAGATAATTATTTTCTTATAATAAAACAAAAATTTCAAACTATACTTACAAGCTCAAAACTGTTGGGTTCAGTCAAACAGGAAAATTTATCTAAGTATTCTTTGGTACTTATACTTGTTTGAAGAAACTGTTTTCGTTTGTCATATGTGACTTTCCAATGTTCAACAATGTTTTCCCAAGGGCCGTTGTTTTTGTAAAGAAATTCAATACTTGAATTTATATCTGATTCTAAATCGGCCTGCTCCAATAAATTACTACCAGCGTTTACCGTTTGGGTTTCGTAATTTTGAGTTAATTGGCGTCGTGTGATTATACCAGCTTTTGCCAAATTGTTTTTTTTGTTGTAGTAAGCACTAAACAGTTTGCCTTTCGCTGAATTACCGAACTCCGCTGGACTATAATATACACTGCTGCATTCAGTATTCTTATTAAATATAGTTAGAATTATTTCTGTTAATTTGATAAAATCCGCCTTCTTCAATCTAAAATGTGAAAATAAAAGTTGAGTGTCAAAAATTGGTTTATTAAAGTTTTAATTTAAACAAATACTTACACCAATTCAGGTTTATTGTCCAATATTTCATTGATTATAATTTTAGTAATATAAACTCTATCTTTATTTTTTAAAGTTAGCGGATTTCTTTTGTAGTTTGCCAAAATTTCTTTAGCAGATTTGCACAAAAGGTCGTGAATGCTCTATAAATAATATTAAAAAAACATTAAAAATATAAAATTTAAAACATGTTACACTATCGAAGCGTTACTCTCGGTAAACTGAGGTTTAGCTAAATTACGTTCGACAAACATTCCCCAATAATCCACTCTAAAAATTACGATTATCTAATACTGGCGACACAACGTTAAATAAAAAAAAAATCTAATTAAAACCCATACCATTGAATTCTGTATCAAGAGTTCTAGAAATATTATTGTGGATAGACAAAAGGAACTTAGAAATTTTTCAAATATAGTCAAACTCATTTTTATAATAACGTTTTATTACGAACATTTTATTTGTCCCAGGTAAGCACTAAACTACAGTTTGCCGAGAATATTAGGTCGTTAGCTCCGTTTCATTCTTATGCTTTCTGAAATATCATTAATATATTAATTTAAAATCATTACATTAAAATTGAGTTCAGAAGTGTGGTGTATGCTTTTATTACGTTGCTCGAAATTTTCAAATTCATCTACACCAACGCACGATATAGTACGTGGAATTGCACTAGGTGGATAACAAAAATCATTATTTAAATTAGTAACGGCATTATCTTCATCTGCCTCATTTCCAATATTGCCTATTTCCATTTGGATTACGCTGCTGCTTCCCATTTGTGGTTATCAGGGTTGTTTAAATTAGATGGTACAATGCACATTATTCTATTTTGTAATTCACTTTCATTTTGTGCGAGTTCAGTTTTTTCTCCAGATTCTTCTAAATCAGAAACTTGTGTATACACATTTATTGCCTCAGATACAATATTTAGAAACGATTGTGTTTCGATTATTTCCTCAACAACTAAAATCAAATTATGTCCGTACGTTTCAACATATGGTAAAAAAAATCCTTTTTAATTTCTTCCCCACTTGTTTTGTGAATAAATTTGAAACTATTTTTTATTGAAAAATGGGACGCCACTATGAATAAAATTGAGAAAAAGATTGAAAAAAAAAACCGAAACACAAACCCAATAAAATACTATACCAGCTTGATGGAAAACTTCATATGTAAAAGTTCCCTCCCCAATTACTGGCACTATTTCAGTAGCATTGTTATACCGGACCGATAGGGCTTTGAAGTATTGAGACATTTTTAAAATAGGTATATCGTATAAAATATAATAATGCAATTAAAGTACATTTATTACACTGAAATAATAACTGTAAAAAATAATGTTAAGAATGCTTCTCAAAAAAATCTCTAAATCTCCCTTGATACGCCAAGATTTCGTATACGAATTATAACTATTACACTATACTCGAAACTTACCAATAATCACACTTAACTTATCACAAGCCAAATCAACACTTTTTAAAGTTATTTGGTTTTAAACTTTTAGTTGTTTTCTTTAAATTCACAAACAACCAACACGATGCTTATTCCAAAATGCTTAGACTCACAATGTGTCCTTACGGGATTATTTGCACAAATATTAGTTACTTCAAATAAATATTAATTGTTTCTCACAAATACTATGTGGTTGCAGAAAATACTCAATTTTTTTTTATTCTCGTAAATATTGCAAGTATTTGTGAGAAACTATTTTATCATTTATGCGTATTATTTAATTATGAAATAACAAGTGCTTCGTGCTAACACTTTTAGTATTTGACGCAAATATTTAAATGTTTCTCGAGAATAATAAAATTTTGAATAATTTCTGGTAAGTATATTTTTCCGTGTAGTGTTTCTGGATAACTATTAATACTTAATTTTAAGAATTATTATTTCATACAAACTGTCATTACTTATAAGAAACACAAGAATGTTTATGGAAAATATTCAAGAAATATTTTTTTTTTTCAGTGCAATCACTTATAATATATCTACCAATCAAAGTAGAAATATTATGCCTTTCCCCTTTTTCTTTCCCGCAGAGTCAATCAAAATAAAGTGTATCAACTTTCTACTTTGATTGGTCGATATATTATAAGTGATTGGCCTCTGTTATTTTTCTGATTTACCAAATCGAAAATACAGTGAATGTCATTATAAGTAATATATTGTCTATAAAAAAGCCGAAACATTTTCATAATATTCAGACAATTGGTTAAATTTCGTATATATTTGAATATGTAGAATGCTGCATTTAATTTTAAAGAATTTCGTAAGCTAGCAAATGGGGAATCACTTTAGTAAATTTAGAAATCCTTTTTTGCATTCCTATTTTTTTTAAGTCATCATACGCTTTCCAATGTTGATTTTTATAGCAATAACATATACATAATGAGCACCATTTGATATGTAATTTAAAAAGGATTTAATCTTAAATGCCTTATTAAATATATTTATTGTCGTGGGAATTTTTGTGATTGCAATTTGCTTAGTTGGATGTAGTAGTGGTTGAACATAAATAAATATCGTATTACTCGCGAAAATATATTGAGCAGCTGAATTATTTTTACAAAGAGAGCAAATAGAAAAGTCATTTCTTCCAATCAACTTGCCTAGTTCTTTAATCCCATTTCTTCCAACCTAAATGGATTAACCGGTATATATTTCATAAAATCTAGTGTTGTATTGTTGCAAGAATGGCAACTTTGAACTTTTTGTATACTACTATGAGTGTATGAATCAAGAATAAAATTTGATACGGTGGTGGTATTTGAAGAGCAGTCTCGTTTTAAACTATATAATTTTGTTAAACACGAAAATCGAAATTTTATTGCTGTATCAATTTGATTAGCTCGCAAAGCTCGTCCCTGCTTCGAAGTTATTTAAATTTAAAATGCAGTAGTAAACGCATCAAAAGCACACGTATAAAAATAATTTTCGCCGGTAACAATTTCATTTTGTAAAAATACCATGGTCAAGCTTTGTTGACTTATAATTAATTTAGAAGCACGTTTACTGCAAGGCTTTGTTTCATTTTTATGCGGCCTTTTATTAGAAATCCCCGTTTGTAACAAAACCTGTGAGAACCTATCATATACAAATTCATTTCGTTTGTACATTTCTTTAAGAAATCGTAGAGCTTAAATTTAAAAATTTGCTAATGTTAAGCTATGCCTAGTTCTTCGTTTCACAGTTGAAAAGTAGTTTTCGACATGACTATTGCTTAATCTTTTTTTGTGATATAAACGGGACCAAAAAGGAAGGTAAGTAATATACTTTTTTAAACCGTATTTAATAAATTAGGGTTGTAAAATTTATTCGCGGAGTTTTCTTCTTTGGATGCAATTTCTTCATCAACGTCGTCTGAAATTTTTTCCAATTCTATGTAATACGGACTTTGCATATACAAAGATTTATTTAGTAGCCGCTTTTCATTTTCAAAAATATGAGATTTGCCTGGCTGACATTCCTGAAATAAAACTTCGTTTAATAAATCAACCGAATCTGATGTGCATTTTTAACAATTGTACATAAAGCTGTTAAAATATTAGCTGTTAAGAATTTAGACTTTAAGACGAACGTAGAATTTTTCCAAATATCTTTAGTGACTTCATTATTTTCTATTAAAAACAAGGACGCAAAGATTTCTTTTAAGAGTTTCACATTGTTATCACTTTGGTCATATGCTTTATTAAAATCGTTGGCAATATTATGCATGAGGTGTGAAACACATAAATGTAATTTCACCAAATTGTCTGATTCTGCAAAGTTTATTATATGATCATGTGATACTTTAAGGTATTTCACAATGTCTATTTTGTTAAAAGCCTCTAAAACTGAATTAATTTCTGCAAAACTTCCATCAGGAGAAACGGCTTTTGTTTCTTGCTCATTTGAATCTAACAATTGTTCTCTTTTTCTTTATTATTTTCTAAAATTGCATCCACATAATATTTTTTTTTTGCACTTTATCATAAAATCCGGTTTTAAAATTACCATTTTTCAACAATTTTATTAGGCACATTCTATTAGTATCCGAGCATTTTAATCCACTTATGGGTTGACAGATCTTAAAAAATATTGAGTTTTTGTCTGTAGTCCTAAGTTCTAAATTTTCCAGATGAGAAGTAAAATTTAAAATGGTGTCCTGAAACTTTGCAAAAGGCATGTTTTATTTTGCGTAGTCACCAAACAAAATTTCAATTAAAATGTGTAAAATAAGCAACAAAATTAGAACAGTACTCAGAATAGTGAGGTCAAAGCAAAGGTCACTAATATAACAGCCAAATATGTTTTAAATATCTTTAAAGCAAGTCCAATTAAAGCAAGTGTCAAATCGAAAGCCAACACTTACAACAGTCTCAACTGTAAATATGCGCGTGCACAAAAAAAAATGGAAAAGGCAAAAAAAAAATATCCAAACGAAAGCACAAGTCAATAAACACCAAAACAATCAAAATACAATATTATAATAAGTTTTAGAATAAGTCCGGGTACAACGAGGGTCAATAGTTTTAAAAAAAGTTTTTTATACTATGCGATTCATTAGTATTTGTGATGAGAAAATTTAAGGTAACGTTTATGTTTGTTGTAATATAAAACCAAGGAAAATTATTTTTTTGAATTTTCTTTTTGTCTTACTTAATTCAATTATAAATAACGTTTTATTTGATATAAATTTCATAAATAAATTCATATCTGTAATGCAAATAAATTCATATTGTTGATGCATATTTTTGATGCATAAGTATTTGTGATATGCAGAAAAATTTAAAAATAATTAGTAAATCAATTATTTTTAAAATTATATTTTACTAATTAAATAGTGAGTAAGTCACTTATAATTTGTGAACCATTGGATCATTTTTGTTACGTCTCCATCACGTCTCGGAAGTGACCAACAATTTTGTTCATAGAATCGCAGGGAATCTTATCCCACAAGGCTTTATAAGCACCCCATTACAAATTTTTGGTCTTGCTAGATTGCGAGTATCCTCCGCTTTCATTAAAACCCTCGCAAGGACAAATAAAAACTTTGCCTTGGCCTAGGCAACTAATTATGTTCAATATTTTTATAAAATTTCGTGCCAAATTCTCCTTCTTGTGTATATGGGAGCATTATTGCGCTGAAGAGCAAATTGAGGCTCGACTACTTTTCAACAACTGGGAATACTGCCTCATTCATAAACCGAAATTGAACATTGGCCTTGAAGTGTTGTAATTTATACAGCCACATAAACTTTTATTTCTTCCGCAAGAGATGCTAACGGAAGAAGTAACCGCCGTATTTGATATTCTCTGTAGTACCAACATTTTTTTTTCTCCATATTTCCTAATTAACGACAAAACGCACTAATTTTGACATAACAAGGTTCTCCAGAGTTCAATTGGCAATCCAATATAATTACGTTTACATTTTGTTTCCTCACAGTAAATCATATTCTGGCTGGCTATGTGTTCTATAAGCTACAACTCTTCAAGGCCAATGTTCACTTTCGGTTTATTGAATGATATAGCATTCTTATTTGTTGAAAAATTAGTCAGGCCTAAATTTTCTCTTCAGCACAATAACGGTCCCATACACTAAAAGTATCATGCTGGGGTTTTAATGAAATCGGAAGGTATTCGCAATCTAGCAAGACCAAAAATGTATTGGGGTGCTTATAAAACCTTGTGGGATAAGATTCCCTGCGATTTTATGAACAAAATTGTTGGTCACTTCCGAGACGTAATGGAGACGTAATTAAAATGTTCCAATGGTTCACAAATTATAAGTGACTTAATCACTATTTAATTAGTCAAAAATAATTGATTTACTAAATATTTTTAAATTTTTTTGCATATCACAAATCCTAATGAATCAAAAATATGAATCACAAATACTATTGAATCAAGTTTAATTGAATTTATTTGCATTACAGTTATGAATTTATTTATGAAATTTATATCAAATAAAACGTTATTTATAATTGAATTAAGTAAGACAAAAAGAAAATTCAAAAAAATAATTTTCCTTGGTTTTATATTACAACAAACATAAACGTTACCTTAAATTTTCTCATCACAAATACTAATGAATCGGATAGTACTTAAGACCAATAAAAATGTTATATACAAAAAAAAAAAAAAATGGGTGATTACAAGATTTTACAATTGTACCACCTAGCGGCAAATTAAATGCAATAATTATGCTAAGCCGAATTAAAGGTGGACTTACACTACACTTGCTTGAGTGCTATAACAATCAGCATGTCAATTATGTGGATAATTAACAAGTAATTATGTGAATTTTTTTTTATAAATATATGTTAGTTTATGCGTGCATAAACAGTAGTTTTCCAACTTTACTGGTGAAAATATTTTTGTTGTCTTGTTTCTGAAATCAAGAGAGTTAAAACGATTTGGAAACCACAAATGTTTAGCTAGATTAATTGATGCAATTAGCAAACTGGGAGTATTTCATTGACAAGCAAACGAAAAGGTTTGAGATCAATTCTAGTATTTTCTAAACCTTTTAATCATAATCAAAGTTATTGCTTCTGCAAAATTTTGAAAAAAGATTAATCGAAACATAATTACGAAGGGCATCTATTCTTTTGAGAAATGAGTAAAGCTATAAAGCAGATTTGCACAAAAATTATTTATTAGGTATATGTATATACTGGAATTCGAGATGATTCCATTTTTAGTGAAATTGGAAGTTGTCACGTTGTCCCCAGCTCTTAGGAACATCAAAAAACAATGTTTTACTCCGAAAACATTCAATTATAGATAAATATTTTGACTAAGTATAGAAATCGAGATTAACTCGCACGGACTGCCCTTGAAATTTGATCATATTAAACAGAAAAACATGAAAATAGTTATTATGTTACACAACATTTTATACGAACTTTTATTTGAAGACAAGATCAAACCAAAACATCACATGTTGACACATTATTCTACAATTCTCAAGCATTATGGGCCCCTTTAATGCATTATATTATAGATGTACGAGATATGAGACATGAGTTGAAACATCGTGAAATGAAAACTATATGCCCACTAATTTTTCACGTGTCAATTGAAAAATTTTCTTGGAAATGGAATCAAATTATACTGACCTTCAATGCTAAAGACAGTTATTTTCAGGTTACTTATTATAATATTTGTTTAATGATAAATTACCATTTCAAAAAACATTTATGACCGATTAAATGAAAAAATGTTGAAATTTTGAATATGTGGTAGGCCACTATGGTCCTGAGCCCCTCATATATGACTCATAAAATTTTGTCCTTGATCTGTTAGTATGGATATAGGACATCCAAATAAAGAAATACAATTTTCCACAAATGCTTTTGCAACTGTTTGGGTTTCTATGTTTGAAGTAGGGATTGCTGACGAAAATTTTGTCAAATCATCTTGGAGAGTTAATATAAATTTATTATTTTTATGAGATGGAAGTAATGGACCCACAATATCTAATGATATTCTCTCGAGTGGTTTGATAGATGTTGAAGTTATCTTCATAGGCATTTTTTGTAAAAGTCCATGTTGACACTTTTCACATGTTTTTACAAATTTTGAGATTCGACTTAGCATTTTAGGAAAACTATTAAAAGTTCTAACTATTCCCTGATGGCCACCTAAAGAATTTATATGAAATTCTTTGAAAATTTGAGAGATTTCTTGTTCATTATTTAGAGGTATAATTTTTTGATCTGAATTCATTTGAACATTTGATCTGAATTATTTTGACCATATCGTTTAAAATTAAATCTGAGTTAGCAGAGATTTCTTTCGAATTTTTGATTAAAGATTGGGCAGAATTATTAATTTCATTAAAAATTTGATTGAAATTATAATTTTTTGGAATTTTCTCTGGATTAAGTTTACTTTAAGCATGACTTACAATATCAAAATGTACCAGCATAGACAATTTGTGTTTCAAGTTTATATTGAATTTTAAAATCAAATTCTTGGTTGAATACGCCATCTGATTAGAATTGAATTAGGATTAGGAGTTGAAAATAAATAGATTAGTGGTTTATGATCTGTAATAACAATAAATTTACGTTCATAAACGTAAGGTCAAAAACGCTTAACGATTGCCCATTTTATCGTTTGATAATTACGCACAGGTTTATTAAAAACGCGACTTGCAAATGCAATTGGCAGGTCTTCTGAGTTTGTATTCTGAGATAAAACAGCTCCTATAGCAACATTTGATGCATCGGTTGATATATTGAATATTTTTGAAAGGTTGGGGAACTGTAAAATTGATTACAATTTTTGAACATTCCACTGGAATGGTTTTGGTTTTCCTCTTTTAAAAGCGATCAAAGGTTCGATTATATCGCATATTTTTTTATAAATGACCTATTGTAACCTGTAAGTCCCAAGATTCTAGAGCGAAATTATTAATTGGTTTATCAAATTTTAAAATTTAAAAGGAAAAATTTCACTTGCATTCAATATTGACATCAAAATTAAGAACTATTTGTCTTTAATCTAGTGAAAATATTAAATTCTTCATTACAGTAAAACCATTGCTTAGTTTAAGAAACATATAAGGTTGATTTTATGTTGAGACGTATTAAATTAATATACTTATTTAATTGAATTAATTTTGAATGTTAATTAATAATTTCTTCAAATTTGTAATATGCAACCGACTCTTAGACCATTTTGAATGTTTTATAAAAATTAACACGTGGAAGTATATTATTATTTACGAACAAACATTCAACGAAACCGACTGATAGGCAGGATTCTATGATTTTTATCCAATTGGAATTTAATTTTAATGTATATGATTTTAATATGTCACCGAAGATTGTATGAGAATTTAATCCAATTTTGAACTGATGGCGGCGACTGGATTGATTGTACCACAATTTTACATTCTATATATACAGAATGTACTGTGCAGGTTGTATTAGCGAATTTTAGTAATACAAAAAAAAATCGGTAATACAACCTGCACAGTACATTCTGTATATATAGAATGTAAAGTTGATTGATTTTTTCAAAATCATAAGCTCATCAGTTCGAAACTGGATGAAATTCTCTAACCATAATCGGAACATATTAAAATCATACATATCCCGAGCCCATCCATGATACTGTCTAATATCATAAGAAGTTCATAAGCAGAGTATAATTTATTTAAATTATTAGTTTCTGCAAGATGTACATTAGTTGATTGTGTGCTGGGCTTAAATAAGCCAGAAAATGTTGCTTGAGGATCCTTATTATTTACAGATGCTGGGTATTATATTTTGATTACGCTGTTTATCCAAGGCGTTAGGAAAGTCCTTGCTGGATTCTGATTCATGTTCTATCGTGTACGAAGAAATTGCAAACGCTTGGGATACTTCACGGAATTAGCAGTGTGACTCCCTTTGCAATTTGCCCACTGGTGTTTTATTACTGTGTCTTTGAGTGAACATTCTGAATCATCAACGTGAGTTATAGTACAGAAAAGACACCACTGTTTCATATTGCAATTGCTGGTAACATACCCATACATATAGCATTTCAGACATTTTATGAGAGGATCTGGCTTTTTTAAAAGGTACATCCCATTTACACGAAATATGGCCGATTATTTCTTAATTGATGTAGTGTGATAGATTTAGGAAAAGATACGAGATATATTGCGGTATCTTTAGATCTATTTTTTGTTGTTCAATTTTAGTTATTTTATACGGGTTTAGTCCGGCTTCTTTAATGTAGGCCTCCACTCCATCAATGGGCATTGATAGTAAACCAAATAAATCAAAACGGGATATTTAATTTTCATCAACGGTGAAAGAAAAATATTCAGATTTCTGATTCATGATTGTACTGATTTTGACCTATTTCAATTTGTAACGATTGGAGGTAATTTCGTTACGTTTGTTTGATTTGTTAATAAAACGCTACGTTCATTTCTTCCAATATTAACGGCATTGTTGTTGTTTTGTAAAAAGAACTTGTAAATGTATTATTGATTGGTAATTTATATGATAACTGATATAACGGTTTAATTTTTTGTGTTTGGAAAGGCAATTGTAATTTTCTTATGATTGGGGCTATAATCACTAAATCCCATAATTATTTTACTAATTTTTTATATCAACTGTCGATCACCGTTCCAGAAAAAATATTGTAATACGATATACTCGATTTCCGTTTCTAGAAAAAATATTACAACACGATATACTTACCGATATTAACATTCTGAGGCTTTCATGTGAAAATCACGATTTACAACAAATATAGGAACGGCTATAAAAATCTCGCAACAATATCAGTTCAGTCCGGATAATTTTGTTTTGAAGCTGCTGTTATCTGGCGAACAATAGCATTGCTAAGTTTATGCGTTTCATGAATTAATATTGTAAAATGTATATTTGTGCAGCTTTAATAATGTGGATTCCTTTTTTTTGTGTTGTACGACAACAGCAAATTGTTTCTCTTTACTTCTTGAGAAGAAAGAATTTCAACTTTAAAACCAACGAAAATTTTCCTTAGAGATTTTATTGGAACAGTTCTAGCGGGCACTCTCCGTCGGATTACAAAAAGCGTCTAGGCAGCAACTTTGTTTTCCTGGAAACCGATTACTGAATGCTGTATAACTCCGTGTTATCGTTAATTCGATACTTCTCCTATTGATTAAGGTGCTTATTTATCGAATTGCTCGGTTTGCAATTTAAAAGGTGGCTTAACTTTAATATTTAAGGGCTGAAACAATAGAACCAGAGACAACATAGACGATTTGATTATATGTCTAAAGGTATCATAATATATGAATAAAACTTAATTTTAAAATTCATTTTGAAGCCTGACCCAAAAATACCAATTCCAGATCCTTTATATTCAGCAAATACATAAACGTGCATACCTATACCTATACATATACATTTCACTATGTGAACGGTAAAATTTAATATTTGGATTATACATAACATTCCTATTTTATCCTCAGAGATTCATTCCATATTATGATGCCTGAATAAATATTATGATTATTATTAACATTTTATTTTATTTTAATTTTATTTAAAAAAAAAAATTAAATAATAAAACCTTTATTCTATCGAAAATGTTTGCATAAGTAGGAGTTACGCAGAAATGAAAAATTTTCGTACAATTTTTAAAATGGAAAATGGGAATATTTTTATTTTTTGGTTATATGGTATACGGTAATTTAAATCAATAAACATAATAAAATACCGAAAGTATATAATTCTATTTACTTATTTAAAAACCGATTTATGCTGTATACATTGTATTGAGTGCCAGGGAATAGATACACAATGATTTTCGAATTTCATCAAATTTTTTTCAACATTTTGAAATCGTGGTTAATTTAAAATACGCAAAAAAAAAATTATACAGGCTAGACTGTGAATACATACATAAATAAATACTTACATAAGTAAATACTTTATGTTATGCGTTTCAGCACTTCTCAAAAGAAAATAATTTGTTTGTTTACACATACCATAAAATAATTTTTGTTGTTTACATGGAAATTCTTTTGAGATTAACTGATATGAAAAATCATAATAAATTTATTAAATCTATATTGTCTGGTCTCAAACCATTTTTCCTTTTACTACGAAAATTTTTTGTTTTGGGAATTTTAATCATATTTGAATTTCAACTTAACCCTTGTGTCTATAACCGAAATATTCTAAATTTTTCCCCGCAGCTAGATACAGTTTTCTTTGTTAAAAGAAAACTTAAGCATTTTGCTTTTTCCTTCAACATTATTTACGTACGATGCAACTTAGCAAAAACCAGACGTTCAGGTATTGAATGCGTTCTCGGTAAATCACTCACATACCATCTCAAGTAACATTCCACCGAGATTCGCGACAGGATCTGACGAATTTTCGGAAACAAAGAAATGGACAACCACGCGGAAATCACTTTGTGATTGTAAATAGCCATTTCTTAAATTTAAATTTAAATTGTTCTTGTTTTACTTGTGAAATCAAATTTCTATGGCTATGTACAGAAAACTAATGCATTAATAATTTCTCCTGCTATTATGTAAATTGAAAATATTAAAACAAAAAAATTTCACCTTTGAAAAATTGACAATTTTAAGATGTATACGGGTTTGAATTTTTAAAATTTTAACATTTTTAATCAAATGGCTACCCGGAAGGCCGGTCATTTACATAAGGGTTACATCTGAATATTTGTAGCAATTCAGTATGGAGGATAATAGTCAAATAGGTAAGGATGGTGGATACTTTTTTTTAATGACAAGAAGGGCAAAATTTTGTCATCCTCGGTGGTATACTAATTGTATATTTACATTTGTAAAGATTTCTGTATGTCAAAGATTAGTGTATAGTATACAAATCAAAACAGGTAAATAACAATATCAATATTAAATTTAAATATTAATTAATTTACAATTTTAATATTTTAAGACATATTCATCACTATCAGCATTTCAAAAATTCATGTACAAAAGATTAATGAATGAAAAGACAAGTTTTCAGTTGCTATATCATAAATTAAAAATTACTTTTTTACTGATAAATGTTCATACATGATTTTTAGGTTATGAATTGACTGAATAATTAAACTGAAATTTTCCTGAAGAATTCGAATTAAAATTTGAAAGCTAAGTTAATTCTAATAAATTTTATACCATTATTAACATAATGTGGTTCTGCAATGATTGTAGAGACCTGATGAAGAACAAAATTTTCTTAAAAATATTTTCACCAAATTCGAACTGGAACATTCCAATTCATAAGCAATTTAATATTACGCAGCAGGATAAGGTAAAGTGCTTGCAGAAGGAGATTGACACGAACAAGGAGAATATTAGCTTAATACTTAAAAAACTTGAAACTGCAGACAAGGTGGTTTTTGATAGCCGAATGAAGCCGACAACAAGGGGCCAAGTTAAAGTGGTTAATGACCTTTGCGGCCCTACAACTCAATCAGAATCAACAACTAAGCCCTCAAATATTGATTCTTCAGAGGCATCATCTAGCAAACCAAATAACATTTGCCTTAGCAGCCCCTTGAATAATAGGGAAATATCCGAAGTTAATAGATCGATGTTAAACAATCAACAAGCAGTATGAGGTTATAATATCTTGCCAGATATTATTATCAAAACGGTACCACATAAATTTTGGCTTCACCTATCCAGACTAGATCCTCTAACAACTGAGGATGTTGTTTTAGCTATGGTTAATAAGTGTTTAGGAACAAGTTTCTCCCATGTTGGTAAATTGATTCCCAAAACGCAAAAAAATCAGAGTCTGGAATACTTATGTTTTAGGTTGGGTATAAGGACAAGGCTTTAAGTTCGGAAACCTGGCCAACTGGCGTATATATTAGACCAATTAAGAATCAAAATTTTCGGAAAGCAGTTGCCTTAAACGTTAAATTTCGCAACCCAACTGTAGAAATCGAGACTCCCAGAGTTTAAAGGATATTTAATGTCTTCATATGTTCAAAACTAACTACAGTTTCCTCTATTTATTACCTTAATGCATCAACTATTCAAGGGAAATCTAAATTGTTTCTGTTGAGTATCCTCGACAACGATTATGATGTCATAGTTATTTGTGAAACATGGGCTTACAAAAAATTTCAATTCAGAAGAATACTTTCCATCAGATTACGTGGTCTATAGAAAAGACAGGCATGATTTTGATACCAGCCTTAAATGAGGAGGTATGTTGATCGTCGTGAAAAATGTACTTTCGAGTGAAGTTATAGCGTGTCATCCGGTATACGATATTATGGCTGTACGTATTTAAGCCGATATTTCTTTTATCTTCGTGGTCACTGTATATGTGCCCTGTGGATCAACTTTAGAAGTTCATCTGGAATTTATTGATGTTTTCAATTCAGTAATGTCTGCAGTGCATATTGATGAACAACTTAATCATTGGTGATTTCAATCATCCAGACATTGTTTGGTTTGACGTTGATGGTGTTCTCACGCCCTCTTCTAACGATCAAAAAGCATTGGGCATCACCGATTATTTTGCGAGTATATTAACCAAGCAATTGAACCAGATAAGCAACAGTTGAGGAAAACTATTGGATTTAGTATTTTAATCTGATGTCATGTATTCGGATATTTGTTCATTTGAGGATTTTACTGGATGTGGGAGTGTCTACCATACTCCAATAATCATAAATATTTTTCATGAAAAATGCAATATTAATTTTTCTCTTGATAATTCTTTTCATTTTGATTTTAGGCATGCTGACTACATTTCTTTAAACGAATTTCTTGTCAACTCTGATTGGGAGTTCCTAGGCGTGGGAAAAACTTGAACGAAGCTGTTTCTTTGTTCAATGAACTATTCAAGACTGGTGTTGAAAGGTATGTCCCTTTAATTAAAAATGAACCTCGGTTTCGTGAACCATAGTACAATAGGCAACTACTGCGCCTGGAAAATCGGCGTAACAAATTTCATTCATTATATAGGCTACATGGTGCTGAGTTTTATTCTAGATTCGATGCAGCTCGAAAAGAATTTAAAATTTTAAATTGGTTCCTATATTATAACTATATTTTGCAGATTGAAGTTGATTTAACGTCCAATCTAGAAAAATTCTGGAATTTCATCAATGGTAAAAGGAAAGCAGTTGGATTTCCTTCACCGATGATTTATCAGAATTCATTGGCGAGTCAACCCCCTGATATCTGCATTATATTCGCCAAATATTTTGAGTCCGTGTACAAACCATCCGCAATATCATTTCCATCACATAACACGTCTCCATTAGCTTTGTAATCGCACTGATTACAATTTATTAAAATTCACTGAAACGGAGGTTTATGACTGCTTGTCTCTTCTTGATGTAAATAAGGGGGCTGGTCATGATGGCATTCCACCCATCCTCATAAAAAATTGTGCAGAAAGTTTAGCTCTTCCGCTTACCCACATCTTTAATGAAATCCTTCGGACTGGGATTTTTCCTGATCCCTGGAAAATATCCTTCATTCGTCCGTTTTTTAAATCTGGCAAAAGATGTGAAATTAGCAACTATCGAGGAATTGCTATTCTTTCTGTTGTTCCCAAACCTTTCGAAGCCATTGTGCAGAAATTTATGTTTTTTTCATGTGAAATCTGTTGTTTTGTCTGCACAACATGGGTTTTATCCGGGATGATCTACAATTACCAATTTGGCTGCATTCTGTGGACATTTATAAAGCAGAATCGAGGGCCGGCAACAAGTAGTTATAGTTACACTGAATTTTCAAAAGCTTTTGATAAAGTTGATCATTCAATTCTTATCTATAAGCTAGTAAAACTAAATTGTGAGTGGATCCCTATCGAATGGTTGTAATCTTATCGGTTTGGCCGGTCACAATAGTTAAGATTATTGATTCTGCCTCTCATTTATTTCGTGTAACTTCTGAATTTCCGCAAGGTAGTCACATTGGTCCACTTCTTTTCTCATTATTTATTAATGATGTTGTGGAGTGTTTTGAATTTGCACATTGCCTTCTTTACGCAGATGATAAAATATTAGCTCCGATTTCTTCAATTTCTGATTGTTTCAAGTTACAAGGTGATTTGAACATATTTTGCAGTTGGTGGTCGTTTAACAACAAATTGTTGTTGAATGTGGCCAAATGTAAGGTTATCTATCTTATTCTTCAGCAGTAGTATTTTCTTTATAATATGGTGGTTGACAGAGTTGAGTTCATGTCTGACTTGAGTATAATTTTCTTTGCTGGTCTTTCCTTTACAAAACATATTGATTCTATTATTGCTAAGGATTATATTATGTTGGGATTCATTAAGCGTAATTGTTTAGACTTTTGTGACCCGGTCACACTAAAATCTTTAAGTGTCCTTTGTTCGGTCTATTCTTGAATTCGCTTCTCAGATCTGGTCACCATTTTATAATTGTCATTCAGATAGAATTGAAAGCGTTTAGAAGCAATTTGTACTGTATGCTGTTCGTGGTCCGCCTTCTGATAGAGTAAATAACTATGTTCTTCTGGCTTATAAAGATCGCTGTAAGTTATTAAAATCACAACGATTAAATCACCAAAGAGACGTAGCATCAGCTATCTTTGTGCACGATGTTTTGACCTCACTAATTGATTATGATGAAATACTGACGCAAAATAACTCTGTTTCTACAAACTGCGCACATTCTGAACCAGTCTTAAGAATGTCGCGAATTTTTGATTTTAATATATCAAGAAATTCGTTTATAAATGAGTTATTTAAATTTTTTTCTTATTGATAATTAATATTTTTTATACCTTAATGTATTATTGATATTTTTGTTTTGCATTTTAATTTCTTAATTACCGATTGTACTTTACTGTAGGTTTAAATAAATAATAAATAAATAATATTTTATTGGATAGGTATACCTTTTCCAAATTTTGGTTTTATTACAAATTTTAATAAATTGTAAAATAAAAAGTAAACTACCTCGGCGCCATTGATCAGTTTGTATTAGTTGAATTTAAGTTTTTTATTTTGTGTATCTCAGAAAATTTTGAAATTAGACCTCAAAGGAACAAAAATTTCACAAGAAAAAATTGAGTTTCAGTTAAAACACTATCGCTATATCGCTAATTATCTGCCTCTGGCTTTTACAATATAATTTTGAATCCGCATAAACTTTAGATTATTCATCTTTACTCGCTCATCGCGTCGTCGCCATAAAAGTGATGTAATTTTCTTAAAAGGTTCGTTGAAGCGCAGCGACCGAATGCTTTTTTGCTCGTTATGTGCAAATCTCTTATGCCCGATTTCAGAACAAAACAGCAATTCGCCAGTTAAATAATATTTTCTCTCTTCCTTCTTATATGAAATTGCAATTTATTTCATAATTCAAAATCAATGCCTACCTGATTATATTTCTTTTTACATGAGCATTTTAAAGGGAGAATTAAATATTTATTTAAGCGATATTGAAAAGTCAAATATTTAATTCTACTGTTAAAATGTTCATGTAAAAAGGAAATATAATCAGGTAGGCATTGATTTTGCATTATGAAACAAATTAAAATTTCATATAAGAAGGAAAGGAGAAAATATTATTTAACTGGCGAATTGCTGTTTTGTTCTGATATCGGGCATTAGCTTGTAAATTCCTAAAATATAAGTACAATAGACTCGCGATAACGTGAACAAAATATTTCAACTCATGTTTCAACTATAAGGTTGCTATGTCATCAAGGTTCTGTTAAAATGAATGTGATCCACAGAATTTTGATACCAGTGGCACTATTCTGGTTTTCCCGGGAAATTGGGAATTGGGAAATTATTTATTGTGACTGTTTTAGTGTATTTTGGTATCATTCTTTTTTCAATGCATACTGTGGTGATTTACATTTTATTCCAATTTTGGGAAAAAATGATTTCATTTCAAAACAATTTTGTTGTTAATTTTCCCTAAAAATTTTGTTGGGAATTACACAGTAGGCTGTAGTCTGAAAATGGAATTATTTTTTCCCAAAATTTGAACAAAATACCAATCGCTACAGTATTCTTTGAAAAAAATGATACCAAAATACATTAAAACAAGTCACAATAAATCATTTCCCAATTCCCAATTCCCCGGGAAATCCAGAATAGTGCCACTGGCTTGAAAATTAAGCATCCGGGCTAAATGAAATTAAAGCTTTTATGCATTATTCGACGAATTAATCAAATCACAAAATTTTGTTTCACTTCAGTTCGAAGAAATGACAAGGTCAGTGCTGACGTTATTGTTTTGATTGAAATTTGGTTAGAAGATCACGAAAACAAGTTTTATAATATTAACGGGTTCGATTCATATTTTTCTAATCGGCAGGATGGTGGATGTGCAATTTACTTACAAAAAAACGTTTCATCTGGGAAATTGGTTAGTACCACTATCAACTATAATTGCCAAATATTGGTTGTTAAATTATTAGATTCAAATAATAATATAGTTGCAGTTTATCGGTCGCAAAAAAATACAATTGCCAAATTCCTCAATTTAATGTAAAGCTGCATTACCAAATACAAACGCAATTTAATCTTAGGTGATATGAACTCGAATTTATTCTTGCGTACGATGTCATTTCCTATCGTCAACTTTTGCTAAGTAATGGTTTTTTGATTTTAAATAAGACAAATAACTTGCATGGAACTAGAATTAGAAACATATCCTAGGAACTGTTATAGAACACCTGATTACTGACATTATGTCATTCGGTTACAAAATTGATCTTAATGATACTAAACTATCAGATCAGGTGTGTGTATATATTTTCAAATCCGAAAGCTAAATGTTAAAAGGAGTACACCTATTATAAACAAGCGTATTCTAGAATATGATAAAGTCACTAACGGCTCCAATTGGAGCCTAGTTAACAATTCAGTTTCATGTTTTATTTATCTGAAATTATTAATAACAACACTGGTACTATTCTCAAAAAGCTGACGAAAAAGGGGCAACCTGAATGGGCGACGAAAAATATTTTGAAGTTAAAAAAGGAACGAGATACATTTTTATATTATAGGAAACGTTTGCCAGACGATTTATACGTTAATAGGGCATACTAAAATCTTAGTAAGAAAATAGTTAAACTAATCAAGCATTCAAAGCAGGATTATAATAAAAAACTATTTCGGAAATCTTATCAAAGTTATGCTGACACTACTAATAATAGTAGAAAAACGTGTATTGAAAGAAATAACAGTTTAGTATCTGACCCTGAAGAAGTTGCTAACATTTCTAACGATTATTTTATTACGACTTCTGCTAGCATTACCAACCATTTGTAACTACCTCCAGTTAATTGCTTTGATTACATTAATTATAATAATTAAGAACCACTCGATTTTTATGCAAACAACGAAAGGGAAATAAAGCACAATTATTTCAATTTTAGATAGTAATGCAGCCATGGGAGATGATAACATTTCGATTAAATTTTTAAAACTTTCGGTTACTTGCTTAGTAGCCAAAACTGTTGAGCTAACAAACCAATCTTTAAACCAAGGATTTTTTCCTGATACTCGCAAAATCGGTAAAGTAATTTCGATACATAAAGCAGATAATATGTTGGATGTTAGCAATTACAAATACATTTTGTTCTATCATCATTAGTCTCGAACAATTCTTGAGAACCAAGAATATAATATCTGACTATTAATTTCGATTTACCAAATCGTCAAATACCACTGCCGCTTACATGAATCTGATGGATTTTCTAAGTAGACATTAAAGATAAAAAATGGTTTTGTGGATGCATTTTTTAGATATAAGAAGAGCTTTTGATTGCGAGCACCATGAAATACACCTGTTGAAGTTAAAAAGCTAGGCTTTCTTCAATATCAATTAAATTTATTTCGTAGTTATATTACCAATCGCTCTCGATATGTGACAGTAAGAGGAGTACCGGGAAGCATTTGAGTGGAAGTGTAGCCCAAGGATCGATTATAGATCCTGCATTATTTAGAATCTTTATTAATGAGCATACATCTTAAAGTTTAAGGAAAAGCTGCATTTATTTGCAGATGGTGGGGTTTTAATGTACGCCCAAGAATCATTCAAAGGTCCATGTATTCAAGTTCAGCACGATATAAACTTACTCAAGGTTTGGTTTGAGAAAAATTGTTTAGTATTAAATGATGACAAAACAAAATTTATTAAAAACCATCGTATTAGTGTAGAAGAGTTGGATGCCTTTCCCATTTCATATAGCTCATATACTATAGCGCGAGTCAACGAGATTAAATACCTTTGCCTAACAATCGATAGTAAACTAGATTGGACAAACCATGATGATAGTTTAAAAAAAATCAATTACTCCCAATATTTTGGCTATCAAGAGATCGAAAGGGTATCTTAGAAAATCAAATGCGTATATTTATTCTAGATTTATGTACCTAAATCCCATCTGGAGTGGGTGTGCGATGTACAAATTAAATAAATTGAGCGTTAATGAAAAAAGAGCGTTATAGCATAAATGTTCCGGTATTATACCCAATTAATTTACTGTTTAGCGATTTTTTTTGATTTGCAGCTGACATATTAACACAGCTAACACAGGTTCGCAAGTAAGCATAGCCATTAGATCAGTGGTTCTCGAGCTGTAGGCAGCGGCCTTCTAGGGAGCCGTGGAGCTGTTGCCAAAGAGCCTTATAACCTTTCCTTAATATCTCTAATAAACCAGACAATTTCCTCGCACACAAATTTCTGAATCTGCCTATTACCAATGACCGCTACGTTTTTCTGTGTGATTTTTTTTGGTAAGATATCTGATGTATATTTGAATTCCACAATCACGAAGATTTTGGTAGGCGAGTTCTTATTCTATGTAAACATGAACAGGAATTTCAGACCGCAAATCTTGATCTGCAAGACAAAAAATCATGAGTAAACTTGAGACATTTTATGAAGTAACAACATTTTTAATTCAGAGGTTGATATCCGAAATAATTTCTCGGAAATTTAGGAGCTACATTTAAACAAACATCCAGAAAATCGCTGTAACTGAGCGTAAGATCATAAGAAGAGTTCTCGGTCCCATTAAAGAAGGAGCCACGCACAAAATGCGAAAGTTGACATCATTGGATTCATAAAATCGTCAAGGCTAAGATGGCTTGGGCACGTACTTCGTTTACAAAATCGGACCACCAAACAGGCCTTGGAGTCGGCACCAACGAAAGTAGGACCACGTGGGAGACCACCTACCCGATGGATGGACGACGTTGAAAGGGACCTATACACACTCGGTCACCGTGTCTGGCATTCTCTTGTGGCGGATCGAATTATTTGGAGGAGCATCGTTGAGGCGACCAAATCCCTTCATGGGATGTAGCGCCAGCGGAAGAAGAAGAAGAAGTATAACCATGATAAGTAAATTGAATTGCAGTTGCAATAATCGATTCCAGAAATAAATTATGAAGTTGAATTTATATTTTGAATTGAAAATAATTGATTGTAGTGGATGAAAGACGCGACAAACCAAGCAATTCATGTTAAAGAGATTGTTAATATTTGCGGGTGTTGATTTCTTGCATATCAAATTTGGATGTTCACAGTGGTTTGTTAGTGATTTGTTTTGATAATATATACAATAAAATACAGTATACCATCAAATATATAAATGATTCTCTTGTGGAATACCGTGTAGTACAATAATTTAAAAAATTGTTCACGTTACCCAGAATTCACGGTAGACGGCCTTCATGATATAGCTGGTCTTCTGTTTTACATTTTTATTTAAAAGAACCCCAGGTCCAAGGGACCCGATTTTTATTTAATTACGAAGGGTTTTTCATGCCAAGTGTGCTCAATACAGAACTAAAAAGAAAAAAAATCATATGTTCCTGTGATGCTTTAGGTCGAGTTTTCGTAATTGCTTAAACTTAAGCAATAAATAGACCGTATTTGATTTCAAAGTTTTCGAAAATATTCTTATTGAATCCACCATTTTATAATTCGGATTATACTCATCCTAAATTATAATGTTGCACTTAAAATAATTTAAATAGAAGTTAAAATGAGAAATAAATTTTCAAAGAGATTAAAAATACGAAATAAAATTGAAAAAAGTTAAAAATGAATTATTATTATTACTTGAGGGTCATGTGGGCGTTAAGCCACCTCGCACTGCGACCTAAAAGATCTTTTGTGCATCAAGCCCTACTTAATTATCCGTTCAGCCAATATTCAGGCTCTTACTGAACCTAATAATACTGCCGACCGGTACGCGTTACATACTATCTGGGCTCATTGCTCTCCCTCCTAGATGTGATAACATTTACTTCTGCTAGAAAAGTGGTAGCATTGGGACTCAAGGACTTCGAGAGGGCAGACCCACTGCCGTGTATTCCTTCCCGTGCCTCGTCTACCGTTTTGATTTAACTCTTGCGAGTTTCTGGGAATAAAAAGTTGCCTGTAGGCCACTCAGCTTTACTACAGGAAGGCTAAATAAAACTGGAGGGTGCCTGATATCCAGAGTCCGCATATATAAACTAATTAACCTATCAGCCATTCATCCTTCGGTATATGCTGTTCCACCTTAGATTAGGGTTTTTTGTCAAGTGTTTTCAGTTACCAGTGGTGCCGCGAGGAGGCAGTACGTACACTTACGCGTACTGGACGGTTACGGAGCCCCTTCCAATAGACGCCAAACCATCTAAAAATGAAATCACACGCATATTCATTCACATTCCCACCCTCCTTGCAAAAAAGTACAAATAATATTAATAATTAAAGGTTAGCATATACACATAATATTGTCCAATTTTTACGTTTTAATTTCGTATAAAATTATGTCAACTTAATTTTTTATGATTTAGGAAAATTTATTTACTGTGTGCGTAAGATGATAATAAATACAATTTTGTTTTAAAATATTTTTTTTTGTTATCTTTAAAAACTAAATAAAATAATTTTAGCAAAATGTCCTAAATAATAAATTTTTTATTTTTTTTTTCTGTAATTTATTAGGGTTTTGTTGTTGTTGTTGAAAAAAAAAGCTTTTGGTCCTTGTTAGTATTCATCTGAAATATAAATTTCCAGGTCGATTAGTTGGACGGACAGTACGGTACAGTGGCTAGAAAAAAAAAATGTAAATATGGAAATATTTGAAAACAAGGTGTATAGAAGACGTTTTTTGCGGTTACTGTTTATACGTATATATTTTAATTTAAGAATTTTATTATCTTTGAGATTTAAATTTTTGTTTTCCTACGTTGGTGTATAATAGGCTATTAAATTTAGGGTTTGATTTCTATTTTATTAATTTTTTGGTCTATTTATTAAAATCCATTTTGAAGTAAATTATAATTATTATGTAAAATATAGAAAGAAAAAAATTGAATGTATAGTCACCTTATCATCCCACACACGGCACAAAAACTCAGGAGGGGTTTGGATCAATTAAAATTAAATAATAGATTTTTACCACATTTTTTGCTGTTCGACGTAAAAACGGATGCTGGAATTTATAATAGCTAAAAAGGGTCAAGTTGTATGTCGGTATATTGGTGTAAAGAGTACTTAAGAAGTATAGAAATATCGTATATACATACATACTTAAAAAAAATAATTAAATTATTTATAAATAAAAACTAAGTACATTAAAATAAAAATTTTATAGAATCAAAAACGAAAGGTAAATTCACGGAAAGATGGTAAAATTTATTTTAGGTACGATCTATTTGGTGTTTTATAATATCCGAATAAGATGATTTATGTAAAGTGGGTTATTGCTGTAGGATACCCTCATGAAATGTTTATTAGCATACCGTATTTATGACGTATTTATATATAATTTTAAATTTAATAACTTTAGTACCTACCTCAAAAACTAGATATTTTCTGGAATATTAAAACCAATTTAAACAAATCAACATATAATAATAAAGTTAATTTCGATTCTAACAAAATCGGCCACTGCTCGAATATTTCTGTATCACCTCTAGCAATTAAAGCCAACCAAATTTCTTGAATTTTTGGGATCAAATGAAATATTCCCAGCTATATAATGAGTGAATTCAACTTGGAATTGGAGGCTTTCAAATGTTTCAACCAGCAGACTATTATTTCAAATTGTAAAGGGCAGCTAGCGGAGGTTTAAGCACTCACTCTGTTTCTTGTTTTACCAAATTCAAAATAAACTAAGTACTGCATCTAAGAAGAAAAAATGCAATATTTAATCCAATTTTTCTTAATTTTGATTTAGCTCTGGGTTTTGATTAATGTTTTTAGGTAACAAAAGGCAAGATCGGATAAATTTTAACGTTTAATGGGATGTTCCGAAAATTATAGGACTACATTCGATGGCAGCAACATAGAATGAGATATCTGCGAAAACAACTTTTTACAGGAGAACACTTTATTTTATTTATTTCGTTTTAATTATTTCGTCGTTTTATATGTACGTTGGAAAAGTACATGAAAAAGGAAGTTTTCTCGTATAAAATTTTGTACACTTATAAAACATTGTATTTAAAGCCTATTTATGTAAAAAACTCAAAATCGTCAAAAATGTAGATATCTCATTCTACGTTGCTGCCATCGATATTATAGTCGGAAAATTTAATCGATAGGTTCGAAATACTGTAAATTTTAGATGGTAACAAACAATTCCTTCTAGAAAAAACTTGCCTCGAAAATTATTTTTGTACTTTCTTGTAAAAGTTTATAATAATAATCACATATCAGAAAGAAGGAAAACACAATTTCGTTAATTTTTGTTTTTGGTGTAAAGGGAATTTAATTTTGCCGAACTTATTAAGTATATTTTACTTTATTCGTGAATCTTTCTTTAACCTTCGCATGGCAGCAATTTTTAAAGTCATAATAAAGACAAATTAATCGTTCCAAAAAGCAATTTCTAATTTTCTTTTTACATTTTCAGATGAAACATTAAAATATCATTCATTGGGCATTGGGTCGTAAAAACGTCTTCAAAACCGATCAAAAATAGTTAAAAATTTTAAAAAACTAAAACTAAAATCTTTACATTTGTAAATCTACCCCATGCGAAGGTTAAACCAAACTAACAAGAAGTATGAAATGGTACTTCAGACTGCACACTGTTTTAGTAGCTTTAATCTACTTTATTGCTTAGTTTTTATTAATGTTGATATTTAATTAAATACGTACATACGGGGGGACCAGAGTCGCTTTATATTACAAAATATAAATTTAAAACAATTTTAAGAAGACCGCTCGCCTTAATTTAATG
The DNA here is from genome assembly GCA_963556165.1 of Tipula helvola. Lineage (NCBI taxonomy): Eukaryota > Metazoa > Arthropoda > Insecta > Diptera > Tipulidae > Tipula > Tipula helvola. Next base: position 325,199,459 of record OY744482.1, read on the forward strand.
TAAATGCATGTGATGCTGTAACTTCCTTGTCAATTCTCAATTTTTCTAAAGTGGTACTGTGAATTCTCTTGTTGCAATTTGATAATTTTGATGCGAAAATTTATCAACTCTTAAGTTGCAAGACCCTGTCTTAAGGGTACCTTCGTTAATCTCGTTTAACCCTGAATGGCTGCATTATGTTTCACTTGGTGAATTCTTTTGTATAAGTAGTATTCTAGAACTGCATTAATTATTTTTGGCAAAAGTGTTTCGATTTTGTAATTCGCTCCATATATCGAAAGCTTGCACCATATTCAAGACAACTGCAGAACAGTATTTCTTTTCCTCTAAGGCGAGTTTAACTGTATTACAATTATTTGTACTTGTTCTACAGTTCCATGTTGATCTCTAAACGCAAATTGATGGTCTGATGGAATATGCTTCAATATAATTACTGATTTTAAATTTTGATTTTCGAATCAACATCGTTCTAAAGCTTGGAAATTGTCGAAAGCGTTCCGTTGGTGATTTGAGACATATACTATTTTTGAGGGAAATACCCACATCTCATAGCGGTGTTGAAAATATAGAATATGATCTTTGATCATTTTTTTTGTATATTATCGTATTCTAGAGGCTTCTGTTCTTTATTCAAGATAATGCTGTTACTTTTAAATTTTATAGGATCTGGATTCGCGTTGTCCTCGACATATTCTGGAAACAAGTTGTTTTTAGTTTCTCCCTTTGGTGTAAATGCTATATGATTGTGATTGAAGAATACAGCAGGCTATGTTTCTTATGGGGCAAAATTCAGCTGGCAGCCATTGATTGTTTCGCTCGATAATGGAGGAATTTTTAATTTCCTTGATGCATTCCATAATGAATAATTCGTATTTTCGGTCGAAGATAGCTCACTTAGGTAATGCTTGATTCCTTGATTTCTATTTCCCTTGAATCTCTTTTTAATTTGCAGTTTAGTAATTACGCGCGGGCTTATCCAAACGAACAGAAGTATTTTTTTACATTGGTAGCTCCATATCAGATATCAGTGTAAAATTTCGTGTCAATATCTTTGGCGGTTAATGAGATACGCTTGTTTATAGTATCATCTCAAAACAAGCATTTCCCAATTTTTAAAATTAGTTGAGCAATGAAGTTGAATCAAATTTAGCATAAATGAAATGTTCGCTTACAAAACGTTGGAAACATTAGAAGAAGCTTTTGGTGATAATGCGATGTGATAGAGCGAATATTTTTGAATGGTGGTTTTTAATATGTTCAAAGAAGGTCGCGTTGAAGACGATGAACGTTTCTGCCATCCTTCGACGTTTACCGATTAACACCACGCTGAGGAAGTCAATTAGTTGGCACCCACAAATGTTCAATTGACAATTACTGATCTTAGTAACATCACGCCAATATCGGGGGGCCCAGAATTTTTGGGAGACAACTGTTGGTTTGTGCATTTCGGTAATGGTTGTGGGCAGTGCTGGGCAAAACGATGTAAAAATAGTGTTTTACATATTTTGCGTTTACATAAAATTGCGCATTTGATCAAATTTGTTGGTTTTAAAAATAAAGGTTAAAATTCTTTTAAAGTACATAAGTATAGATTTACTTTTTAAAAAGAAAAATCTTAATTTTCAGTGGAATATAATGAATTAAACTAATGTCGTTTATAGAAAAAATACATTCCAACAATTATAATTACACTATCCAAATATTAGACCTATTGGAGGCAAGTGTAAAGAAGAAATTCGCAAGATGTTAATGGAAGGCAACTCTCGTCGTATAATTGCGAAAAAATTGAGAGTTTCCGTTGGAGCCATCAGCAACTGCCGAGCAAATATGGAGCCCGAAACTATACCTAAAGTCAAAAGCAGCTACTTTCTGATTGTCTCCGATGCAAAATTGTGCGAGCCATTGCAACAGGGGCAGAAGGAAATGCTGTTTCTCTCCAAAGGACACTCCTTCGAGATGAAATTGTAAGTGTCAGCGACATTAAAGGCGAGCCAAATGAAAAAAACCCTATTAACAGAACGGCACAGAAAATTACGATTGGCTTTCGCAAAAAAATATAAAAATTATACAATTGATGACTGGGCTGGTGTGGCTTTCTCCGACGAGACCAAAATTAATCTTTGGGGATCGGACGGCAGAGAATGGACCTGGCGAAAGCAAGGAGAGCCGCTTCGGTAGCGGATGGTCAAGCAAACCGTGAAATTTGGCGGGGGCAATGTTATCTTATTTGGCTGTATGAGGTCAGAAGGCGTTGAGTTGTGACAACAAATTATAGGAAGGATGACAGCAAAGGACTGTTTAGAGGTATTGCAGGATAGCCTCATTGGAAGCCTGGAAAACTGAGACAACAAGCTTCGTACATCATATTCCAGCAAGATAATAATCCGGAGCATGCTGCTCGGATCGTGAAAATGTGGATTGAGGATAATGGGTTCAAACTCTTAGATTGGCCACCACAATCGACTGATTTGAATCCTATTGAATACTTGTGGCAACATCCGAAGCAAAAAGTAGTAAGGTACTTAACTTCACCGAAAAATTTGAATGAACTATACGCAAGGGTTGCCACATCGAGTGGAGTCAAATTCCATCGGAGGTGTGTCGTAATTTAATTTATAGTATACCGCGACGGATACAAGCCGTTTTGAATGCACGTGCGAAATATTAAAACGCAAACTCATAAATCTGATCAAGTGAGTTCTATCTTTTGTTCTTTCCTTTTTTAATTTCATTTAGATGAAATCATTTAAAAGTTATATGAATTTATATTTCTCAAGAGTCCTTTTTAATAAGCTTATATGAAAACTTTTAATAATAAATATTAATTTTATGAAATTATACGTTTTGTTTTTATTGTAAAGCATTTGATCATTTGAGTCACTGTATGTTGAAAAACAAACATTTATGAAAATATTTCAGAAATCGGAATTAAGAATTTGTAAAATTTTCATTTAAAAATTTGTCTTTAGAAAAAAGTGATTTCTCATATGTTTTGTGTGTTTTACTATGAAAAAATAGGGTTGTCCTCGTTTCTTATACCTATATAAAAGCTTCGTTTTTAAATCTCGGCTGGTTTGCCCATGTGCGCCATATTGATTTAAATCTATAAACAAATATAAAAGTTCAAAACAGTTGTATTCTCATTATGTAAAATATTGCGGACATATTTTTGAATTTATATGCAGTATAACCTGAGCAATTATAGGCAAATATTTAGTTGGAAAGGTTTAGTCGAAAAATGGTTGGGTTTGGGAATTATGGGATTTAATGTTTCCAAGTGATCGGAAACTAATATGATTTAGGGCCGATTGTATGAACACCGCTAAATGAAAAAAAATCCAGAGTAATGATTAATCACTACTCAAGGATTTTATTTTTCGTCGATTGTATGAACGATGCTAAATAAAAATTTAGCCTCTCTTTTATTGCAGTTTTATAGCAGCTTTTTGTATGACTGGCAATACTTTTTCTATGACGTTTACTTTATTGAGGTTTATTAAACATTTTTTTTTGGTTATTTAGTGGAGAATAAAATTTCAATTTCCGAATTTGACATTTTCTTCCTTGTTGAGTCCATTTTTAATAATTACGTTATTTACACCCCATATGATACACCACATTTGAAATGTCAAAAAAAACAAAAACAAATTTTTTTAGTCTCTGTTTCAGTCACCAAAGAGAAAGGATAAAACGGATGGTAAAAAATAAATCATAATTTTCTGATTTAGCATCGTTCATGCAATACAAACTACGCTAAATCAGAGGATTAATCATTTATCCTCGTTCGTACAATCGGGCCTTAATTTGATTTTGTCGACTAAATATAAAAAAACTGAAAATTTGTTTTGCTATGTGTAGTACGTTTGGTCAAATATGGTTTGTTTTTCAGGTAAACGTATTTTGTACTATTGAAGCCAATAACATTTATGCATAGTTTATAATAGTTCAAATTCAGTGTGTTTACGCGTTAGTTTCAACTTACATACACGAGTAAAGAAGCTTTACGACATCACGGCATGATCATGTTTGTAACGGTGCTCCATCTGTTAGTTTATTTATTAATATTAAAAAAAAACACATAACGTATGTTGGATATTCCAAATAATTTATTGAAAATGAAAATTGGCTTTTTGCCATTAATGTATGAAATACAACATTGTTCATGTGACCACTACGGCTCCTGCGGATACAGGCCTATGTATCCAAACATCAACATTTTCGATGACTTTTTCTAATAAAAGCAGTTTAATGGCCTCAATTTCAGCTCGAATGTTGTTCTTAAGATCTGGAATTGTTTGAGGTTCATTGCTATACACTTTACTTTCCCAAAAACTCCAAAGAAAATAATCTATCGGTGTGAAATCGCATGATCTTGGTGGCCAATTGACAACAGAATTTCTTGAAATTATGCGATCATCGAATTTGGTTGCCAATAAGTTGCAAATTTCACGATTTGTGTGACATTTTGTATACGATCTTGTTGAAAACAACAATAATGCTCTGCCCACGGATGAAGGCGAATATCTAAACGACTAAACGTTTATAAGCAACAAATTTAAATGCGTCTTCCTAATTCAAATCAAATTACAAATACATATTGGCATACATTTTATATTTTATAATAATTTTATTTAAATCGGTCCCCAAAATAAATTTGTCACATATTGTAGACATTAAATGTACCCATTTTAATAAAAGATATTCAATACGAATATAAATATTCGTGGATTCATTTTGCTTTTGAGAATGAATCCGAATAGGATTAGAAGGCTAGGGCTGTACGACCTCTATTAAGCATTTTTCTTGGCGTAGAGGTATACCCTAATAAAATTTCAATTTACCATATGTTAGCTCACGGAGCATCAAAAATGTTAAACTGTTATTTAGAAGTTCGATAGTACGGAGCTTGTCTTACTTTTATCGAGAGTTGAAACTTTAGCCTGGGCCAGACACTGCCTTAATCATAAACTAGAAATCAATTTTATATTGAGTCATGAGTTTTGGGTTGATTTTATACTAGATAACTTGTTTTTAATTTCTAATTTTGGTTTTAATTAAACTGTATAAATAAAATTATCTCATCTTGACATAGTCCTCGTCCTCCATAGGCCGTGTGTCGAACAAAAGCTCATCGGTTTTATTTTTGAAATATTCGATTGTTTCTTAAGAATTTCGGCGAAATTCGGAGAACATTTATAAAAAAACTCTATTTTAGTTCACTTGTTGAAGGATAACCGTAAAATCTAGTTAACCTACGCCACATGAAATACCTTACATTAAGTTCACAATCGAACTTGCAAGGAGATGCTGATTGTATTCGCCAAATTGTAACTAAAATTGGAACAGGTCGAACGATTGGGCATAATTATCTCAAAAACATTGTTAGCTATATGAAAATTGTAAAACTCGCATAAGCATTCCAATTCTGTCTTTCAGCTAATAAAATAGGCGTAAAACTATGTTACAATTTAATATTTGGTTTATCAAAAAACGAATCTAATGCCGCTCTCTTTCTACTTGATCTGTCATCTTGCAAAGGCAGGACTCTGCTTGTTCTAAGCCATAAAAGATAAACTTTCATTGCAAAGCAACACAGATCCATTTAAAAAAGAAACAACAATTTTTAGAAATTATTAATTTTAAATAAATTAACTTAATTATTAAGCTTTTTATTTCAATCAAATGAAATGGTGGGAGTGTATTTATTCCAGAGCTAACTATTAACAAACATTCTAATTAAAGCACTTCCAAAACATAACACTTTAAAAGTTGAATATATACAAATTTTCAAATATTATAAAAGCCTTTAATTTAAACTAACTTTCGCGGCTCACCACATGAAACCTCAGCTAATACTTCGTCCAGGGTTGACTATTATCAAGGAACTCTCAGGTGCTCATATGGACCATTGTATCCATTTCGGTTTGCAATATATTTGATAATGTTTAATTATTCCACATAGTTCTCTAAAGTATACATTATTTAATCGATAAGAATGATTTGACTCATGATCCATGGTTTGATCTAAGTGTGATGTTTTTTTTTTAATTTCTCTGATTTCGTATAAAAATTAAACACTGACAGATCAAACAATTGATCATGATACATGATACATTGGCTAAATAATATACCAGACAGGGCTTCAGCAGACTATTTAGAAGAATTAAATATTATCAATTATGTTGCAATCCAATGGGATCTAAACCGACCAATCATAGATCAATGATTATATAATTCATGTTAACTGGATAAAATTAAGATCTTATACATTTCTTGAATTTGATGAAAATACAGTCAATAAATATATTAGAGTTAAGTACAATAGTCGCACGAGTCAATATATCCAAAAAATATTTCAAAACTTTGGATTCAAAATTGATTTCAAACCTCAACACTAATTGGAATTAGAATTAAAAACCAAAATCAATCGATTATTACATACTGGAAATTTTAAATTGACTTGTCAGATTGACCAGCTTTTGTACATTGAGTAAACTGGACGATGATCTGTCCAAATGTTTAAGAAACAGATACGAGGTTCCGGTAAGATGCTCCGAATATCGAGGTTTACTCTACATTTGGATATTAATACTATTCGGAATCGCTAACGATTTATAAATAAAAACAAGGCAGATACTTATTTATTAACCAGGTACGACTTATAATAAATCATATAATAATTGATGTAGTAAGCAGTGGCATAGAGATTTCTTTTAGGTATATGTATACATAAACATAGAAATGATATTATCTTCCCAGTGTTTCGATAACTGAAGATGATTAAGAAGGAAGCAAATAAAAAAAATGCTATCATATTCCAGGCACAAGAAATTTTGAATATGACAAATATTCTCAACTGTATCGGAGAAATTGTTAGATTTTATAAAAAAAAAACAAAATGTAGGCACCGCTTTATCTGGATATCACATCTCTGAAGTAAACATTTATCAGTTAAATAAACCTTAACATCTTATAATTATTTCACTCTTCTTAAACAATTAGTATCTAGAAATGTTCGCTTTATGCAACCGGCATATCAAATATTTAAGCTAGCCCTGCAAGCAGGTATCTTACATATAAAAAAATGTTCCCAATCATCATTTAAAACAATAACGATTAACCCCATAATCGAGAATCATATAACAGACATAAAATTCATTTATTTATTTAGATTAGATAAATAACAACACCACTATACTTGTATAAAGTCGTTTGGACACAAATCACAAATAAACTTTTTTTTATTCTATAGGTACTATTGTGCTATTTAAAAAGAACGTTTCCATACCATAAAAGCTCTATAGAAAAATGTTCGAATATGACGATAGTGCGGGAATAGTTGTATATAAACTTTTATTATTATAACATAAAAAAAAAAATAATTGTAAAAATATATAAATTTGTGTATCTAAGCTTATTTTCATTCGAAGAGCTTTTTCCGTTTTTCTTTTTTGTTTCTAACCCAAATTTTTATTACAATATTTTTTTGTGCTTTCAATTTTTTATATTTTTATAGTATTATTTTTTAGTTTTACGTTTTATGGGTATGGTTACTTCTCTTGACTGATAAAATTATATTTAAACCATATTAGAATTCCATTGTCATATTGACACATAAAACTGTTACGACTATATAGGTATTACCACAGTTAAAAAGGAGAATGGGTATGTTAAACTATTGCCTTATAAGCGAGTAACACTTTTCTCGATAACATACAGTAAATACCCGTTAAGTATGAGCAACAAAATGTATATAACACATCAACAATCTTTAAACACTTATATCTTTATATGGATCATAAATATGTGATGGAATAATTTTTATTTCCCACTGTCGTAATTTATTCATCTCAATTTAATCTTTTGTTATATAGCTATCTCACATAATATTGTGTAAATATAAAGTACAAAATAAAAAACTCATAAATATCTAATCCGTTTAAAGCACCAACTTTTTGACAGTTAACTTTTTGTTTTCTAATTACATGACATGTATGCATGTCACAAATACCGAAAAAATTATCTATTTTACGATTTCAATTTTATTCTTAAAAGTATAAAGCACAAGATTTTATTTTAATTTTTGTTTTGTTAAATTTTTCCAATTTGTCTATTTATTAGGAAGAAAATTAAATTTTTCTTTTTGGTTGGTATTTTATTCTGAAATAAAACTTTTCTAATTTTATGTATTTATATTGGCTTAGAAATAAATAATAAAAACTCATAAAACGTATGTCATGGCACATAAAAAATAAAAATCATAAAAATATTTTGTCTGTTTATAAGAAAAGTTTTGAGACACTCGAATACTTTATAGACATAAAAATGGTAAGGAAATAAAAAAATATTTAAACAAATCAAAATTCAACATTTTTAACACTATGGTGAAATTTTTGTTCGTAAAGTTGTAAAATGTATAAAATGAAATGATTGTCATATTGCTAAGGGGATTATAATAAATATTTTATTCAATGCATTAGTGAAAAGTTAGGATTATTTTATTTAAAAGAGGCTACCACGTGTAATTAGTGTCCAGTTAATAGAAAATTTTCATCAACTTGTGAAAGTAACCCAAATGTGTATAGCGAATAAACAATCAAGTTATGCCAGCCCATGTAAATGAAACCTATGAAATAGATTTGTGAATTGCCCGATGTTACGTTTCTCGCACAAAGTGAAGCCACACAAATTCATAAAAAGGGTAAACAAAGGAAAGAGTAAAATTGTAGTAATTATCTTGTTCCTTCTTACACTTTCTGCCGTAGGCACTTGGCGAAACACACTTAATACACACATTTTTAAAATTTTTTAAAAACACTTGTTAAATATTTCGCAAAATTACAAAAGGTTTAAAAAATCACTCGATCGATTTCGGCTTATTAGGCCATCATCAGGAGTATCTACTAAACTGTAAAAATAAAAATGTAGTTAGATATATATATATATAGTTGGAAAAAGCAAAAAGTGAAACCAAAATATACCAATAAAAATATGTTGGAGTGGTAAACAATAAAATTGGTGATAGCAATAAACATTAAAAATTAAAATAGGGGGTGAGTTAAACTGTGCGAATTCCAGTCGACACTGTATTCCAGATTCGGTTGAATAAATTAACTTCCAATTTGGCGAACGGCTTGAGTAAATTGTCCAATTACTGGTGAATAAAACGCTCGGGCGATGATGAACAGAATTTAATTTTATTTACGTGTTAACAAGTTGAATTTTATTTTAATTTTTACAAACTTATTACAATTTTTTTTAGCTCTTTTCGTCTCGGCGTCACACTTTTTTCTAATTTTTTATTTATTTCTTTTTCTTAAGAAATTCTAAAATGAATTCCAATTTAATTGGAATCTAATTTCTGTCAACCAACAAATATTACATTTTGCTCCACCTATATTGCTTACGAGAACTATTAATTATTCGTATTAAATTAAATGGTATAAAATAAATATAGCAATCCAACTACAATGTGACATTTAAAAATAATAATAAATTAATGCAAAATTTCTTACAGGTGAAATACATAACTTTTGGTTTTACAGTTAGTGACAATGGAAAACAATGATTTTAGTGGATTACGGCGGTACAAATGGTTTAAGCTAAGTATATTTCAATTATGGTAAACTAAATTGTGGTAAACTAATTTAAAATTTGTTTTAGGATGTGAATGTTTCTGGACATACTCCCCTCATTGAATCGTCAGATTCTATAATTGGAAGACGGCAGACTTGATTGATTGACCTTCTTAAAATTCCACCGGCCGTCTTTACTTGCACAACACGAACATTGCCATCGTTCCCCGGATACAGCTGAATGATTTTGCCCAATAACCACTGCGCTGGTGGTAAATTGTTATCTTGAATTATTACGATGTCGTCTATCTTCAAATTGGGATGTTTGGTTTGCCATTTGGATCTGGATTGTAATGATGTTAAATATTCAATTTTCCAGCGCTTCCAAAACTGCTCGTGTATTCTCTTGACAATGTCCCAACGTGAATGTGTGGATAATTGAGATTCTGGCATTTCGATAACTTGCCTCATATGCCTCCCGATTAGGAAGTGCGCTGGTGTCAGATAATCTAGGTCGTCGGAATTTGATGAACAAATCGGCCTGGAATTGAGGACTCCTTCAATTTGCGTGATAAGAGTAGAGAACTCCTCCAACGTCAGAATGTGTTCACCGACCGTTCTTTGCAGATGAATTTTAGCGGATTTTACAGCGCTCTCCCATAGACCGCCTTGATGCGGAGCTGCTGGCGGTATGAATCGGAATTCAATATTATTTTTCAGGAGGTGATTTGATATTTCTTTCGAGTGCTGCTTTAGAACATCATATACAAATTGTAGATTATTTTTTGCCCCAACGAAATTTGTTCCGTTGTCGCAATAAATCGTTCTGCATAATCCGCGTCGACTTACGAATCGCTTGAGAGCCCCTATAAAAGAGTCGGATGTTAAATTCATACATACTTCCAAATGTACTGCGTGAGTGGTAAAGCAAACGAAAACACATAAGTATGCTTTGCTGGGAACTGCTCCACGTCTCCGAATTGCATGAATCTTGAACGGGCCGCAGAAATCTATGCCTACTGCTGCGAATGGAAAGCTGGGCTGCACTCGATCTTGGGGTAACGATCCCATTATTTGTTGGGCCATCCGCGGTTGTTGTCTTACACATTTGATGCATTGCCGGAATACTCGTTTTGCAACGTCTTTACCTCTAATTATCCAATAAGTTTGGCGGACTAGACTCGTTAATAAATTGACACCAGGATGCTGATTCTCAAGATGTATGTGGTGAGTTATTAACGTCGATAAATGATTTTTACCGGATAAAATTATCGGATGCTTCGCGTTGTATGTTAATTCCGAATTATCCAACCTTCCCCCGACTCGTATGACTTGTGCTTCATCAAGAAACGGATCCAATGGTCTCATTTTGCTTCGTTTTGGAATTGGCTTGCCGTTCAACAAAGCATTATATTCTTCTGGAAAATCCGAAATTTGTACCTTTCGGAATAGAGATGGGTTGGCCAAATGAATCTCTGATTTTGTCAATACTCCAGATTGTCGATTGGTTTTTGATTTAGATGCTCTACAATTATTAAAAAAACGGTAAATATAGGCTAGTGTTTTCTGTAGTTTAAAGAAATTGGAAAATCGATGGATCAAATCGTATACTAAATCTGATTCCCCCTCCTCTTTTTGGATTGTGATATTGTAAGCCAACAATGTAGGCGAACGTTCTTCGGTAGTGGATGGAATGACCGGCTGGTTCGGCCAACTATCTGCACCTTCTCGTAACCACTCTGGCCCCTTCCACCAAAAATCGTTCGTTGAAATCTCGTGATACGTTTTACCGCGAGTTGCGTAATCCGCAGGATTATCCTTCGAAGGAACGTGTCTCCAGATGCTTCTGTTGTGCTCATCTATAATCTGGGACGTTCGGTTGGCAACGAATGTCGTCCATCGTCGTGGTTGGCTGGATAGCCAATCTAGGACAATTCTTGAATCTGTCCAAAGTGTGATGGACGATATTTCCAAATTAAGCATGCCTGTAATCTGTTTTGTAATACGGCTTAACAATACAGCTCCCATTAGTTCAAGTCTGGGCAGGCTAATTTGTTTTAATGGGGCTACCTTTGATTTTGAACAAATCAAGTGGGTTTCAAACCCTTCGTCGGTTTGTGTCCTTGCATATAACACGGCTGCGTAAGCCCACTTGCTGGCATCACAAAACCCGTGAATGCTGACTGCTTTCGTGGTTGCTATCCACCTTTGAACTTCGATTTTCGAAGTTCCACTTAAATCATTGCGTATTTTGATCCATTCTGATTTTGTATCAATTGGCAATTCTTCATCCCACTCCAATTTCTGCAACCATAATTTCTGAAACAATATCTTGACCCGTATCGTAATTGGAGATATCAGCCCTAGAGGATCAAAAATTCTGCTTGCCTCTGATAATAACGTTCTTTTTGTGTGAATTTTAAGTGGGTTGATATCGGTTTTGAAAATAAAGCGGTCGGTCGTAGAATCCCAAGCTATTCCCAATAATTTAATGGATTCTTCGTGGTTGGATAGTTGCTTTATGTTATCGGTCTCAAGTTGGTGGATTTCTTCTCGTATTAACCTATGGTTTGAGGACATTTTTCTCAGGTTAAATCCTCCGCTGCTTAAAATTCGAATAATACTGCCCTTTAACACCTGTAGCTGCTGTACAGTAGCCGCACCCGTCATTAAATCATCTACGTAGATGTCCTTTTCGATGGCACGAGATGTTTCCGCGGATTCATTTGAATTTAGTCGAGCCAGTTCCACCAAACATCTGGTGGCCATGAATGACGCCGACGCTGTACCATATGTCACCGTATTTAGGGCGTAAGGTTTGATGCGTTGTTCCTTATCTCGCCATAATATTATTTGGTGTTTTCTGTCGTCTTTATGAATGCCTACCTGGCGATACATTTTTTCTATGTCGCCGACAAGTACAAATTGATGCTGCCGAAATCGCAACAAAATTTCAAAAAGGCTCGATTGAACTGAAGGGCCAATCATCAAATTTTCATTAAGAGATGCATTACCATGGCATTTCGCAGAGGCGTCGAAAACTACACGCAGTTTAGTGGTGAGGCTGCTCTCTTTTTTGACTCCATGATGGGGTAGAATATACATGCTTTGCAGATCAGTTGGATTTATGTTAAGTTCGGTCATGTGACCCAGTTCCTGGTATTCCTTCATAAAATTGATGTATAGTGCTTGGAATTCTGTATCCACCCGAAATTTCCTTTCCATGCTTGCTAATCTGGATTGAGCTACGTAATAAGTTTGGCTTAGTTCCTTCTGATTTTCCTTAAATGGAAGTTTGGTAATAAACCGACCCTCCTTTGTTCTAGATGTCGTTGATTAGAACCATTGCTCACATCTTTCTTCTTCGTCCGTGTACCTTGGTTTAGATTCCACCACCTCCTCGATTTCCCAAAATCTACGGAGCGTTTCGTCGATGTTCAATATGGTGGTGAACGATTTGATTGACTCTGCTGTACTTGTACTTCGATGTACACCACCAATAACCCAGCCTAGTTTTGTTTTATGCGCTACAAGATTGCTAGCTTCGATTTTTTTACGACCATCTTCCCAGATATCGAAAATAATATCCGCGCCTAGCAAAATATCGATTGTAGCGGGTTTATGAAAATAAGGATCTGCTAATTCGATCCCCTTTAAATTATTTAGCTGACTGATATTTACTGGATTTGTCGGTAGTGACGATGTTATTTTGGAAATGATAATTGCTTTTATCAATGCCAGTGGTTTATTGCAAAAACGTGATGTTATACTGATTGCCATTCCGTGAGATTCACCCGCACCCGTTTGCCCAATACCTGTAATAAGCGTCCTTCCATTGGTACGTGGTAAGCCTAACTTTTGAACAAAAGCTTCAGTCACGAACGAAGCTTGAGAAGCTGTGTCTAGTAGCGCCCTACCAGGTCTGCGTACACCGTTGCTGTCGATTGCATTGATTATAGCGGTCGGAATAATAGATACTTCATCTATTTTATCTGCTTCGGCTTGATGATTGTACAAAGTACAATGTGATATTGATTCCATATCATTGGAGGCGGTTTGGCAAGTTGCTGCTGCGCTGGATTTAGGGAATGGATTCGTATCATCGTGCAGCAAGGAATGATGCTTCCGTGAACATTTTCGGCACTTGCCTCTGGCTCTGCAATCGTATACTGTATGGTTTGAGTTAAAGCAGTTGAAACATCTTTTATGCTTCCCTAATAAGCTTCTTCGTTCATCCACGGAGAGTCCCTTGAATTTATCGCAATCGATTAGCTTGTGATCACTAATATTGCAAGCGATGCACGTCGATCTCGTTAGTGTCGTGTAAACTCCCTTTGGATGAAGCTGTGCGGTTGGTTTCGCTGGTCGTACCTGATCACATCTCAACATTTCAAGAGCATCAATTCGTTTGCCGAGAAAATCGAACAACATTTTTAATGTCGGGTATTCCTCTTCCGTCGTTTCTTTAGCCCATTGACTTCTTGTTTCGCCGTCTAGTTTTTGTAACATTAGGTATATCAGCCATGGATCTCTGTATTCTGCCTTTTCACTCAACGCTCTCAAGCCACGTACTACCTCATCGGATGTATCTAATAGTTTCCTAATACCGTCCGAACTAGCCGCTGTTACGTTGGGTTGCTCTACGAACTTACGAATAAATACGTTCACGGTATGACGTTTCCGATTATACCTTTGAGTAAGTTTTTGCAGCGCTTCGCTGTAATTGGCTTCGGTGATTTTAAAATGTTTGACGAGTGAATAGGCCTCTCCTTTAAGTAGACCAACCAAATATTGGAATTTTTGCACGGTTGGAATAGTTTCGTTCTCATGAATACTGGAGGCAAAGATATCGAAAAAGCTCTGCCATTCGGTATAGTCTCCAGAAAATTGAGGAATCTGCAATTTAGCTAATTTTATTGCTGGAGCAGTAGCGGTCGCATTCATGGAGTTGTCAGCCATCACCGTCGTATCAAGAACGCCTCGCAACCGTATGCTTTCGTTAAGCTTCGCCACCGCAGAGAAATATTTATCTTCGGCTTCCAATAAACGAGACTCTTCCTCGTGATTAACTGAAAATATTTCAGCTTCGACTTGCCCAAACTTCATTAGTAGCTCATGAGCCCGGCTTGCCTTCAATCGTATTTCATCTAAGGTTTCTGGAGAATTGACCGTTATATTCTTTGCGAATTTAGCAAGTCTGGCTAACGCCAATTCGTACGATGCACGTTGTTTTTTAAGCGCCTCCATAATAGCGTCTAATTTGATAGTGTAATAAATTTGTAGCACTGTTCACTAATTCAACCTAATATCGATTTATTTACGTAAAATATTGCACCGTAAAATGAGGCGAACACCAAAATCGTTGTTAATTGGATCGATAGTCTCAATTTTCACAATTATAGCAATAGATTAAGTTAGGTTTACAAAATAAAATATGTAATAAGGCTTTTACTTATCTGTAATTGCACGTGGTGTACAAGTTACTGCTATATTCTGGAACGTTCCTGCGTGTCACTGGGTCAATAAAATGTGGTTGCTACACGTCTAGCATCCGGCTCGAAGGACCATGTGCGAATTCCAGTCGACACTGTATTCCAGATTCGGTTGAATAAATTAACTTCCAATTTGGCGAACGGCTTGAGTAAATTGTCCAATTACTGGTGAATAAAACGCTCGGGCGATGATGAACAGAATTTAATTTTATTTACGTGTTAACAAGTTGAATTTTATTTTAATTTTTACAAACTTATTACAATTTTTTTTAGCTCTTTTCGTCTCGGCGTCACACTTTTTTCTAATTTTTTATTTATTTCTTTTTCTTAAGAAATTCTAAAATGAATTCCAATTTAATTGGAATCTAATTTCTGTCAACCAACAAATATTACATTTTGCTCCACCTATATTGCTTACGAGAACTATTAATTATCCGTATTAAATTAAATGGTATAAAATAAATATAGCAATCCAACTACAATGTGACATTTAAAAATAATAATAAATTAATGCAAAATTTCTTACAGGTGAAATACATAACTTTTGGTTTTACAGTTAGTGACAATGGAAAACAATGATTTTAGTGGATTACGGCGGTACAAATGGTTTAAGCTAAGTATATTTCAATTATGGTAAACTAAATTGTGGTAAACTAATTTAAAATTTGTTTTAGGATGTGAATGTAAAATTGGTGAGAGCAATAAACATTCAAAAATAAAAATTAAAAGGGGGGGTGAGTTAAACACAGGTATATGATTATTGATTAGTCAACGGTCGAATAACAAAATTCCAGATGTTGATTTTTTTTTTTTTTTATTTTTTTATTTTTATAACCCGACGAATTAGTAATTTTATGGTATGGAATGAGTATGTGAATAAAACAATGCGGGGTCGGTAATTGGTGAGAAACGGATTTCTCTCTGTTCGTTGAGGATATTTTGGTTAAGAAATATAGCTTTTCGGATTTCGTAAGATTCTAAGTTGTCTAAACGTCTGCTTTTTGGTTGTACATGTAATATTTCTAAATTGTTTAAACTGGATGTGTGATTTCCAACTATATATATATATCTAACTACATTTTTATTTTTACATTACAGTTTAGTAGATACTCCTGATGATGGCCTAATAAGCCGAAATCGATCGAGTGATTTTTTAAACCTTTTGTAATTTTGCGAAATATTTAACAAGTGTTTTTAAAAAATTTTAAAAATGTGTGTATTATCTTGTTCCCTATCTCTAATATTTTTTGAAATCAGTGCACAAGTTGCGATTAATGCTGTATGTGCTTTTGTTTTTTCGGCCCATCATTTCAGACGATATACAAATATTTTACTCTACTACATAGTTCTACGGAAAATTCAGTAATATAAAACAATGCGGTGATCTTAGCCACAGGTTGCTTGTGAAGCAAAGGACATTTTTTTTTGTTCTTTTAGGCACACAAGGAATTATTTTACATATTGATATGGACAGCTCTCTGAACCATAACTTGTGGCGGTTTCTGCGGTTCCATGTTTCATTCTGAATGCTGTTCAATCAACATTACTGCTTAAAATTTAATGGCAAAAAATTCAAACCTTTTTGGGTTTGCAATCCCTGTAAAGACTTGATTGTCAAACAAAGTATTTAATAAATTGGCAAAAGATTTTTTAATAAATTGATCAAACAGCTATCGACCATGTTGGTGTTTTATCTCAATTAGTTGATTGTATTAACAATCAATCCATGAACCAGGGTCGTTTTCGTCCTGGATAAAACTACTTTTTGTATTCCTTTCCGAAGGTTGCTCGATATTCAATTAAAACAAAATATTAGTTTTTTTTTGGGCAAAAAAATCTATTGTTTGTTGAATGAGAATGCCTAAAGATAGTCCATGAATTATTTAAGATTTTTTTATTGAACATTTTTGATTTTATACCGCACAGGCGAAAACAACCCTGGTTCATGGAATTAAGGTACCTAAAATACCTTCATGGATTAAGGGGTAAATCTATTGTTGAGGACATCAATCAATCATATTTTAAATATGAAATCGACATCATACTGGATTTCAACATGAGCGAACAGTTGTAATTGGAACCGGTCAGGCTGTTCCTTCACTTCAGGTGGTTGAGCTTCGTAAAACTATTTTGGTTACAAGGCTACATAAAGACATCTCTGAAGCTGAGGTGAAATCCTATCTGAAGGATAATTTCAATATTGTAGATGTCAACTGTCGGCGTATTTTTTCTCGACGAACTACTGAAGGTGCCCAGAATTTCCTTTCGTTTAAGATAAATGTATAGCCGCTGCTAATTTTAAAAATTTATTATTATAGATCCATCCAGAATAGTATAAAACAGATGGGCGGTGGTGTGCTTTTTGCAGCTCGCTCTTCTTTTAGTTTATAAGATTGTGTTTTTTTTTTTCATAATATTATATATACCTCCTAGATGTTGTCTTGATATTTATCTAAGTCACATTGATTGTAAAAACGAAGTTTGTAATTTGAGTGGCTGTGTTGATAATATAATGGTACTAGGCGATTTTAGCTTAAGTGTTGTTCATTGTTCATTCGATCCTGAATCCCTTGATTTGTTTCAGTCAGACGCTCAATTTACCAATAATTCTCTTGTGTTGGATTCGCTATTCAGTTTTAACCTAAAACAAATTAATCTCTACTCCAATAGTAATGATTAGTTTCTTGATTTAGTAGTGCTCTGTTGGACCTTTTTTAAATAGTGAAAATTATATTCAACATGTTTCTATTGTAATAGAAATTTATACTATCTGTTTCAATAATAAATGCCAGATATTTTCGGCTGATTCTTATTATTACAACTTTATTAAGTTTTAATGCTTAATCTTCTTTCATTATGCCTGTATCTAAAGCTAAACCATCGGAAAAGTCAGCAGGTAAACGAATTAGGGGGTTGTATTCCATCTATTATCAGAAAACTAACAAAATGGCTTCAAATGCATCCAAATTTTACCGTTTTGTTCTTCAAACAAACTACCTACTACAACTACCTACTTCAAGCATTAGCCCCATCAAGCATTGCAATTTAATTACATTCTTCCAAAACAATATAAAGTCAGATGCAATGCTTGGTTATAATTTAAACTAAATTAACTCCATTGCTAATAATCCGGGGAAGTTTTTAGATTTTGTATTGACCGATGAAATAAATGCGTTTAAAGTAACTGAATCACTCTATCCATTTGTCGTAAATGATATCAACCATAAATCTTTGGATATTGTATTTGACGCTATAGGCTGTATGACGAAATCTGAACACCTGCAACAAATCAAATACAACTTTAAGAAGACAAACCATACTGGTCTGTATGTTTATTTGGAAGCAGTGAATTGCGATGAGATTCTAAACGCAAGGGATGTGAATGAAAATGTCGACAAATTTTATGAGATATTACTGCAAGGCTTTGAACTCGGCATGTGCCTACTTCCAATAAATCACCAATATTCACAATCCATGGTTCGATGACCGGCTTATAAATCTAAAAAATCATAAATGTAAGGCCTATGCTAAAATGATGAAATCAAATTTCGCAACAGGCAAACTGTCCTTTTTACAACACAGTGAGGAATTTGATGTCTATTTTAAATTTGAGTACCAGTCTTATTTGGCTGGCATCCAAAAAAAAAAATTAGAACTAATCCAAAACAGTTCTAGAAATATTTTAGGTCTAAGCGTGAAACCGAGGGGTACCCTGCCATATGACCTTCGACAATATCAGCACCTCAGCGGACATGTTTGCTGCATTTTCTAAAACTGTCTATCGACCAACTGCTATAGTACTGATTACTTCGATAGAAGAAACGGTTGTGGGCCAGATGATGTACGTTCATCAATATTAAAAATATTCGAGAGCATTTTGGAAAATCTCTAAAATAACTCCAATCTTTAAATCATGCAAACGGGATGACGTTACATGTTACAGAGGAATATCGACTTCATCATCAGTTCATAAATTATTTGAACTATGATAGTTGTATGCAATGCTATTAAATCAACACTAATACGTCACATATGTGTCAACCAGCATGGGTTTATTCCTGGTTGAATTCACCAGCCAAGTAATTAGGGAGATAGAAAAACATCTTCAAGTAGACGTAGCTTTTATACGGATTTCAGTAAGGTTTTTGATTGTATATGTCATTGTAGTGTACCACGTACATCCCGTACTGTAGTAATTATTACATTGTAGTAGCTATCAAATTAAACATAAAACGATATATTGTAAAATAAGCACATTCCGTCCGTTGTGCATAAATAAATATGAGCACATAGGGCATAAACCTAAGTGCATTTAAATAAAATAAAAAATAAAATAAAATATGATGATTTGAGAAAAAGAGGAACGCGTCAAATATTTTGTAAGACGCGTTAGACTCAAGTTAGATATTCATTAAGAAAAACTTAGCCAAGAAATAAAGAACAATTAGAGAATAAATAACTTGTTTTTCTTTTAGTGAATTATGTGAAATTTTATGTGTAATAAAGAACATTACATGGCGACCGTGACAAGTGATCGTGTATAATATAATAAAAAAGTAGTATACGATATAATAAAAAAAAAAATTATTTTGTGATTTAAAACCATACATATGTAAGCCACATGTAATATACAAGTAAAATAAAACTAGTGGCAGATAAAAATTGGTGATTGCGAAATTAAAAACGCAAAAATAAGACAACAATATATTTGAATGAAAAACTTTAAAACAGTAAAAAAAAAAAAAAAAAAAAAAGTAATAAAGTTAAAAAGTAAAGTTATAGTTTAAATGAAAAAAAAACAATTAAGAAATAAACCAAAATGGGAAGCGGAGATAGTAAGGAACCCGTAATAAAGGAAAATATCATATTGGAGGACAACAACAACAACAACAGTAATGATGACAACGAAACAAAAACAACAACGGAAATGGCAGCAATTGCACTTGCCGTGTATTTAATCGGTGAGTAAAAAGCTCTACACACGATCCAATTTGGTCGGACGGTTGATCCAATTTGGTTGGAAATTGGTACGTGTGTATGCATGTTGGTTGAAAAAAATTTGTCGGATGTGTTGGATGAACAGTTCCATCCGACCAGCCAACCAACCAACCAAATTGGATCGTGTGTAGTATTATCGGTTGACAATTCTCTAGTCTATAGTGAAATTTCATAGATAGCTGAGCTAGAAAAAATAATTAAATAAATAATGTTGTTATTTCTTGACGTAGTGTTTTGTTTTTGAAACAAACGTCAAAATCGGACCGACTAAATTGGATCGTCGGTACTCAACATATACCAACCGTTTGGATCGTGTGTTGGCAACTCCAATTTGGTTGGACCGACACACCAATTTGGTTGGACCGACAAAATTGGATCGTGTGTAGGGCCTTTTAGTCAAATATATATATATTTATTTATTTTTATTTTATTTTATTTATTTAATTAATTTAACAGAACAATCTATGGATCCTACAAATCTAGTGTCGATTGTATATATTTACATATGTACATATATAATAACTTAATAATTAACTATAATACAATATTGGAATTAAAGGTAAAAATGACATTATATAAACATTAAAATATTACTTAAATATTAAAGCTCTAAACTTGGAAGTGCCACAAATGATTTATACTGGAGCAATATAAAAGATGAGATTTTAAACGCAAAGTGAATATATTAAATTTTGTACATCTTTTTAGGTCATTTGGAAGATTATTATATATTTTTGGAGCCAAAATTAAAATTGAATCTTGGAAACTGGTAGCTGTTTAGTTTATAATTTGTACTGTTAACACCGGCATTCTTACTAGTATTTAAATAAAATTCTTTCAAAGCTTTGAACACGAATGAATGTCTTAGTGGAAAAATTTCTAAACACTGAAATAGTGGCCAAGACTCAGTTAATTTTGGCTTACCCTTCATAATTCTGAATATATGCTTCTGTGCAGTAACTAGTAGATATAAAAGGCACCTGACTAAGGTAGAAAAATTAGCCAAATGAACGGTAGAAGCAGTATAAAATTAATTAAAATTAGAAATAAGAAACATTTTTATCTTAAAAAAAAAAATAATGATAATTTATTAGATAGAATGATAGATTATCTTAGATATTACAAATTTTTTTTACAGATGCAAAAATTGAGAGAATTAATAAATATAATTAAGGCTAGGAAAGAAAGTTTTTCTAAGAATCCAAAATAAATTTCACAGATAAATTTATAGTAAATAGCGTAACAATTTTAAAAGACGTAGAGAAACAATATGCGACAATAATAAGTGAAGTAGATTTTAATGACTTAGAGGTACAAACTTTAAACGATATATATATATACAAAAAATTACAAATTACTTGAAGGATTTGTGACAGAGCGACAAATTAAAATTTTAAGTGAAAGAATAAGTGCTGGTAATCTTGAGGAAAATATAGAAAATAAAATGGCTAATTTTGACTTATACCAGTCGATGAAGATAATTCCCGAATTTAAAAGAAAATTCGTGGAACTAGAATTTTTTTTAAATATAACAGAATTGGTGTGCGATTCTTTAGCGAATGACGTAGAAAAGGCAAAGTTAATTAAATTTATTTGATCGATTAAGATAGAGGCTAGTTCCAAAATAAAGTTAGGTAATAGTGCTGCTCCAAAAAACTTTGTTGAATTAAAGAAATTATTAACAAATTACTATCCTAATAAGGATACAGTACAAACGTTGCATAGTCAGTTATCGCGTGTAGTGCAAAACGGGTCGACAATAGATGTCTATATATCGAGAATAGAATCCATCATTTTAAAATTAAGCAAACTAAATAAAGAAATGATAGTAGATGGTGCTGCCAATACCATCGAGAAGTTAAATGAACAATTAGCATTGAATGTTTTTATAGAAGGTGTATCTTAACCTCAGAAATCATTCATAGTATCAGCCAGACCCACTACTTTTGCAGACGCCGTTAAGCTCGCAAAAGAGATGGATGCAGCATGCAGCAAATCAAAGTGTTGCGGTAAAAAACAGAAAAATAAATAACATAATCTCGCAATATAGTACACATGATAGAAATGTAGAAATGAATTCAAACAGTTATAGGGGTCAAAGATTTGGAAGACCAAATAATCGTGGTGGTAGCCAACGTTATAGGAATTTTCCAAGGGTCAATAATCAGGGCCAGAGAAACTGGAATAATCCAAGGCCATGTTATCAGGGTCAAACATATCGAAATAATCCGAGAGCCGGTAATCAAAGCCAAAGGTACAGGTATACACCAAAGGTTAGATACCAAACAATGGAGTTTAGGAATACTTCTAATAATAATTTTAAAGTTCAACAGTACCAAAATATTCCAAGTATAAATCACACTAACAGAATAAACTATATTTCAAATCAAGAGACAAAAAATGGGGTGAACTCTCTCCCCGAGAGAGAAGCCCATATCCAGGGATTGGAACAAGAGTTTCAGAACCTACAAGTTAAAAAAAAAATATTAAAAATATATCATATATCTAGCAATTTAAATAATTACATTGAAATACACACTTCACTTAGCAATTACAAAAAAGACTTAAGTTTCTGATCGACACAGGGTCAGCTATATCACTCATTAAACTAAACAAATGTGATGAAGATATTAAAATAAATCCAGAGCGGCGATGCAAAATAATAGGCATCACCGACAAGGAAAACTGCACATTGGGGACAATATACTCCAATTTAACATTAGATAGTAATATTTTCCATCAGGAACTTCACGTTGTGGCGAATGATTTTCAAATTCCAACTAATGGGAGACTAGGCAGAAATTTTTTAAATCGATATTGTTTTAAAATAGACTATGGAAATTACATAATATCGACCCGATTAGGTGAAAATTTAATCGAAGTACCACTAATAGTTCAACAATCTTACCAAAATGATATTTACATTCCTGCAAGATGTGAACTCAGCCATGCCATAAATCATATTAGAAAAACTGATCTAATTTTAGAAAAACAAAAAATACAGCCGGGAATTTATGTGGGAAGTGGCATAATACCAGCTAAAGGCATAGCACATGCCAAATTCCTAAACACTACAGAAAACGATATTATAATTAATAACTTTAGACCAAAAACAGCAAAAATGTGTGATTATGAGGACATTATTTTTACTAAAACAAGACACAAATAACCGAATAGAAAACCTAGAACAAATACTAAGGATAGGAGGATTAGATAAAGATGAAAACAACAAAATAATGGAAATATGCAAACAATATAATGATATATTTTTCATAGACGGTGACGTGTTATCAGTCAATAATTTCTATAAACAAAACATAATAACGACCCAGCATACCCCGATCTACACTAAAAACTATAGACAACCATATAATCAAAAAATTGAAATAAATTCACAAATATTACAGTTAATAGAGAATAAAATAATAGAACCGTCTTTTATTCCCTATAATTCACCTAACTTTTTGGTACCCAAGAAGGACCAAGACAATACAAAACAATGGAGATTGGTGGTTGACTTCAGAAAGCTTAACAATATTGTAATAAACGATACATTTCCACTCACTCGTTTGGAAGATATCTTAGACCAGTTAGGAAGAGCGAAATATTTTTCTACGCTTGATTTGTCCAATTCTTTTCATCAAATCGAACTGGATGAAGATTCCAGACCACTTACAGCTTTTTCGAGTGACCAAGGTCATTATCAATTCAAAAGACTCCCATTTGGATTAAAACTTTCTTCAAATTCTTTTCAAAGAATGCTATCAATTGCTTTTTCCGGGTTACAAATCCAAGTGTTTCTGTATGTAGACGATATTATAGTCCATGGTTGTTCAATTAAATATCACAACAAAAATCTAATATCAACTTTTGATTGTTTAAGAAAGTACAATCTTAAACTATACCCTAGAAATGTAATTTTCTAAAAAATGATGTTGTCTACTTAGGACATTTAATAACAGATAAGGGCATTAAAACCGATCCTTCTACGTTTGAAAAAATCAGAAACTATCCCCTACCGAAAAATGCAGACGAAGTGCATCGTTTCACAGCATTATGTAACTACTATCGTAAATTTGTCCCGAATTTTATGAAAATTGCATAACCTTTATATTCTCTTCAAAAGAAAAAAAGTTCCATTTAATTGGTCAATAGAATGCGAAATTGCATTCAACGATTTAAAGCAAAAGTTAATAAATGCTCCGGTGTTGCAATATCCCAACTGGGATAAAGAATTCATATTAACAACCGATGCATCGAATTACGCATACGGCGCAGAATTGTCACAGAGAGAGATTGGAAAAGATCTTCGCGTTGCCTATGCAAGTTAGAATCTTGACAAAAGTGAAATAAACAAAGATATCTTACAGAAAGAACTTCTCGCCATTCATTGGGTGATAAATTACTTTAGGCCATACCTTTACGGTACGAAATTTAAGGTCGTTACTGACCACATGCGATTAGTTAGTTTATTTACAGACAATAAACCTTCTTCAAAAATGACAAGAGTGCGTCAAAGTTTATGTGACACTAAATGTGGTGGTGCAGGCGTTATCACGTATCAAGTGAGATTCCGACATGCTCAAGGGATTAATACGGAAAGATGCTGATGTTAAAGTTATAACAAGATCGATGACAAACAAATCACGCAACAACAATCAAAGTATGAACAAAAATAATGAAATAATAGAATTGAGGCCTGATCAACTTCATATTTGGGAAAGTACATCGTATAATGATGTTAGGAAATTAAAGAAATTAAAGTTTATTATAGAAAAAGGTTTAACTAAGGTGCGATATAATAATAATGAATTAATGATTACAATTGACGAAACTCTACCAGAACTAGATTTGGTATTTGAAAAGTTGATTGAATCTATGAATAGGAACAGTGTAAAAGAATTGTCCATGGATATTAATGATAACATTTTAAAGTATATAACGCGCGAAAAATTTAAAAAATTGTATGAATATGTTTGTAAAAAACAAAATAATCCAAATGATACATTAAAAATAATAATATATGAAGCACGTAAATTATTGAAAAATAAAGATGAAATAAATAAAATAATAAGTTTATACCATGATACGCCTATAGGTGGTCATATTGGGACACGACGTTTAGTTAAACGATTAAAACAAAAATATACATTTAAAAATATGAATAAAATTATAAGTACATACGTAAGAAATTGTGACACTTGTGCTAGAACAAAGATTACTAAACATAACAGAGAATTTTTGACGATAACAGATACACCAAATACTAGTTTCGAAATAGTATCCATTGATGCGGTAGGTCCTTTACTTCCATCAAATAGTTTTAGGTTAAAAAAAAGTGGAATATGCTGTAATCGTCTGGAATCCTTATTATGTTTGGCACATCAAAAGAATTGAAAGCATACAAAAACGGTTTTTGATATTCCTGTTGAAAAAAGCTGGCTGGAAACTTACCTTTTTATCAAATGAAATTTGCACCCTTAAAAACAGACGTCTTCTTCTGGATGCTGCTTTTATCGGAAATGTCCTACTTGGCCACATCGATTCAGATTTTGTATTGGAAAACATTTCCATAAATGTTTCAAGCAGAACATTAAGCAATCACCGATTTGTGGCGTTAGAACATCATTCCAGAAATTACGGCGATAACAACCTAATCAATAGATTAGCAAAAGTATTCTATAGCGCAGCGGATCAATTAGATTTTAATCTATCAAAAAAAAAAATTGAAAACTTATTTTTTAAATTTATGGTTAATTTTTAATAACCGCATTTTAAATTTTTTTTTTTAAATTGACAAATTGACTTAATTTAATGTAATTTTTAATATTTTTTAAATTTCTTGTTTTTGTATATTAATTTTAAATTTTAATATTTCGTATATAAACGAAATCATAAATGTTCATAACAAAATCGCTTTCTTTACTTTAATAAATAAATAAATAAAGCGATGTGGAACCATTAAATAATTTAGTGGCCGGACATAATTTTTCATACTTTTATAACCAAAACGAATTGTAATGAAGCGTATAAGAAATAAAACATATCAATCGTACTTTTTACACTTTCTGCCGTAGGCACTTGGCGAAACACACTTAATACACACATTTTTTAATTTTTTTAGAAAACACTTGTTAAATATTTCGCAAAATTAAAATTATTAATTTTGCGAAATATTTAACAAGTGTTTTTTAAAAAAATTAAAAAAATATGTGTATGATATCAATTGCATTTTGAATTATTGTGGACATGTAGATATTCTTCCAATCTGTGATATTCATGTTATTGGCTGGAACAAAAAATTACTCAAAAGGGCAAAAGCGATTCGACGCGTAACAAACAATATTAAAATTTGTGATTTTTTTCAGCGTTTAGAAATTGCGTCAACACCATTTGATTCAAGGTACTTAAGGCTATTATTTTCCATCAGTGGCATTTGCGATAATCCTTATGATATTTATGTTGTTCGTTCGAGCAATAATTTACTTCAAACGAGCAAAATCGATGACGTAAAAAAAAAATCGAATTTGGAATTTCTCCCCACCATAAATGGCGTACACACTATTTTATTCAGGACAACTAAGGCTATTAGTCCCCATCAATGGCATCTTGGGAGAATCCATGTGATATTCAAGTTATTGGTTTAAAAATTATTACACAAATTAGACAAAATTTTCTGATGTCCAATAAGTTCAACCCTATAATCCAAACAATTATTTTACGTCAATGAATTCAAATTTTAATCAAATAATATTACTAAATTTTTTGTAAAGAATACCAAGAACGTTATAATTAAGCTTAGGATTCTTAAGTAAGAAAAAAAAAAATTTTTTTGGGAACAAACCAAAAATTTGTTGGATATTTATTCTTATTAGAACAAATAAAAGCACACGAGCCGTATATGTTACCACATATTTTTAAATATTTTTTCTTAGGACGTGTCCGATTTCTAAAATAAATAATTATTCTGGAATAAATATGACGTTAGCTGAATAATTTTCGCTTCCATATTTTAGAAATGTTCATTGACCGTCCGAATACCGAAATCACTTCGACATAATAAATTTGACAGCTTAGTAAACTAAAATTCAAATATTTCTTAAACGTGAACCTGATGAATCTTTTCATTAATTATTTTAATTATAATAATTACTTAATTTAAAAATGGATGAAAGGGAATTTGATCCAAATGTGTTGGTGTTTATTTTAATGTCAGCGTATTTATGCTTTATGAGGAGATCGCAAAACATCCTACCAATATTAAAGGAACTATTAAATTCACAGGTAAATTAAAATTGTTACATGCATTTGTTTTGAAATTTTAAAAAGATTTTAATTGTAGCGACCAATACTAACCAATACCAAACTGTTTGGTAAACTCTATCCTGTCATATGACGACGCTATGACAATGATGCATTTGAGGATTTCTTCAAAAACATTTATTGGAATTGCTAAATTCTTTCCAAACAAAAATCATGGCTGGGGACCCGAAATGGAGCTGTTACTCTTCTTATTATGGCTTACATGCGGCACTAGTTACCGCATGATTGGCGCAGCAATGGATATACCAAGATCCACTATTTGTGACATAGTTCATAAACTATTGGATATGCCGCGAGATCAAATTGCCTATACAGCGCATGAACTTGATAGTATTGGTCGTAAGTTCAACCAAAGGGCTAGAACCACGATTTTTACGAAAGCTGCTGGCGCCATTGACGGTACCCACGTGGATATTATATGTCCCGTGCAACTCCACGACCAATACATCAATCGTAAGCTGAACTACAGTATACAGTGTCAAGCGATTAGTGATTCGAGACATAAATTTATAAATGTATTCATTGGATTTCCGGGATCGGTACATGATTCTCGAGTGCTATACAACAGTCCTGTTTTTAAGGAGAAACTATACCCACCTCAAGGTTTCTTTCTGTTGGGGGATAGTGAATACCCATGCCGAATGGAACCAATTGCTTTAATCACACCATTGAAAGAATCTAATTTGAACGACAACAAAAAAAGTTTAATAAAGTATTTAGCAGCGCGCGCAATATAGTGGAATGCGCATTCGGAAAACTAAAAATTCGTTGGAGGTCTATTTTCGCACGCTCGCTAGAATTAAAAATTGAGAATATTGTAAAAACTATCACCGCTTGCTTTACGTTTCATAATATATGTATGTATGGCCAATAATGACGACACACATTTTTTACAAGAGGTAGTGGATTTAGAAATTGCCATTGTTTCAAACGGTGATCAACAAAATGGAATCCAGTTCAGAGACGAACTCAATAAAAATAAATTAAAAGTTAATGTTAATTCAGTCTTAAACATTTATAAATAATTGGCTTCTATGCAAATATTCACCCCTATTGTGATTGTCGAGTCAATGAAAATCGACGATTCTATATTTTACAATTATTGGTGGATAAATTACGAATGAACACGTTAAAATTGCCACATCAATTCTTCGTGAATAAAAATTTACGAAGAATTGAAGTGGAAATTCTAACGTGTCGATTCTTAATTCATGCATATTACCAATTGAAAAACACAGAGTTGGGTCGATTTTTATCGACTCGACAATCACAATACGGGTGAATATTTTATTAATTACATGAAAAAAATCACTCCTATTATGATTGTCGAGTCGATCGACAATCGACACGACTCTGTATTGCGTTTTCCTTTGCATTTGATAAAAACAATACGAACAAGGAAAAGGCAACACAGAGTCGTTGTCGATCGACTCGACAATCATACATAATACGGGTGAATATCAGCTTTATTCAGAATCTGATGACTCTGTATCACTCGGCTTATTGAATGGAATGCCAACAAACTGGGAGAAAACCTCTAAAAATGTTAAGAAACATTTGGTTTGTTTTTTGTGTCTTTTGCACTCTCTTTCATACTTCTCCAGTACCTCTGAAGCGCTTCGTTTTTTTATTTTTTTCGAAGATTCCGAATCCCGAGAATAATATCTCGCCAGTTATCTATTATTAGGTGAAGTTCTCTTGAACACACCGACCTCAATGCGCAAAGAAGAAACATGAATTATTTCGGAAAAGTCAAAAATTATAACACCTTGCTGCTGTAATAATTTGATTGCATACAGAACAACGTCATATTTATTCCAGAATAATTATTTATTTTTGAAATCGGACGCGTCCTTAGTCACATATTTTTACATATTTCCACTTACTATTTTACGTTTTACCATATATTTTATCGTTTATTCCAAATATTTTTAATTTTTCTTAGATAACGAATTCGACTTTTATAGCTTAAAGTTTGATAAAGTAAAAATATTTTAGAAGATGAATTTTAAACTTAAGCCAACCAATTTTTTTTTATAAGTTAAAAATATTTTACTTTGGACTTAATTCTGCTAAGTTAGATCAATAAATTAAAAACAAAATAAACGTCAAATTAAAATATCTCTAAAGCTTACTCAACATTATTTGACGATCCGGAGTTCTTCTAGAAAAACAGATTTTGTGATTGTTGTGTTTATTTGTAAGCGTAATAGGCAATTGCCTATAGGTCATTGAATAAAGAACTAATTCTTTAGCGGTATTTTATTGTTTCATATGTTGGATCGTACCCGAACAATTATAAATCCACAAAGTGCTATTAAATTTAGGCTTGGACTTTTAAGAACGGAGTAAATTTGAGTAAATTTGGACAGCTTAAAGTTTTCTCAAAAACGTTGCACTTGTAGTTCGTGATATTCCAAATATAGGAATATACACACCTATTTATTGCCAACGTGCGGATTTGTGATCCAAATTCGCAATGGAACTAAAATTTAGCACTTCACTGTGATATAATTGAAAACAATCAAGCGTTTTTTTGACGTAGGACTACGTCTTTCATTTCATTATATATGGGGGGTAAACCAAAATTTTAATGTGATGACCGCGTCACGGAATTGACGTATCTATTTAGTAAATTTATTTTAGTAAAGCAATGTCTCTGTAAAATTCAAACCAAGTTAAATAAAGATTTTTGAATTGAAAAAAAATTTAAACAACTAATTTTTAATATGTATTTTAATTTCAATTTTAATTAAATTGTCATGAACTTGATCAAACATGCCGCACGCCATATTGATTTTAAGCTATAAAATAAAAATAAAAAAGTTCAACATTTTTTTATTTTCATTATGTTAAATATTGCGTACATTTTTTGAATTTATATGCGGTATAACCTATGCAATCCTAGAAAAATATATAGTCGCCAAGATCAGGCCGAAAAATGTTTAGGTTTTTGAGTTACGGGATTTCAAAGTTTCCAAGTAACCGGAAACTAATTTGAATTAATACGTCAATTGAATCGTCAATATTTAAAAATAAATTATATCACAGATAAGAATATCAGATGTTTCAAGCCGAACAAGTTTTTGGCAATTCATTCTGGAACCCAAAACCTGAAACTGAAATCAATTTAAATTATTTTTACTGAGGTTCCATCTAACCTTTAATAGAAGAAAGTAAGATAGTAGAGACACATTTTAATAAGCTGATTATCTTTTAGATGATTTCGCCCATTTTTGTTGTAAAAAATTACAACTACAATTTTTGCTTTAATAATTTAAATTTAAAATTTAATATAACTTATAAAATTGTTCAATAAAAGCAAATATTTGTTCAAAAATATTTATATTTATTTACGATAGATGGTGTTACGTGACTCATTTTGGTATTATTTTGAGTCCAAGATAAAATATTACAGACCCATTTAATATTGGGTTCCAGTTCAAAAAACCACAAAATCATTCGGGCTTGGTTCATCTGATATTCTTATCTGTGATTACATCTAGTATGCTTTTGTTAATAGCAAGACATTCCCATTTCTGTGTCATTGACATTTCAATGACGTTTTATTGATATTTTGTGACATTTTAATGATTGAAATTTCAAATATATTGATCGATATCTTATTTGTGAATTGCTTTATTAAAATCGGGTTTAAAGGTATTATTTCTGAGTAATAAATTCTCTTAGTATAAGGTCGTATATAAACCTTAATAGCAAATTATTATGGGACGCCATTATGGTGCAGCAACTTTTGGAGAAAAGCGCTGGGAGATACATAAAATGAAATGGTATGCGACGAGAGGTGGGATTCGGTGCCAAAAAAATAATGTACGTTAATTGTGTTTCACCATTTTGTAATCTTGAATAATCCACGGTGATGCCAGGCACTGATTGAATAATCATATCGGTCAATTATTACGTTTCTCACATAATATTGTTGGATTTTCAACAATATACTAGAGATGTATAACTGGATCTAATTGTTACAGGTCGCAGATGAAAACTCGTTTCAGTTCTAAGTAATCTAAAAAGGGAATCTTTTGAACTGTCAAATTCAAAAAATTATAAAAGCTGTTCTAAGTTGTACTCTTTGAGACATTAACGAAACCTTTTAATTAACCTAAAAAAGCGTTTTTTTTCGGTAGGTATATCTCGACTTCTACTCCACTTTTTTTGATAAAACAAATTGGTGATTATTCCTCATAAAAAGTACAACAAATTCATAGTAAATTAAATTATAAAGGTTACATCTCTAATTTTTAGGGGATGAAATTACCTTTTTTTCGCAAATTAAAAGGTGGTTTTAACGCCTAAATAGGGCTTGGTTGCCGATAAGAAAAATGATTTTGTTAAGGTCTCAGAGAATACTATAACTTTTATAATTTTTATAATTATTTGAATTTGGCAACTCAAAAGCTGTGGTTTGGTGGCATGAGAGTAGAAAATTTATATTGTTGTGAACAATTGTGATATTGGGGAAGAGGTCTCCAAATTTAAGAAAATGCCTGTGCAACACTAACAGAAAATGGTTGTAAAATATAAATGGTTGGTTTCTTTGGTGATCTTTAACGGACGCTTTGTGGGAAAAGTGTTTTACGAGGAGCCAGATAGACCCCAATTTTTTATTTTTATTTTAGAACGGCATTTCATTGTGATATAACGAATTGAGAAATATAAAATTTAGTATAGTATAAACAATAAATATAAAAATTAAGAAAAAATATGTACAATGGGTACTCTTAGGCTAATAAAGCCTAATGCATAAAGATGGCAGCATTAGATAATTAACGGTTTTATTTTTAATTTATAACTTCTAAATTTTGGTTTCAATTAAACTGTACAAATAAAGTTTTCTCAATTTTACGTAGTCCTACGTTAATAGGTCGTGTCTCGGATACAAGCTCGTCGGTTTTTTCTTTAGTTCAATTCAGGTACAATTTATTGAATAAAATTATTAACAAATTGTGGATTGTTCACTTTTATAGTTTACAACTTGTGTTAAAAATTTCGGGAAATAAAAAAATGGCGAACCGCGTTGTTCGCAACAAAAATATTTTTTTAAATATTTTGTTTTGGCGTTAATAGATCGACTCAACAAATGTAAGCAAAACGACTGTGTGGGAAATAAAAACGAGATAGCTAAAAGTACGTTCGTACAAAAGAAAATTGTGAAGTATGGGAGAATTAAATTCTCCATGGAATAATTTCGCTTGTTGGTCAATCGGTTGCACTTGCGGTTGGTTGGGTGTCATACGTATGAGAGCGCTGATATATAATTGATATATCGCGATGATGACGCGAAAGATGAGGCAAATGCGCACCAATATATGTGGCTGATACATTGTAACGTTGAACGAATGCAATATTTGGGAAAATGTATGAGTGAGCCGTTACACATTTTCAGTATATACACGTTATACAATTTTTTGTAGACAAACAAATTTCCTGTCAAATGGCACTTTAAGAAGTCAAAAAACTTTCTTTTGAACAAAATAAATCAAAAAAACTAAAACAAAAAAGTCAAAAAACCGAAAATTCTAATTGTTTTTTTTTTAAAGTTTTTGTGTAGAACTTTTTTCTGAGTGGGTTTAGGTATAGGCATTGGTCCATAGAAAAGAAAGCTGACGTAATTTCCGTAAAAATGGTGACCGTCAAAAGTATTATTGATAAACATTGGCTGATACACAGTCGTTCAAAGTTACCTACCAGACTACCACCTTTATACCATATTGTGATTTTAAATTTTTGAGTGAAATTTCTGATGAGTGAAAATTTCGTATTTCGAACTAGATTTAAACCTAATTTTAATTGCAGTTAGGTAAAAACTGGGTTGCAATACGAGATTTGATATCAAACAACCAACAAAATTTCCTTTGATTTTAGTTTAAAAATTTGTATTGGAAATTTTGAGTGAAATTTGAATTAGGAATTTAAATTTAAAAAAAAGGGTTTTGGCATTTCAAACCAAATAAAACCTTTGGTGCATTTATATATTTTTTGAGAGAAATATAAGTTTACAATTTACATTGCACAATAGATGAGCGCTAAAATACATATTTTGAAACTAATTTGAATTGGTTAAAAAAATTATACTGAAAAAGAAAATAGTTTTAAAGGATTCGAATAAAACTTTGGAAATTGAGTATGCAGAATAAAATAAGTTTACTACAATTTAGATCTGGATTTGAATTATCTTTGAGTAACATTTTAATCCAAAATTGAGTTAAACTTCCAAACTGTACTTGAGAATATGGATTGTAATTGATTGTAATAAAATTGAAATAAAAACTTGAGTGAAATTTATGATATTAACAATGTGTTAACAAATATTTAGGTTTTCAACTAATTTTAATTTTAATTTACAACCGTAAGTGAATAAAATCTTGTGTAGGAAATTAAATTAGATATAAAATTTAGATTACAATTTAGTTTAAGCAAATACATGAATTTGTAGCTTAAAACTTGAATTTGGAATCCGGACTGCCTTTTAATAACAGTTTGAGTGAATTTTAATAATTTTGTTAAAATTATTCGAAAAAAATGTATATTTAGAACTGGGTAAAACAAGATTTGAACAAAGTTTGGAGTAAATATTCAATTTAAATCCAATCGAGGGTTTGAGCGAAAATTTGGATGCAATTTAAATAAAAAATATTTAAAAATAAATTGAGCTTGACTTCCAAACTGAATTAACACAAAATTTTGGTTGAAATTAAACTAGAAATTTTGTGGTATTTTGTTTACAAATTAAGTAAAAATTCCAACCTATAGATTTGTCGAAATCTGATTGATCGGAAATTTGGAGTAGGTACAACACTTCAGCTTTAGTTAAAATTGCATTTAAAAAAAAAATTAGTGTTAATAAAAATGCTGAGTTAGAAATTTAAAATTTTAGTTTGGATTAAAAGGTTTGTTAAATTTGTATCAACATTTTGAGCAGAAATCTGACCAAGTATCGAAGTATTTTAAGGAGTAATTGAATAAATTGATGAGTATAGAAATTAAATTTGTATAGTAATTTGGATTTGAGCAAAAACATAACTGTTACTTAGTTTTTAGTTTAAAAGTGGAGTTTGAATTTTGAATTGGACTGGCAATAGAAAAATTAAAGATTAGGTTACAATTATAAAATTGGTTTGAGCAAAATTTTATGTTTAGTGAGGGTAAAATTCTGCGAAAAATTTGAGTTTGAATTCCAAAATTTTGGTTGCAATTCTATAGAAATTTTGTGATATTTTGAATACAAATAGGCTAAATTACAAACTTAATTTGATAAAATTGAAGGAGGATTTGAATTAAGCTTTCAGTTTAAAATGATTCTAAAAGTGTAATTTTGATATTACAAACTAAATTTTAATTGCAATTAACAAAATTTTTTGTTATCGCATTTTGTTAAGAATATGAGCGTAATTTAGTATTTCTTACTTTAAAACTGGATTTAATAGCATGAATGTTTTAGTATGAACTATCACGGTGTTCTTTTGAAGTAAGTATTGCTTACCAGTCCAAATTTTTAAGTGTACCGATATGGAACTATTTTTGGACTACATATACTTCGAAACCAAGAAGTCCTACTTTAGAGCCAAAAACTTGAAACTTTTTTGTTAATGAGTGAATTGAAATCCTCTTAAGATAAGGTCTAGTTTTGGTTTCCTTTTCATAATTTGACCGCATATTTTTCATTTTAATCACATATTTTAGAAGAAACACAACTGTGTCAAATTGCAGCTATTTTAAAATTTATTTACGGCCGGCGTAACATTTTCCATCACCGAGGCCATCGATTTTTATTTTAATTCCCACAAACATTAAGTAAGTTTGCATTGAATTTTAAATTCTCCAAACTACAAAAATTGCAACAACATTTTAAAACAAAAACATTAATTATTTCAGGTATTAACATTTCAACAAATTCATTTAAAAAATTTTCCTAATCTAGAACATAAATCGATGCTAACCGAGAAAATCTCGTTAGATTACTGTATTAACATTAGCTTATCGTATTCCAGATTCCATGCATGCACAAACTATGTATACAATATTTTTTATAAACGCGAGTGTATTTATGTACAGTACATGCATATGTTTATATAATAATTTCATGCCGCACACAAATTCACTGTAAAGCTCATACAAATCTTTTGTATTTCATTTGTATTACCAGGAAGTAGCTATACATTTTTTGTTTACATGTGTCGTATTTTTGTTTCTCTTGAAAACAAATTTCCTATGCACAATTTCATTTATTTTTGTAAAGCTTTTTCCGTTTTTTTTTTTTATTCTGTTTTGTTTTAAGGTGTTAATTCAAGAATAGTTTACTTTAAATATATATTCCTGAGTACAATCGGTATACAATCGGTTTACTCTGTGTTGTGTGCTGTTGATGTTTCATATTGTTTTTATTTTTTTCTGTTGTAATATAATATGTAGGTTGTCATATAAGCGCAGTCTCTTGATATTAAATTTAATGTTCAGATGTGGTTAAACCATAGATACATCCTGACCAGCAGAAGAAATAAAATGTTTTTTATTTACTTTTTTTTCTTCAGTTTTAAGTAATCAGCATGTTCCCCCGCATAAACATACTTTAAAATATTATTGACCTATAAAAAACGAAGTTATAGCCTTTAATAGATGTAAAATTATAAAACCCACTTTAAAGTTTATCAACGTCTGAAATACTTTTATTTGCATTCTGCTAACTTTATCCATAAGCTTTTCTACCAAGTTTTTGTTTTGTTGTTGCTCTGTTGTTTCCATTTATAAAATATTATATTGCAGATTTTAAAACTAAGAAAATATTTTTATTTTTGTTTTTCGTATAGCTATTCTTCAGTGTTTTGTAACTAAGTTAAAGCTTTTCGTTTTTTACTCTTCAACCGAGAAAACGTATACCTATATAAAAGAATGTTACGTACCTATAGATGTGAAAAACAATAGGAAAATTATTAAAAATTATGTAAACAGCAAAGTGTATATAGAGGGAAATTCAGTATAAAATACAAATTTCGTTGTGTACGTAATGATAGAATTTAAAGGTAAATTCTATACCAATTTAATTTTATGTTGATGAAATTTGCATAATTGCTAATAAAAATAATGTAAAGTGTTTATCTAAAGTAGTAAAATTTTTTAGGCGGGGTGTATTAAAAACGTATTAATTCTGACGATAATTTCGCACTCCAATATAGGAAAAAAAAAATGTTCAATTGAATTTTACATGTTATATTGAGATAAGCTTTATTAATATTGTCAGATTAATATTAATCGCGTACCTATCTACATTATTTTCGTATAAGTTTTTATTGCAAATAATTTTGGAATGCAAATTTTTTTGAATGCGTCATATCTGAAAATTTAATATGTAGATAAATTTCTGCCAATAGCTTTGTGACGAATGATACATACATACATATACACATATAATTAACATCTTATCTTAATTACTTTTGGAAGTTTTTTTGTAATTATGTTTATTTATGTACTGTGAGGCTAATGTATAAAGTTTTATATTTGCGAATACCATAATTTAATTTCGAATTAGCTAAAGGGAATCAAGGGAAACAAGCGCTAGTTTTAGCTTTACGAAAGCTGCAACGTTATGGGACAGAAAAGTATTTTATTGGTTTTGACATTCTGATTTAAAATTGCTAGAAGAATAATAATAATGAATTGGCATCATCTCTGCATCAGCCAAGTAGAGTTTGCATTTATGGAATTAACCACTCGATGAAATCGTTAAACCTGGAGTCTGTTCGACTAAAAACTTTTTACTTTGCACTTACCGCTTTGCAAAATTTTGTTCAGCTACTTGAACGTTTGGTTTGGTCAGCTTGTACTTAAACGTGTTTTTCAGTACCAACTAGATAAATAAAATTTATTCGTTTCTTAACTGCAAGGTATTTCTAAAATATTTATATTTTGTTCTTACTTATTTCCGTGTTAATGAATATTGTTACATAAGCGTAGATTCCCATTTTTTTCCAAAACGGGTATGAAAATAGTCATAGGTTTAAAATTCAAAATGTTGGCTTCAGTAAATCAATATTGAAGAAGTGTTTGTTAATTTTTACAAAAATTTGATTTGTTTTAACAAATTCGAAATATTTTTTTATAATTTTGTCATAAATTTGATTTTTGCCAAAAATTAGAATTGCAGAATTAGAGTTTCGGTACGAAATTTTACCAGTTGGGTACAGTTGTTAAAAAGTCTTTTTTCGTTTGATTGATTATTTAATAGAAGAGAATTTTTCGGATATATGCAAGTAAATTATTACTAACCAAAAACGTTTCAGTTAATTTTTAAAAGTATACGCAAATTTTTTGTTTTGATTGAAATGTAATTGGCTCTATATATAAATAAAGGAAACACTCATTTGGGAAATATTACTAATAATAGCTATTATTATTTAGGTACGATAATCTATGCAATTTTAATTGAAAGTACGAACTTTGTTCAAAAATTGTTTTTTTTAAATTCTTCTCATATTCAATTTTAATAATTTTGACAAAGCGAAACAAGCCAGGTTAAAAGGGGGCAGTTTAAACCTATCGGGAATGATTGCCATAATGAAATTTAAAAAAAGATATCCGTGTCTCTCGACCAACATAATACTGACTGGCTAACACAATCTTTGGAAATACATTTCGTAATACAACACAAGCATCTAAGGTAAGGTATCAACATCCACTAACCCTCAAATGAAAGCTTATTTAAAGCTATTATATTGGAGTGAGCGCTTGATTTTTTAATGCTCGATATATCGAAAATTCGTTGATTTCTTACTCTCTGAATAATAGTAGTGAAAAATAAGTCAAATGAAACTGGAAGTCATATTTTAATTTTATGATTTTTATGTTTTAAACGGGTGGCACTGAGTAAATAATTGTTTGTCGAACTTGGTTTTTATTTTTGTTTTTTTGTTTTTGTTTTTAAGATAAAAAGTTTTCAGACGGTGACAAATATTTCAATTATGTACGTGGTGTGTTGCATTTATTGCTATAGAAAGGAAACTTATTATCCTATATT
Source organism: Tipula helvola (assembly GCA_963556165.1). NCBI lineage: Eukaryota > Metazoa > Arthropoda > Insecta > Diptera > Tipulidae > Tipula > Tipula helvola. The sequence continues at coordinate 325,237,879 of OY744482.1, forward strand.
TCGGAAAGATAGGATTATTTTCAAGATATAAAAATATAGATTATACAATGATAATATATTAATTAAAATAAATTAGTTTATTGTTACATACATTGTTAGTTGAACATCTTACATTAATTTACGAATTCTGTATAATTAAATCGTATAATTTGCTTGGTTGTGATGTTAATTTTGGTATTCAATAAAAATTTGTTATTTTTATTTTTTGGTAAATTTTGAATTCGTCTAAACGATCCGTTCAATTTAAAAATCCCGATTATCCGGCATTCAATTAACCGGAACACTCAGTTAACCGGAATTTTAATTTTTAGGCCGGATCCGATTTCGGTGATAAATATTTCTGCTGTAATAATTTTGACATTGTTTTGTTTGCAAACAAATTATTACAGTGACTGCATGTTATAATTTTGACGTTTCCCAAATAATTTTTGCTGATTTTAGTAAAAAGATTTTTGCATTGACGAAATTAAATTTACGACCAATAAATTTAAAATCGTTCGTAAAAGTGATCATGCGTGCGTTAATTCTGTCCTTTTTAATCATTTTGTGACCAATTTATTCGTTTTTGTGCTGCAACAAAAATTGCGTAATATTTTATCAATAATATTATCACCAAGCTGTAATTTTATCTTATAACTATATAATTCCTAAATTCATTACCAGTACATCGTTAAATTTTGGTTTTTAGATTATTAATGTACAGCAAATATTGTTGATCAACTAGCAATTTTATTTGTTTCAAAATGCTAAATTTTCGTTTAGCGCGCCTAAAATTTCATTCATTTGTAGGATAAATATGCCGGTGATCCGTATATTTCTTTATTGGGGTTATATTTAAAAAAATTGATCTAGTCGCTATTTTACTTAAATTTTTGGAAGATGTCCATTATATTTTAGTATTATTAAATTATTCTCCAAGAATTATCTGTCAAATTTATTATGTTAAAATTCTGTGATCACAAGGAATACTGATTAAGACAAAAATTAGTTTAAATATTTAAAGTTTTCTGTCTCTGCTCTAACTTCACTAAATATGACTTAAGTGATAATGCCATAACCTGTGGTCACGAGCCGTACTAGTTTAAGTCGGCTTAAGGAAAAAAATGAATTTAATATTGAATTTTTTGTACATCTCTAGAAAATTTATCTTATTTGACTTAAGCGGTTATTCCTTGTGACCACAGAATTATATCAGTATTCGGACAGCAAGCAAACTTATTACAAAATATGGAAGAGACAATTATTTCACTCACGTCAAAATTATTACAAAAAACAGAATTATCACAGAAATCGGATCCGTCCTGAGGAACTTTTTTCTTTTTTCTCTTTCAGAAGGAATAATAATTTTTTTTTATTCGGGGGATTCACAGGAAATGTACATACAAAAACAAAACTAATACCGTTATTCTACCTCAAATTGACTACATTACTATGTTTTTGTTTCCCTTACAATTTAAATGAGAATCCTCTATTTTCGATATCGTCTAACGGTAGTCTTCTCATTTTTTTTATTTCTGTAGTGCACATTTCGTTTGGACGCACCTCATTTTATTTTTGCATTTTGAAGTGTGATCACGTATAAGGTGCGAATTCTTTCGATTTTCCTAATTTTTGGCAGGCAAGCGACTTTCCGATAAGGGGCTTCCAAAAACGGATATTGCGATACTAATTAGATCGAAGAAGCAATTTCAATCCAAGTTTTGCATCAAACAAAATTGCAACACTGCGGTAGTTTCAAATACTATGTCAATCAGCGCTGTTTTTAATTATCTGGTGCAAATGTATCAAGTTAAGCTACGGTGTGTATCATAAATTCTCTAAACCACAAGATAATGTGCAAAAGTTTACATACAGGAACATTTTTTTTTACTAATGATAAAATTTTCCAGAAACAAAAATTCAGATCACAAATTGTTCGTTCTATTTTTAAAGTAGTACACATTATAACCATAATGAGATAAAAAAAACAATCCTTTGTTTTAATTTCCAGAAAATTCCTTTAAAATTTTCAATTAAAAAAACTGAAACAAAAATGAGCATAATTTTACATACAAGGTTATAACGTACCGTAATTTTTGTATATATTGCTTCAACACTGTAATATTTCAATTAGTCCTTGTATTAGTACGACGAAAGTTATTTATTAGTGAGTGAGTTATTGTGAAAGTTACAGAAGTGACTGGTTTATTATAAATAATGAGAATAAAAAGTAAAGACACATCCGTAGAAATGAGAAAGCTAATAATGAAGCTAAGATCTGAGGGAAATTCGCTGCAGTAAATTGCCGGGACAGTAAGTAAAAGTCGTTCTACCATTCAAACGATAATAAGAAACGTTAACATCAATAGTTCCGTGGTTTCAAAGCCTCGTACTGGGAGACCTAGGAAGTTTGATAATGCGGAAACTAGAAACATTGTGCTCAAAGTAAAGATTGAGCTTAAAATTTGGGCAAATAAAATTTTAAAAGAAGTAAATATTAGTACTGGGAAAACTTGTCATCGTACTACAATTACGGGAATGCTACACAGAGCTGTTTCTAGAAGTCGTATTGCTAGAAGAAAGCCCATAAATAAAATAAATGCAAGGAAAAAACTAATATTTGGCAAAAACCACGTAAATTACAGTGAAGATTTTAGGAACTCAGTTATATTTAGTGACGAGAGTAATGATGGTCGAACACGGGTTTGGAGGACACCAAATAGTGAGCTGTAAAAATGAAATATGGTTGGGTCCGTAAAACACGGAGGAGGTAGCATCATGGTATGTCGGCCAGTGGAACGTGGAATTTAGCGTTTATTGAGACGACGATGAATAGATTTGGTTATCTCAACATTCTGAAAAATAATTTACGAAATAGCACGCAAAAGTTGGGACTGGTAGGGTCGTTTATCTTTCTACAAGACAACGACCCTAAGCATACCTCAATGGTTGTAAAGGAGTGGTTATTGAATAATGGTCCAAAATAGCTTAAATCACCTCCGCAGTCCCCAGATATGAATCCCATAGAACATCTATGGGATGAATTGGAGAAAAGGACTCGCGGTTACAACATAAATAATAAAGAGGAGCTTAAGCTGGCACTTCAAACCGAGTGGGCTAAAATTGAGCCGACAACTACAGTGAGGTTGGTAGATTCAATGTCAAGGAGAATGGCAGCAGTTGTTAAATCTAAGGGCGGGCCGACATTGTATTAATTCAATAATTATTTCATTTAATTATGAACACATATGAAATATTCTGAAACTGTATGTACATTTTTGCATCATAATTCAAGTAGTTTTATAATGAATTGTTATTTTTCTTGCAGTTTAAGCCAAAGACTTTGGACATTTTCTATTATAATATTATTGTGAGGAGTATTATAATTTATTAAATAAATAATTTTGAAAAAAATATGACTTTTAATTGATAGGGCATACACGAAACCAAAAAACGGTTTACTGTATGTATACTTTTGCACATAAGTGTATATCGTAAAATTCTCCAAAATACTCCATCAATAACAAAAGGTTCCGCCCCACCGTATGGAGATGAAACTATTTTTAGTTCAAGCAGGATATATTTGTCTTGCCAAATCCGAGAAAAATCTCTGACCAATCTTAAATACGGTGAATTAAAATTTTCCTCTTTTTAATTTTTTTAATTTTTTTGCAAATAACAGTTTTTTGACCTACTCTATAAATACCACACCAATACATATTATTCAGTTTTGTTATTTGTTAAAAATTGCACAGTCGTTAATATAAATTAAGTTTTTAAATTGTATTTAATTTTTTAGATTCCTTATTGTGAAATTAATTGCTTTTTATTTTGTATCTTACGACCAAGATCGATTTCGATATTAAAATATCATCATCACCTGGTAATTACTTTTTTATACTACAAGTATACGACTAGAATTCGTCTTAACGTACTTATATATAGAAAAACATTCATGCTAAGTGTTTACTTTGATCAGCCAATTTTGAATATACAAACATTATTAGTTGGGCAGCTTATATTGATTTATGAATTATGTAGCATAAAAGCGTATAACTTGCTGGTTGTGGTGTATTCAATAAAAATTTTGTTATTTTTATTTTTGTGAATTTCGCATTCTTCTAAACGATTCATTACGTCCCCTTTTTTCAATCTAAATAATATTTCCATATTTGATTCCAAATTTATGTGGTTGTGTTGTGTTTCATTTATGTGATGTACGAATTTCAACCTAAACATTTTATATGCTGTTTGAATCTTTGTTTGAACGACCTTCCATTTTGGCCAATATAAAATGATGGACCATCAGAACATGTTAAGTTATAAACACCGGTATCGAAAATTGTGTTGTCCTTGAATTGAAGTTGTCGTCCTAGAGAATTTTAATTTTTGAAATCATAATGTTTTCTGCATATCTGTGCATTTAACATATTTATACAATTTATTTTTGTAGTTTAGAACGTAATTAGCTATTTTCGAAATGTTTTTGATAAATATTGGCCAACTAAAAACGCAAGGACTACCCAGCAATGAGGAGATCATCAATTTGTATGTGTAATTTATTTTGGAATTTGAAATAATTTCGACTTGTAATTACTTTCTTTTACGTAAGTAAAATAAAGTATAGTAATCATGAAAATTTTCGACCTTGAGATTATTGAAGATTTATCTGTTTTGAGGTCCCCTGAGTCCGAAAAAGTGGGTTTCGAAATGATGTCTGTCTGTCAGTCCGTCTGTCTGTCCGTCTGTCTGTCCGTCTGTCTGTCTGTCAGTCTGTGTCCACTCTACAGCCCAGATGGCTTAACCAATCGAACTGAAACTTCAGATTTAAGCTTTTTGGATAAATTGGGAGGTCCCAGTGAATTTTACTTCAAATCGGTCCACCGGAAGTGGCCACTCCCTTGGGCCAGAAAATTTGTTTTGCAAATATCTTAAAAAGTATAAGGGTTACAAAAAATTACTAATACAAAATGTTTCCAAAAATCAAAAAAAAATAAAAATAAACAAATTAAAAATTAAAAAAATTAAAATTAAAAATTAAAAAAAAAAATTTAAAAAAAATTTAAAACTTTTATAAAAAAAAAATTAAATATTGTTTTGCCAACACATAAATATATGTGTATATATAGCCCAATTATGCTAATTATAATTAATTTGCACACTTCAGTGACGTACTGTATGTTATAAAAATATTTAGCCTACATGTATGTTAAATTGCCAAATCGGTCAACCGGAAGTGGCCACTCTCGGCCCGAAAATGTGTTTTGCACATATTTTAAAAAGTATAAGATTTACAAAAAATCACTAATACAAATTCCAAACAATTAAAAGAAAAAATTTAAATTCATAAATATCACCTTTTATTTCTTTTACGTGTGTACTAATGAGTTCAAAAAATTGAGTTTTGAAGTGGTGTCTGTTGGTATATACATATGACTATCAATTTGTAGTCCAAATGGTTTAAGCAATCAAACTGCAACTTCATGTTTAAACTTTTTACATAAATTTTGGGGTTCCAGCTCCCAGCTCCCAGATTCCGTAAAACAGAAAATTTATTTTGCAAATATTTCAAAAATATACAATTTACAGAAAACATGAAATAATAAAAACAATCTTAATTAAGTTTGCGGGAAATTTGAATTATAAAAGTTTTTCAAAATTCGCTGTTCGTAAAAGAAAGTCGTGTGTTGGCCACACCTCCATTTTTTTTTCTAGTAATTTTGATTAATTCTTCTATTATCCGAACAATCTATAATATTGTTTACTAATATTCTGCTAGTGATTTCCAAAGTTTTATTTTTTATTGAATTTTTTTTTCAATTTTAATTTATTTGGTTTCTCTTTTACATGAGAAATTAAATCAATATCAATACAATATTTACAAAACATCACAATGGGGCACATACTCGATAATTTATCAATTCGCAAACTGCAACTCGATAAATATGGCGGATTTGCATACATCGACATTTCTTACGTAAAATCCCATACTTGATCGTTTTCACAATGCAATACATATTTTTTATTCAGCATGCAAATGTCATTACGCCGGATAAAAAATATAACCTCAAAATGTGAATAATTGAATGTTTTTTGTTCTGTTTTTAAATAAATATACAAAAATAACGTCAATAAATTTAAATAATTTAAATTTAAAATATTTAATATGTTGAAAATGAGTACGAAACCTAAACTGAAATAAAAAACCTTTTTTGAAAATTTTTTATTTTATTATCAAAAACCGAAAGGTCGTTTGAAAAAGTGGTACCAAGAAATTTCATTTAATTAAATTTTTTCCAAAATATTAAATACAATTATTTCGAATACTATAGTTAGCTCGTTTCTAAATATTTCCTAAATGAAAAATGGTTTAAACTCAATGATTGACATTAAATAATAATTTGCCGATAAATTAAATCGTTCGCAAAATGTTAACTATTTGAAGTGAAAATATATCGCAAAATTTTTTTGCTCATTAGCATCGAGCATACCATTTGCCGCAAGCTAGCTAAAATTGCTTACTTATCTGCTTGCTAGAGTATCGTGTATATACCCTAATATAAAGATTACTTCTGTTGGCTACCCGGAGAAGCAGTAATAATAGAACGACACAATAAATTTAGTTAAACCAAAAAATTTCAATTGAACCAGCTTCTATTTCAAAATCGATGAAAAATAGTAGCTTTGAGGATGTCGAGGATTTAAGACAATTTAAGTCAAAAATTCAAAATTATAGGAGCATTTTAAAATAAAAAAGTTGCCAGTATGCTGCTGCTATTTTGTTATTGTAAGTATTCGTACTCAAAACAACCTTGGTGTTCCATTATCGGCTTTGGTGACTATTTCGTTATTATCCGTTATTTTCTTGTTTAATCTGTTTTTCGGAAATGTATTTTGTATTCACATGTAAAAAAAACAAGTAAATGTGTGTTTGTCCGAATATATTTAAACTTACAGGTATCTGATGAAGGTATTTATTTTCTATTATGTAGGGGTTGTTTGTAAATATGACATTATATATTGGACTGATTCAAATAGGATTCCTATGCCTCATATAACATAAATGAACAGAACAAGTTGAATCTTGTGCCGAAGCTAGAAACTAACATATACATACATCACTTAATAAATTAATAAATGTCACATGTTTATCTGAGTTTTGTTATGTGTATTGGTTCTTGCTTTCTCGTTCATGCGAGGGAAGGCTACTCCTGAAATAGATTTCGCATTCGTTTACTTATGTATGAATACAAAACTTAAAATTAATATGGTGTGTAGAAAAGAGGGAATAGGTAGTATGTGAAACGTAAAAGGGAAAATACCCTATTTGGAGGAAGGTTTGTGTTGTTGTTTTTGATTGTGAGTGTGGGCTGTATGTAATTATAACACTAGAGTATGGATTTTTGGAATGATGTGGTGATACAAATTTATTTTGTCGGTGTTTTGTTGTATCAAGTATAGTTTCTGATAATTTTGTGTATAGAGATTCTTATTGGAAGTTCATATATATTTTTAAATACGAGATCACGTCTTGTACTTTGTAGGGTTGAAATACGCGCGGGCCTTGGCAGAAGTAATCCATATACAGTCCTCAATAAAAGGTATTTATGTATCGGTTTGAATGCGGCAGTGGAATTGTATAGGGTGGTATAATTTTTCGAAAATGTTAATGTGTATTTTAATTGACTTAATCATTTCAAATATGTAATTAAGGAAAGCTGTAAAATGGGTGTAAATCGGATGCAATAATTTTACGTTATAACTTGGATTCTGTTAGTTAGCAAGTGACATTTGGCAATAAATGGGTTAATTCAGGGGTAGGGTATCTTCAGAGTTTCTGGAGAAATCAGCATTTATTTGCCCTCTTAATCTCAAATTTTAGGCATCTTAGCTCGAACTACATATTTTAGGAACTTATTAGCTGAGCATCTTGTCATTTATTTTGGTTATATGTAATACTAATGGTAACGCTTTACCACAGGATAGCGTCCATCATAGGGCGAATTTTTATAATCTTAGGGGAAGTTAAGAGGCGAGTATACGAGGAAGAGGAGACGAGGTAACTTCCTCAGCGGTATTAAGCAATATTTGCTATGGAAAAAAAAAATTTGGGAGATCGCAGGGGAAAATGATGATGATGGAATGAAATCTCGCCACCTCTCACAACCACCGGTGGATAATAGTGGAGGAAAAAGAGTGAAATAATAATTAATAATACAATAATTACCTTTAATGTCTAGTCTTAAGTTGTAATTTTAAATCCAACTGCTTCATTTATATACTATAATTTATAATTTGTTTCAGGTATTAAATTTTTAATTCTTATTTAACTCAAATACTTTAGCAGTTAAAAGAAGTAGGGCGGGGTATTTATCGGGAACGGTTATACGTTTATGTGAAATTTAAGTTAAGTTTAATTAAAATGGCTTATTTAGTTGTAAGGGCTAGAGGTAATATATGCAGTTGCATATATTTAAATCTATACTTACTTTGTCAATATTAATTTACAAGCTATTTCAGGAATTAAGTTCTAATTACCTTAAATATATTTCAGATTAATAGAAGGAAGGTGGGGCTAAATTATTAATTCTTAATTTAATTTATAATTCAAGATTGTGCGTTTAGCGACGGGGTGTTAGAAACAGAATTGAATTATATAAAAGAAATTGAATTAAATTAAATTTAATTTAAATTAAAAGATCATAAATTATATAAATAAATTACTAATATAGAAATATTAAATTTTGGTTGAACTGAGATTGGGTTGCAACATGTTTTTCCTGCCATAATGCTTGGATGTTCATCGGAAGAAATCAGTCAAATAATAAATTGCATTACAGGTTGTTAAGAGAGTTGAATTTTTAGTTATTTAGTTTAATTTTGTTGTAGCAGTGGGTGTTATTGATTGATTCTGATTTTAATTTTCAGAAGTGCGTGTAAATCCTCTCTCAGCACTCTTTACGCTTCAGGCTCCTGGATTCATGGAACGAGGTAATGGTATTAAGGTGTGTTAACTGGGTTACCATATAAATCACAAACAAATCTTATGGGTTGGGTCCTGTTAGTTAAGTAGTGAAATTTTTTGGGTGGGAACGGATTATATTGAATTTATTTTTAGAGAAGCATTGGAAGTTCTGTTTGGGTCGTACTCGTAAACAACAGCTTAAGTACAGTTTTTGACTAAATTTGTGTTGCACTCGGGATTTTGATGTAACGTTTCAGGATCACCTTTAAGTAGACCATAGTAATTTGATATTAATGGTCTTCGGGGTTATTGGTTTCCTTTTCCGGATATGTAGGAAGCGGCAGATTGGTCTAAATTCTAGGGTGAATTTAAAATTTGATTTTGAATTTTAGCTAATATCTGATAACAGTGTATGTAAGCGTCTTATATTTTAATTTTAGGTCACTGCTAACATTAATTATATTTCATTACAGGACAGCGCCCATTACAGATCAGACTCTTAGAATCTTTGTGGCAGATTTTGCTGAAACTCTATATGTAGTATAACTTGAACTAAATTATAGTTATAAGTAGCGACAAGGACCAGTAGGGAGAAAAGCATGTGAATTATCAGTGGATTTCGATTATATTTATTAGCTTTTAGTTAATTAGTTTATGACTATTACATATTTTTATATTTATTAAGTATACATTATTAAGTAGGATAATGATTATGATTTGCAGAAGTGCTCAGGAATCTAATTCACCAAACTAATACATATTTATTTAAGAGTGCAGTTATAATTTTAATTTAATAAAATATAATAAAAGATTAGAATTGTGTCGTCATTGTGTTACTAACTATTGGCTGCTTAGGTGTCTGCAACCGGATCAATTTCTTTCATACTAACGAAACCTATCCAAATCCTCTTTATGTTGTTTGTAACAAGGTGTTCAGTGAGGCCCGGCCCCAAGTGTGGAACACTTCAATCAATTTCAATCCTTTGTTCAATAGTTCCCGTTTCTTTATCGTTAAATTGAATATTGGTATTATTTTCGATTCGATGATAAAATTAGTGTCTGACTGTTGTTGAATTCAAAATAACAGGTAGTGTACCATTAATTTTATTTTGTGTTAGTGATACCAATTTTGTTTTTATTTGGTTCTCTTTAGTATCAATTTTCTTTCTGTCGGAAAATTCGACATGGTGGCCCCAGCTAATATCACTTCGAGTTAATTTGTAGAAAGTTATTTTCTTGAATATCATATATACATTCTAACAAGATTTTTAAATGAATCGTTGGAACGATTGGGCATCATTTCTTGAACCACAAGTAGTTCTTGACGAGTCGCAGAGGCCAAAAGGCGTCCGGTGTCAACTAGAAAACTGTGTTTTAAATTTGAGCCATTTATAGAATATCGGCGTTTAGTAAGGTCAGCTTGGTCACACTTACAGCAGTTTTGAGGTTTTTTGTTCTGTTATTGTTGTGGATGATGATTATGGTTGTATATTGAATTGACAAAGTTGACGACAACGTCGTATATTTTTCCATACTGTCGATGTTAATAGAAGAAACCTTGCTTATAGCTTTGTTCCTGCGCGTAAATCTGTTACCACTAGATTTATGGAGACTTGGTTGATAAATATGGTAGTGGTGAGATCCAGGAGATCTAGAAGGAAATTGTCAAGTTTGTGGTGATAAAAAATGTTTAAAGCCGCTTCGTAAATTTTGCTGTACAGCCTTTGTTATGCTTTCAATTTCTGACTGGTTTTTGTTTAGCGTCCTATTCCAATTCAGAATTCCCAATAGACACTGACCTATATAAAATCAAAATTGATGTGAGAGATTTTAGTTTTTTTTAGTGTATTATTAACCCTTTCGAACGCCATTTAAAAATAACTTAACTTATGCGGCACATACTTTTTTTTAATACGATAAACAGAAGCTGAGATATTTGTGAGATACTGAATTAAAACATACGTTACTATACCAGAGATTATTTAAATTTGACGAGATGTTAGGTGTTTTAAAAAAAATTATAACGCAGTTATGATCTCAATATCCAAAAAAGGATTTCATGAGATGTTGCTAGGAAAAAACGAAGAGCTTCCTCCCAAAAGTTAATGCCTATTGGAGTGAAGCGATATAAGTTACAGAGGTATGGATATAACGTTTTCCGAAAAATTAGGTGTATTCAAACGCATGTAACTTTAGAAGTTTTTGAACAAATTAAATGTGGTTCAAAAAATTGGATAGCTCATGGAAAAATGCAAAAAATGAGCCTACATAGAATTATTAAATTAAAATTTTACAAATTTGGCGAAAGGTTTAAATATAATTGTACGTTTTGGTTTGGTAATCCCACGGTTTTTTTCTCAATTTTAAAATAAATCGTATATTCGGTTCTGTAGCACCTAAATTGATTATTGTAAGCTTCATTTTTCCATTAGCGTCTGTAATAGATTGTTAAAAAAAATCACGATTCTCCAAAAATACGTTCACCCCTTAATTGGGCATAAAGGAAAACATGAAAGTTCAAATATTTTTTTAAGCTTTTTTTTACTTTATATGGTGTTTTATTTTGGCTGAGTGTACTATCGTTTTTATAGTTAGACAGAGAATATACATAATGGTACATCCACGATATGTAACCCTTTTAATTTAGAAACTCACGAAAATTTGACAAGCAAATCTAGAGCTTTTAGTGCAAAATTAGTTCATCAAGCTTAAATTTTTAAATCGTGAAATAAGAAATGAAAGAATTTGTAACACATTTGTACCGTTTAAATGAAATTGTAGTTTTAACAAATCCAATTGAATCACAATATTCAACACCGTCGTACTATACTCCAGGTCAATCGGGAAGAATATCACCGCCACTAGAATTTCTTTAAACATCGCATCAAGATAGTTTCCCTGAATCATGTTTAATTTGGTGGATCACCTTTCAAGAAGCACAGGGTCTCAGAACCAGCTTATGGTCATAAGCAACTGGAGAAAATTGTAAAACTCACTAGTGAAAATGTTCTGAATGTTCCGATTCCCCTAATAACATAGATCAATGAAAATCATGCAGATTTTGATGACGAAGCGGAACTTCTCAACAATATCGGGGAAGCATTTAATCGCGAGGAAAATACGAATATAGCATGTTCCTGCTCTCTTTAATACCTGAGCATTGGTCAGTATACAGAATTATAAAAAAGTTCCAAGCAACAAAACACATAGTAATAAAATCAAAGAATTTAATCAAAGAGCCAGGATACGGTAGCTTTCCCGGATCAAGAAAAAAGAGGTCGAAAATTGCTTTAGAACTAATTACCTTAGCTGAGGAATTCTACAGAAGTATTTATATCAGCCTACAGCTTTCTGGAACAAATGATTGCATAACTGTTCGTGATGCTAATGGAGAACAGTTTCAAAAGCAAGAAACTACTTGTTGTTCTGTGCAATTTATCTGCAACTCAAAAGATTGGATTCTCTAAATCTACAGAGCTGCTAAAGAATGTAATTAGCTGGAAAGACCGGAACACCTAATGAATATGTGCGTGTATATAATTTATCAAAACAACAATTTGTTATGTCCAGTTATTACAAAAATGTTACTTGAGAGAGAGGGCTGTTCAAAAAAGTAAAGAAAATTTAACGTGGGGCTGCTGTGAAGAAAAATGTAAAAACTGAAATATGCTTCATGCTTGTCGATAACTTCCTTAAACAACTAAAATCCGCTCCAGAAGATCAGGGGGTGGATGATGTAACATGCAGTTACTAGAAGCCTGTCTATAAACTTACAAATTAGAAAAGAGTACGTCTTTAATTGATAAAATTTTGGAAATTTTGTCAAAGTCAAAGTTTTGTTTAGCATCATTCCGTAAGCACGATTATATCAGTAAAGAATAATCGCAATACGATAAGACTGTAAACGATAAAATTGGAAATCAAATTTTATTGTTATATCTAACTATTTTTGACAACTTTTAGTTAGGAAAATACGTTATTTTCAATTTTGCAACTGTCTGGTGGCCAAACTGCAAACTGAACGTTTCGGAATTTACATTTTTTGTTAATTATTAGTAATTACTTATTATAGTATATAAGCTATACAATTATTATTAAAATTCTCGTTACTTATGATACTTAATCAATTTTGGCTATTATTATTTTGAGAAATCAATAAATTTCAGATTGGCAGCCCTCTGGTGTTCAAACTGTAGCTACATTATTTCAAAATTTACATTACTTTTAATCGTTTATTTGTAGTCTATAAAAATCTCTAGGAAAATTCTCATTAACTGAAAATTTTCAACGTTTTTTCAACTTTGAAACTGTCTGCTAGGTAAACTAGGACAAGCTTTACACTTTTCTAAAAGGATGTTATCTTAACTGTTAAATACTGTTTTAAGTATATTAAGATTTTCATGCAAAAATATAAACTTAGATTAATCTGTTCATAACTACTTAGATAACGGTACTGGTAGCATATATTAATACCTTTCCAACAACTTTTTCTGTAGGAGTCAAAAATTAGAATTTGAAAATTGTCAGAACTAAAATATCGAATTTATTCTGATTGAGAAACGATTTTATTGTCCATATTGGTTAAATACCTCATTATTAAAATTCAATCATCACAAAATCTAAAATTAAAAAATCTCACCCAAAGCTGTTTATATTTATTACAAAAAGCGAGTATGTATGCTACACTCGGGCATTAACCATTGCATAACACAATATAATATTATACAAAAGCATACAATCCAGATTTGTTTCTTTCTTTATGTACATACATACATGTTTTAATGGAAAATTATTTTGTTTGCTGATATTCTATTTTTCTTCCCACTCACATGTATTCAATTATAAAAAAAACGACTAAATAATAATAACAGCACCAACAACAAAGTTTTCCCATAACAAGTAAATTGAAAATATTTATGAGAAAAATAGAGAAAAACTAATAAACATAATGTTGGTTTGGAAAACTAACAGGAAATGATTCAATATTTTTGTATTTTTTTTTTGTTTAGCTTCTTTCATTGTATATTGTGGCAAAGCATAAAAGCTCCCGTTTAAGTATGTATATATTCTTATATAGTGTATAGTGAAACGTTGTTATTTTCAATGAAAAATAGATTGTTTGGGATTTAGAAAACTAAAAACTAAAAATACACAAATCAGCCGTTTACGAATTATATATTACATTTAAATTTAGATTTTGCTAAAATAAATAAACGAGAATTATTTTTATGTACTTAATTTTAAATTGTTCGATGTTACGGTTTTTTTTAATAAAAATCTGGCAGAGTAGCTCTTTGAATCTCAAGGAATTGGGATTTTGAAAGTTGAGCTCCATTTAACAATAACATGTTCTTTCTTGTTATAAATAATTAGGTTTCACATTGTAGAATTTTTTTTTTTTTTTTTGTTCAAGCAGCTTCTGCTGATTGGGTGTCCTTCGAAGAGGACTGCGAATACGTAGAAAGTACGCTGTTAGACAAACTTCATAAGTTAAAGCGCACAGAAAATCTCCCGAAAGTAAAAATATCTTTTGATGCCTCAGCAAATAGTACTCAAATTGAGCAAGAAATTCCATCGATGTCTATGAAGTTCCCAGAACTCAAGTTACCATCATTCAATGGTGTTGAAAGCGAAAGGTTAGCAGTTAGAGATGTCTTTTTAGAGTTGATTCATAAGAAATCTAACATAGACAATACTGTTACGGCTGAAAACTATGAAGTGGCATGGGAAACGCTATGCGTACGGTATGATAATGATACTCTTATTCAAAAGGCTCACATGAGAGAAATTTATAACATCAAATCTCCTCTAGAAAATTCGTATAACTACTTGCCAGGTTTTCCTGACCAGGCTGTAAAAAATTACAATGCTTTAAAATATGTGAAGGTACAAATTGATGCTTGGGATTTAATGTTAGCACACCATTTAACGGAAAAGTTAAACAACTCTTCGAAAATTTATATTCTTACAAAAATTCAGAGTCTAACAAAATAATGTGGCCCGATTCAATGTAAATCTTCTATTTGTCTTTTCTTCTATTCTGCTATTATTTCAAGGAACACTCGATATGATTTGAAAAGATCCACGCATATTTTTAGGTTGTTTGAATCTAGTTATCATAGAAATAATAGCAGAATAGAAGAAAAGACAAATAGAAGATTTACATTGAATCGGGCTCATAAAGGGTCTATCACACCAAGCGCGGCGCGTCGGCGGCAAATTTAAATACACGTTTTTTTGCTAATGTAGTGATAGGAAATCATAGCTTGTGCAAAAATATAAACTAGCGAAAAACGCGATTTTTTTTTGCCGCTGGGTTTCGCGGGCGGCGGAGAAATTTCATTTTATACCATTTACTTAAAATTGTAATTTTTCTATTAAAAATATAAAGTTTGTAAATTTTTTTATGAATAATAATTTTATGTTTGTTCAAGCTATGATTTACTATCACTAGATAAGCAAAAAAACGTGTATTTAAATTTATTTAAATTTGCCGCCGACGCGCCGCGCTTGATGTGATAGAACCTTTAAACGTCGAGAAATTTATAAGCCTACTTCGAAATCATGTTCGAGTGCTAGAAGCGATTAAAGCTACTGCTTCTTACGTAAAATACACAAATGATTAGAAAAGAGAAGATTATTTGAAAGCCAAATCATCGTCACTAGTATCACATAATTCTCAATGTCTTTATTGTACAAAATCACATTTGATTTCCAATTGTCCAGAATTCGCTGATTCAAAAATTACACCACAGATGCGATTTCAGTTCATTCGAAATCAAAGATTGGGTACAAATTATTTGATTGGTAATCGTACCGTTAATATGTGATAAGCAGACTTGTAATATCTGTTCTCAAAAACATAATTCGCTTCTTCATTTTGGCAAAACCTCCTTTTTCAAAGTGAATAACCAAAGTTTAAATAATGTGTCTACTAGTTTATGTAAACGAGCAACGGAATCTCCAATCCGAGATGATACATTGTCAAATATTCCTCACCTATGTGGTATTTTGTCGTGTAACTTAGATCAGCATAAATTTAATCAACCATCTTGTTCGATAGGTGTTAATCAAATTCTGATTGGAACAGCGCTAATAAATGTATCATCTAAAAACAAAGGTGTCGTTACTTGTGTCTTCTCGAGTATCTGACTTTCCGGCTAGATTAGAATTTCATTTGATTCCTAGAATAACGAATTATTTACCGACACACCCTTTCAAAATTGACTCAATACTTGTACCTTCTAAAATAGAATTAGCAGACCCATATTTTAATTGGGGCAGAAATCCATAATGAACTATTCATGAATAGAACGTCGGTTACAATTTTTAAAAAATCTGCATCCATTTAATTCGAGTGTTTTTGGATGTCACAATGCCATTCAAGAACAACAATCCACTATGTTATGTGCCTTCGATGCTCTTCACAATGACATAAAGCGGTTTTGAGAATTAGAATGTCTTTCACTTGAAACCAGTTAATCTTTAGAAGAAAAATATTGTGAGCAGCATTTTAGTCAAAATCACAAACGACTTCCTTTTGGTCTATGAAAGAATATATTAACCAGCTTGGCCTTTCAAACTTCTCTGGAATTATGCAATTTTATGCTTTGGATAGGAAACTAATACGCCAACCTAATATTTACGAACAATACAAGGAATTTATGGCTGAGTATTTAACTATGGGACATATGGAAGTAGTTCAGAACAAAAACACCAAAAATAATTCCTTCAGCAAAGCATTATACTTTCCTCATCATTTTGTTATCAAAGATAGTAGTACCACGACTCAGTTAAGGGTAATTTTCAATGGATCCTCAAAGTCTTCATACATTTTATCATTAAATGATTGTTTGTATAAGGGTCCTACCATCCAATCAGATATACTATCTATTATTCTAAGGTTCAGGAAACACATAGTTGCTTTTTTCCTTTTACTGCTAACATTGCGAAAATGTACCGGCAAATTTGGATCGATCAAAATATTCAGGATTTACAGCGCATTTGGTGGAGAAGTGATCTATCAGAAAGTGTTAAGAGTTACAAAGTGAGTACAGTCACTTATGGGACTAAGGGCGTACCTTATCTCGCAACATGTAATTTACAGTAATTGGCGCTGGATGAAAATATCTTATTTCCGTCAACATCAAAAATTTTGAATTTCCGATTTTTACGTTGACGATTGTCTAACTGGTTTTGATTCAATTGAACAAGCAGTGAAACTTAAATCTGAGTTATGTCAGTTATTAGAAAAAGGTGGTTTCCATGCGTCAAATATAGCGGATATTTCTTCAACCTCTGAATGAATCTTTGTCAAATATATCTTTAGTGCTTGGAATGTCCTGGAATACGGTGCGAGATGAATTCGAAATGAACTTCTCCAAATTCTCATTGGAAACTCTCTGTACTAAGAGAAGCGGTATGTCAATTGGTTCGATCCATTGGGCCTGTGCTCTCACATGATATTAGTTGCTAAAATATTAAAGCAAATTATTTGGACGATTAGTAATATGGACTGGGATGCCCAAATTCCACAACAAATTAAAGCACAATCGATCGAATTCAAAACTCAATAAATCAGGTTAAATAAAATAACAATTCCTCGATATATTTTAACACCAATAGTTAGGGTAATACAAATTCATGGTTTCTCAGACGCATCTAAGAAAAGTTTTGGATATGTAATTTACATGAGAATCACAGATGAAAATTATTAAAAATTATGTGAAACTAATTTGCTCAAAGTCTAGAGTCGCTCCACTCGGAAAACTATGTCGATTCCTCGTCTCGAGCTTTGCGGAGCACTACTGCTGGCTGAAAAATTAAGCAAAGTACTTGAAAGTCTTAAACTAGAGTACAATAGAATCTGTCTTTGGTCAGATTCAGAGATAACTCTTCTTCGAATCAAATCGGAGCCATCTAAATATGCCACATTTGTGGCCAATCGAATCAGTTTAATTCAAGAGTTGTCCTCAATACAAAGTTGGTGCTATGTACCGACGTTGTAAAATCCCATATTGGCACTTCATAAAACCGTTTCAAGCACGGTGTGCAATTCTTCGTCTTGGGATTTATTTGTTCGATTTTCGTTATTCACAAAGCTTCGTCGCGTTACGGCTGGACTTAAGCTAACAGGTGAGCTAAATTCAATTGAACTGAAAACGTAATTAATTTTAAAAATAATTCAGCTAACCGAATATTGTAATGATATTCAGTATTTTAGGAAACATTCTGTTGTGCCAAACTCCAGCAACTGAAAGTTATTATCTTCATTTCTTGATAAAATAGAAATTATTCGTGTTGGTGGTCGTCTTAATAATTCGAACATTAATTATAATAATACGCATCTAATCGTGATGCCATCTAAACATGCCGTTACGAAAAACGAAACTCTTAATCCAATTTGAGCATAAACGTTTATTGCATTGTGGGCCTAAAATTTATCATCTAATTTAAGTTACAGCATTGGGTTATCGGAGGTCCTAATTTGTGTAGACAGGTTGTCAATGAGTGTAAAATAAATATGTTTCACGTGGCACATATGGCAAAAAGAAAAAAACACATGTTGCCCGTTTATATATTTTATCGCCCAAAGATATTGTCCAATTCAATCTAAAATTATTATTACGAGAGTCATAAGGTGCCACAGCATTCGCTGACTTAAAAACTATTGATGGAATACGATATAAGACGTCTCAAAAAGCTGCTCAGGCTGTCGGCTTATATAAATCTGAAACAGAACTACACGATATGAGATGGCTGATCAGTGGCGTAGGGAGAAATTCATCGAGGGGGTGGGGGTGGGAGGGGTGGGGGAGGGTGGGAGGGGTGGGGGAGGGTGGGAGGGGTGGGGGAGGGTGGGAGGGGTGGGGGAGGGTGGGAGGGGTCGGGGAGGGGTGGGGGAGGGTGGGAGGGGTGGGGGAGGGGGGGAGGGGTGGGGGAGGGGTAAACAAAAAATAATTACTAGCAGGAAATAATGGATTCGAATTTATTTGAATTCAAGATTTTAGTAGTTTTTTATAGTTTTATATTGATTCGGAGTGACACTAAGGCCAATTCATCGAGGATACAGTCTATTTATATAACCACATCTCTGTGAATATTTAATGAGGCCAATCCATTTAGTCGCTTCCCACCGATTGTGTTTCGTAGACTTATAGAGGTTTCACCTGAACCTGCTAGCAAAGTAAAATAAATAAGAATAAATTCGCAATCCAAATTGTCTCGTACAATTTTTACATGTTACGGTACAGCTATTTCTGCAGACAGTGTGACTTATCAAGTAAACAAAGCGCATTATTTGCATTTAAATCATACTTAGATCCGCATTTACTAACGAATTGTAGTGGTCAAACCAACAATCGATGATTGTCTTTTTTAATTTTTTTTACAGAGACCTTACATCTAGGTGAGAAGATATATCCTTAAACCATCTCTAGTAGCATACTTGAGGAAAATTTGTCTAAAAGGTTAAAACATTCTTGGCATGCATGCGGTCATTTTTTTAATTGTGAACATTTATAAATAAATAAATCACGCATTTATTTTACTTTAAAATAATGAAAATATTGTTAAAAAGACTTACCAGCTGTATAATACATCAAGCCGATGTACAATGTAAATCTAACACTAAAAGTCATAAGTGCAATTCATCTTAAATTACGGTTTACGCATCACAATACAGACACATATTTGTAAACACAATACAAACAATATTTTTTTTGCATCGAGAGATATACATACATAGATCACTATTTCACTGTACATATTAATTTATCATTGCACTAATTTGTATGTACTTTTCAATGATAATTCAATTTATTAGACACAACTCTTCACAATATTTATTTATTAATTAACTATTATCAACAATTATTTAGTTAACTATTTTTTTACACTTTTCAGACTTAAACTCAATTTTATATTTCACTTTTCAACTAACTGGTTTTAATGATAAACGTTTCTCCCGAGTCTCGTGTTCATTCTGTTCGTCGTTTTATAATTTATTGTTTTGGTTTAATTGTGTATTGTCTTGTCATCTCTTTCCGTGTTATTATTGCCTTTCATTTATATAGGATGAGTCGGAAATTCAAAAATAAAATTTTCCAGAATCTTACAAAAGCTAACTGAAGACATATGTACGTAATGATATTTTCAGTTCTCGAATCGATTGTACTGAGCTGCTTTCACGCTTAAATCTTTACGCTCCGGTACGTCAAATGCGCCCACGCGATGGACTGTTACTCATTAACCAGGTATCAACTAATTACGGTCTTTCGGAACCACTTTTGAGAGCATCGCGAGAGTTTAATTCAGTTTATGATGTTTTTGATTTCAACTTGTCCAGAGAGTCGTTTAAGAAAGCTTTATGTAAATTTTTATGTAATAATAACTAAATAGTCGGCGTTTTCTATCTATCTTTTATTCCTTTTGTGTTGTATTTCATTTTTACAAATTATTTTTATAATTTTTTTTAACATGCTTGTATAACCGATTGTAATCACTGTAGGCTATACATGATAATAAATAAATAAATAATGTATATGATCGAAATATTGGAACATAGTTATTTGAATTGAAAGCTTGAATTTAAGAGGCATGTTTGGATTATGAAATACCTCTCCTAAACCAACCAAGAGAGCAAATTAAAAACTAAACCCCCATGATTACTTTTGCCACAATTAACTAATTAAAATAAAACAACGCTGACAGTTTCAAGCCGAAACTATAATAGTTGATAATGCAGATTGTGTTATCCCAGCCGAAAATAGAAAAATTAAGTCGATATTAATCGGTAGGGTTTAGCCTAGAAATTACTAACGATAATTGAATTACATTGAGGACCTTTGTCAATATTATTATATAGCAAAATCTAGCCCCTGTTCATCGTGGAAAATTATGAAAAATTTACGAAACACATACAAATATTTTAAATTGAAATAGAATCAGCCTATAGAGTGTTATGTCTGGAGATGGCATGCATTAGTGCGACTTCAATAGCTATTGCAGGGAAAAAATTAAGTTGAAGTTTCCCGTGGGAGATCTGGAAAAATTCGATTTTTCAAAAATTATTAGAAGATTTGTGTAAATTAGTTTCTAGAGGGATCTGACTGGAGATGTATTTTATTAATGTGATTTGTCAATAACTATGTCGAATTTTTAAAAAAACCAGTATTAAATTTGGTTACTGTCAAAATCTTGTAAACCACTTTGTTGTTGTCAAATTAATTAAAATTACAACTTGTAAGTTTTGACGTAAGCTTCCTCCTTGTTTAGGGTTAACAATCATACCATTGTTGTTTGGCGAAACTGTACAAAGCGTTGTAAGCTTTTATGTATAGAAACATCTAAAACCAAACTAAGATTAAATTTTCTAAATTTACACTTTAAGGAATTTGGATTCAGAATGTAAGATTTTTAGGTAGTTTAAATTGTATTTATGAAAAACTCTTAAAAATATAAAAATTTAATAAAACCAGTTTGTAATTTGAGACGTTGTTGTTGTTGTCAAATTACTAAAATCTCAAATACTTATGATTTTAGATGTTGAGTAACCTTTTTGTGTCAAAGGGTTACCATCAATACCATTGTTGTGTTGAAAAACAATTCCCAGCTTTATGAACTTTTATGTTTAGAAAAACTGAAACTCAACAAAAGTTGCTCTTAAAGTAATTCGGTTTCTTTTGTTGCTACTTGAGTACCATCAACAAACCATAAATCATCTCGCTTATTTTCTCGAAATATCGTACAAGCATTATATTGTTGTATATGGAAGTACAACTTTTGCCGCAGTTCTGGGATTTAGCCTTAAATAGTTTAAGCAAGAGAACTTTTCCTTCAAAATTCCAAAACTGTCTTCAACGAGACGACGAGTTGTTTTTTGTGTGCATTGTTAAACTTTTGGACAGCGGAACGTTCAGAATTTCGATGTATAGGTGAAATCAACCAATTTTTGAGGGGTCTTCAACCACTTTCAAATCTGTAAGTCCAAGGAATCAATATAAATTAAATCACTATAACTTTCTTGTAAATTAGTTACTTGTTAAATATTGCTGTGTTACGAAAAATC
Source organism: Tipula helvola (assembly GCA_963556165.1). NCBI lineage: Eukaryota > Metazoa > Arthropoda > Insecta > Diptera > Tipulidae > Tipula > Tipula helvola. The sequence continues at coordinate 325,259,892 of OY744482.1, forward strand.
CGAGAATCATGCACGCTTCTGGGCGAATTGACGTTGACGTTGACATTTTTAGTGATTTGGTTTCGTGCCTATTCACAAACATTTTATTATATGATGTGCATCAATATTGATGATTTTACCATCAACAAAACCACAAACATTTGGACACCACCCTTTATTATTATAAAAAATATGAAAAAAATCAATTACAATTCATATGCAAGAAGGCAATCAAGCGAAATCCGATAATTCTAGCAATAATTTGCATAAAGATAGTTCAAATTTAGAAGATAGTGAATAAGCAGTTATTTCTGTAAGTATGTAGTTAAAATGATAATAATAATACTGATGATTCGACTATTGATTCAAATTTGAAAATCCTAAACGATAAATCCGTTATTGAGTTTTCTCCATCTTCTAAATTCAATTCATCTGAAATTAATAATTTACCCTTTACCTATCTATATGCATTAGGCTGTATCAGCTGAGATGGGCGATTACGCGTCGACTACTAATTTTTACGCGAATGCGTCGACAACCGTCGACAACGTCGACTACTCGTAGACAACGTCGACAACTCGTCGACAACTCGTCGACAACTCGTCGACAACGTCGAATATTCGTAGACAACGTCGACAACTTTTTATGCCTGCAGTCGTTTAATGTTGAACTGTTTCCGTAGATTTTAGTTAATCCATATTATGAATAACAATATAGTATACAATATATTTCAAAGTAGCTTAGATAATTTTACGTTAATTTTAGATGAAATACAAATATTTTACTATGTATCTTAAAACATATAAAATTAAATATTACTTATATAAACCTTAAGAATTTGCACAGTGCCATCTCTATAACAGTAGAAAAACAATTTTTGCGATAGTCACTTAGTCAGTTCATGTACCAATGAGTAATGTATGTGGTTTATTAGCAAAATGTAACCTTTTTTTGGTCCCTAGATTAATTAGACAATGACTTATTTATTAACAGACCGCAATATGATCAAACCGTCTAAATAAATGAGGAAATTAATCATTTCGCAGGTTGTCGACGTTGTCTACGTTGTCGACGCCAAAAACCCAAAAAATCGCGAGGTAATCTACGTAATAGATTACGCGTCGACAACCGCGTAGATTACATCACGTAATCTACGTCGCCCATCTCTGTGTACCAGCCTAAATGTTGATTACTCCATGTAACTCCTTATTTTTTTTAATAAGCTGTTTATTCTGAAAGTGGAATAAGTCCAGTTTTTAAAAAATTCAGTTAACGTTTAACTATAAAATAATTCCTAGAAATAGCGGCTACAGAATGGATACTTAACGCTATCTACGTTTTGTTTATTATAACAGTGGAACAAGTCGCATTACTTGCTTGTTCATTCGTATAATGTGCCTAATTAATTCTCAATCAGAGTTGACAAGAAATTCGTTTAAAGAAGTATAATCAAAATGAATAGGAAAAATTAGTATTACCTTTTGAAGAAAAATATTTATCACGATTGGAGTATTGTAGACGCTCCCAGATCCAGCAAAATCATAAGTCAATAAAAAATTTGTATAAAATCAGCCACTATAGAGTGTTATGTCTGGAGACTTGTCAATAGCTATCGCACGAAAAAATTAAGTTCAAGTTTTCCAAGAAAATTTAATACGGCTGATTTTTGGCAATAGTTATTGGCGAATCACTTTAATAGAATACATCTCCAGACATATCCCTCTAGAAACTGATTTACACAAATCTTCTAATAATTTTTGAAAAATCGAACTTTTCCAGATCTCCCACGGGAAACTTCAACTGAATTTTTCCCTGCAACAGCCATTGAGAAGTCACACTAATGCATGCCATCTCCAGGCATAACACTCTAAAGGCTGATTCTATTTCAATTTAAAATATTTTTATGTGTTTCGTAAATTTTTCACAATTTTCCACGATGAACAGGAGCTACGTTTTGCTATATAAGAATATTGACAAAGGTCTTCAATGTAATTCAATTATCGTTAGTAATTTCTAGGCTAAACACTACCGATTAATATCGACTTAAGTTTTTTATTTTCGGCTAGGATAACACAATTTGCATTACCAACTATTATAGTTTCGGCTTGAAACTGTCAGCGTTGTTTTATTTTAATTAGTTAATTGTGGCAAAAGTACTCATGGGGTTTAGCTTTTAATTTTTATGGAATGAATATTTTTCCCTTGGTTGGTTTAGGATATGTATTTCATAATCCGAACATGCCTCTTAAATTCAAGCTTTCAGTTCAAATAACTTGGTATGTTCCAATATTTCGATCATATACATTACGTACCTACATATGTCTTCAGTTAGCTTTCCGTTCCGACTCATCCTATATAAATGAAAGGCAATAATAACACGGAAAGAGATGACAAGGCAATACACAATTAAACCAAAACAATAAATTATAAAACGACGAACAGAATGAACACGAGACTCGGGAGAAACGTTTATCATTAAAACCAGTTAGTTGAAAAGTGAAATATAAAATTGAGTTTAAGTCTGAAAAGTGTAAAAAAATAGTTAACTAAATAATTGTTGATAATAGTTAATTAATAAATAAATATTGTGAAGAGTTGTGTCTAATAAAATTGAATTATCATTGAAAAGTACATACAAATTAGTGCAATGATAAATTAATATGTACAGTGAAATAGTGATCTTTGTATGTATATCTCTCGATCCAAAAAAAATATTGTTTGTATTGTGTTTACAAATATGTGTCTGTATTGTGATGCGTAAACCGTAATTTAAGATGAATTGCACGTATGACTTTTAGTGTTACATTTACATTGTACATCGGCTTGATGTATTATACATGCTGGTAAGTCTTCTTAACAATATTTTCATTATTTTAAAGTAAAATAAATGCGTGATTTATTTACATATTTATAAATCTTCACAATTAAGAAAAATACCGCATGCACGCCATGAATGTTTAAACCTTTTGGAGAAATGTTCCTCTAGTATGCTACTATAGACGCTTTAGGGATATATGTACATACATTACATACCTCATCTAGATGTAAGGTCTATGTTAATAAATTAAAAAAGACAATCATCGTATATTATTTTGACCACCACAATTCGTTATCAAATGCGGATCTAAGTATAGATTTAAACGCAAATAATACCTCAATTCCATGGGAAAAATTGACTGACAGTCAAACAAATCGAAAAGAGAAAAATAATCCGATACTCCATATAAGAGACAAAGACAACGTTTTTTTTTGTTTTTTATTTTATAGAAAAACAATTTTGCTATAAAATAAAAAACACGTTGGCTTTGTCTCTTATATGGGGCATCAAATTATTTTTCTCTTTCGTTTTTTTGACTGTCAGTCATTTTTTCCCATGGAATTGATGCATAATCCGTTTTGTTTACTTGATAAATTACACTGTCCGCAGAAATAGCTGTACCGTACATGTAAAAATGTATGAAACAATTTGTGTTGCAATTATTTATTTACTTTACTTGCTAGCAGTTATTCTTAGTTACTTACTTTGCTAAGGTTCAGTGAAAGCCTTTGTCATGTTTACTGTAACAGTTTCATGTACTAACAGCATGATACTGGACATGCCATTCCAGCCAATGCGATTGGCATTATAACAGATGGTGCATTAGCCCACCGGCGTAGGGAAGGAGCATTGCACTCCCCCCTCACCCCTACCCTCCATCCCTGAGTTTCAAATATTATAAAATCGTGTGAATCCACACAAAATAATTTATAATTTGAATAAAGCAAATAATCATTACATGTTATAGGTACAATATATACATGTAATCTATTTTTGATTTTACATATAAAAGAAATGTAAACAAAGTGGCATAATATTAGCCGTATTTTTTATAGATCTGTGAAGCCTTTTTTCCAGATTAAGTCGAAATTAGACTATCTAAGTGAAGTTAATTAAAATTGTTAAGAGACGGTCAGGCATCTACTGGTTGAACGCTTCTACCTATAATAACAAAATTAGCACAAAATATTAGTCAGATTTTTACTAGTACTCTTAATCTGGATAATCTCTCCAATTGGAGAGTTCCAAAGACGTTCAGGCGCCTTTAGAATGACCTAGGAAACACAATCGGTGGGAAGCGACTAAATGGATTGGCCTTATTCACAAAGATGTGGTTATAAAATTGTAGACTTTATCCTCGATGAATTGGCCTGAGTGTCACGACGAATCAATATAACACTGTAAAAATATAATAAAACTTGAATTCACATAAATTCGAATACATTATTTCCTTATAGAAATTATTTTTTGTTTGCGACCCCCTCCCCCCCCCCCCCCCCTTCGACGAATTTCTCGCTACGCCAATGATCTGCCATCATACCATGTAGTTGTGTTTTAGATTTACATAAGCCGATAGCCTGAGCAGCTCTTTGAAACGTCTTATATCGTATTCAATCAATATAGTTTTCAAGCCACTGAATGCTGTGGCACCTAATAACTCTCGTAACAATAATTTTAGATTGAACTGAGCAATATTTTTGGGCATTAAAATATTTAAACGGGCAACAGGTATTTTTTTTTATTTGCTCGATTTTTTTGGAATTTTGTCATGTGTAATATAATGGAATTTGCGCGTATGTATACTTCCGAGCAAGCTGATCAATTTTAATTAATTCGTAGTATGTACTGGATTTTATTGCTGATTTATTGTTAGTTAGAGCACCCACTTCGAGGCCCTCCGTGGATTGTACATATGTATGTAATGTTGTCCAGGAAAATATACAGGTAATAATTCGACGGTGCGCATTGGTAGTTTCGTGGGATTCCATGCACTCTCCATAGAGCTAATGTACCGAGTATCGTGGTAGTATTGTACTTCATTGCTGCTTAGTATTTCAGTGTTATTGTTGTTGATATTTGTCGACTTTGTTGTAATGCTGTTACTGCCTGAGGTTAATTTTGTTGTAATTGGTTTTTTTCAGTATACCTTTAGACACAACAATTCTCGCCCGGTCGTGTTCTTTGTGAATATATTTGTGTATTAGGGTGGAGCGCTATTGTATGGGATTTTTTTATTTGTTTAATACCGTTTTCGCGGGCTATGGAGTAAATGCTCTAGCACTTTCTTAAAGCCGAGTTAAAATATTTCGAAAAAATATAGCGGTTTAGTACTGCCCCAGGGCCAATAAAAATTCCCAAAAATCAAAATTTTATATGGCTTCTTTTAATAATTACAATTCGTATTTTATAATTAATTTTTACGATATTATAAAAAAGGCACTAAAAATAAAATAAAATATAGATGTTAAATATTCTTAGCTATCAATTTTTTAAAATTCGAAGCAATAATGACTTTGGGACTGCGTAGTAATATTATTAAATTCCCTATATTTGGGTCGGGGGCTGGATTATTAAATAACGTATTACCTAGTTACGAGGACATTTATTTATATAAGCCTCACATAGCACAGTGAAAAAGCAATATAAAGGTTTGGTGCATAATACTAGTGAAATAGTTACAATAAAAATGGAAGAAAAATGGAAGAAAAGTGGCAAAACACATCAATACCTATTGTAGAGCACCGTACAAATTTGGCGTGGATTAAAGTTTATAACAACAAGTACAGAAGTCTGCTTAATTAAACCATTTAAAGATAGAAAGAACGAGCAATATAAAGATAAATTACTAAGATTCAAAGCCGATAGCAAGATTATATTTGATATTGCAACATGCAAAGGTAAAACGTTTTTCAAATGTTCTTGTGATAAAAGCCGAAAAGTACATACAAAAGAAAGAGAATTTTTAAGCGACCAGCGAAGTGTCAGAAAACTGAGGAGATGGATAAATGGTTAATTTTTTATTTAATTTATACAATACCTAATTATTAAACCATACCTCCATTGGGGCAGTACTAAAATACGTAATATTGAAAAGTGTCCATAATGACTTTTAATCTTATCTCTAAAGAGCATCTTTTCCGCACTCCGCTAAAACGATTAGAGAAACAAAGAAAAATCGCTCCACCCTATTGTGTATGTCTTTAATATTCGTTTTATTCCTTTCAGTAGGCATGGATTATAAGGAACAATCATTGAATTATTGATGTACATAATTTTATTGTTCGTTTTTCCGTTAAACATATTTATTTTGTGTCTATTATCAGAACGCCTATATAATTGGGAAATCCATATTTTGTCATGTCGGTGTGTTCAGCGGATTACTTAGAGAATTTCTTACTGTATTCTTTCGTTTCCGCATTCTCTCGAGGGATCTATTGATCGCGGGCCAATTAGTATAACATCATATAGCAATAATTGGGTCAAGTCGTTGAATTTTTTATTATATTGCCATAGCGTCTTGGTATAATTGTTGCATAGCTCTTAGGGACTACCATGATGGTTGTATAACAGTTTTACCAATTCGAAATCTGTCAATATTATATGTGATCTAGGGAACCCTGCTCTGTTCGGTATATAATTTTATCTGATTATTCTGGATGCAATTTATCATATTGGCTCAACTTTTAAATAAACGCTAATTTTGTATTGTCGTGTTATTAAATATACCTTTACGTATAGCTTATATGCACAATACTGAGTATACCGTAATGGTTCTATACTAAGTTGATTCTAGAAAATTACGACCATATAGAAACTTGGCGGAGAAATAAGTTTTTGCTTCAATTCACGAAAAGAATTATCATCGAAATCATCCCAAGTAAAAGGAACGTCCTTTCGAAATAACTGATTAAGAAGTTCGGCAAGCTTGGAGTACTCATTGATGAATCTACGATAGTATAGCCAATGAGTCCCAATAAGAAGATAACGAGGAATAGGAAAATTCTGCACGGCTTCTATTTTTATTGGGTCGTGTTTGTCATTTTGATTTGTAACAATATGACCAAAATATGTGACCTCTCTTTTAAAAAAATTACATTTGCGGGGTTGTAATTTGAGATTGTAATTTTTGAAACATTGCAAAACGCTGGTCAACTTCCTATTGTGGTCCAATAAATCATACCCATAAGTAACAACGTCATCGAGATATGTCAAACATTTAATACCGTTAAGCACACTTAGAACTTGGTTCATTGGACACTGAAATATTGCGGGAGCGCCTTTGAGACCATGAAGCATTCTGTTCCAACACAAATTTCCTCAACGTGAATTAAATGCGGTTTTAATTTTGTCCTTAGGATGCATTGGATCCTGTTGATACCCATTTGCTAAGTCTAGCGCCTTGAAATAATTCGCATTGCCTAATTGATCCAAAATCTCTGTTATGTTCGGTAATGGATAAATATCGTCTATATCGTCATTTGGTTAGGTTTCCTAAATTCCACAACCAATCTCCATATTTTCTCGTTGACTAGTGATTATTTTGGTACGTTCAAGAGCGGAGTATATTAGAGACTTGAACATAGTTCGATGATTTGATCTTTTAACATTTCGTCTAATTGTCTTTTCGTTTCATTCGTTACGTCTTCTGGATGTCGATATTTTTGTTTGTACCGGACGTGAGTTACGATCCAGAGGAATTTCATGAAATATTGCATTTGTATTGCATTCAAGTGGCTTGTGTCAATTTCGGACCCTAGTATTTTTAAACGATTTGAATTTTCGATTGAATTTAAAATATTATTGAAATTAAAAACATCAGAATTGAATAAAGGTTCAAATTGAACTGATAAATTATCGATTTTTGTGATGTTGTCATTAGTGATCAAAGGAATGAATGAATGCTTATGATTTAAAATAGCACTTGCGATTAAAACACCAGGGAAAATTTCTTTTGCTTGACGGAAATAATCTTTATCAACATTTTTTTCAACTGGAAATGTAATAATTGTTTGTACTCTAGCAGGAATTGTTAATAAAATGCAGTTGATAAATTCTGGACCAATAGAAATTGAGCAAAATGGAATTGAAATGTATGATTTATTTCCAGAAAGGCCCGTAACTGTCTTTTCGTTGTAATCAATTTCACACTTGTTATTTTCCCGAAAATTTCGACCAATTATTCCGGCGCATGGTAATGGAAAACCGTTTGGAAGAATTTGGAAATCTCGTGAAATTGATTCGTTATTAGAAAATTTTATTATTGAGTGGCATAATGCATATCATTATATTCTGGTAGTTATGATAAAATATTTCTTTTAAATTTTGCTGGTAATTTAGATTTTCATTTTAAGAGCTGGTATCATTAGAATTGGAACTTGAAAAATGTAGCGAATTAGAATTTATTTGATTAAAATCATTTTGAGTTAAATGTAAAATTAAATTTCCGAAGCCCGAACCACTACATTCGATTGATTGGACTGATTCTGGTTTCCCGAATTTGAATATGTAGTTTGAACTGAATGTTCACATTTAGAAGAATGGTTTTGAAAATTAGCAGATTTATAACGAGTATTGAATTCACTTTTTTTACACAGAGTTATGTATAATATGACCCAAATTTTTGCAATAATACATTTATCAATACGAAACTTATTGTTATGCGAAAAATCTTGGCGTATATTAGAATTAGGATTTGTAGCTGGACTTTTAATTGTAGAATTGGGATTATTATTATTATTATTATTTCGGTAAGGTCTAGTAAAAGAATAACAAGATTTGGCAAGATTTATTATAAATTTGATTGTTGTACCTGTTGGAAATCGATGCGTCTCCTTCAATTGCTCTGGTTACGGCGTCTTTAAATGTATTAAATCTAAATGCCTTAACTATTAACCGGAACGGCTCTTTCAATCCATTTTGAAAAGTATTTAGTGATGTAATAGAATTGAAATTTCGAATGTGTTTTGCAACCGCTTCACCTTCTCTTGCAATGCAAGCATTATTAAGGTTCGAAAGCTATTGGTTTTTTTTGGAAGCAAAACTGTCAACAAATTGTAAAACGAATTCTTCTTTTAAGTCTTACCAATTCTAGAGATTACCATATTTAACAATATCAAATGGTTAACCGTTTAATCTGAATTTCAAAATGTTTAAAAACAATAATTGATCTTCCTTGTTAGTCAACGTGTTATAAATAATGTCGCAACATGCAATAAATTGATCTAATTGCACAGAAGTCCCGTCGAGCAACTTAATTTCCGTTGTCAACACCAATTGGCCCGGAAGGGTGCATGATTCTCGGTTTTTTCGTAACACAGCAATATTTAACAAGTAACTAATTTAAAAGAAAATTATAGTGAACGATCTCATTTATATTCATTCCTTGGAATTACAGGTTTGAAGAAATTTAATCATTTTTATTATTATTATTATAAGCTAGCTCCTACATCAAACAGAGTCATCTTGCCAAAAAATCCACATTTACAAATTTCAATTTACATATTTTTAATTCATAATTTAATCTTATGATACTAATATAATTGTTAACCTTTAAAATGAATCCGGATTACTCCCTACACACATTCTCTCAACTATTACTTTTCTTGCATTCCGAAGGATGTTGAACTTAGACCTATATTGGTTGTATTTAGGTCAAGCCTATATGAGATGTTCAATCTTTGCCCTCACTCAAATGACGTTTCCACAAGCAGTCCTTCCAGTTTCCGTGGTTAAGCCTTTAAGCTTCTTAAATGAAGGAATTCTCAAAGACGTACCACGGAGCACTGTGTACTTCATTCCTTTCGATAGACTTTTCTCGTTAAATTCACTCTCCCATTTTCACCACAGATTCCCATTTCTTTTTTAGCTAACGTATCGGCTCTTTCATTCCATTCGATCTACCTATGTGATGGGATCCATTAAATGCTCACATCACGTTGACAGCCTCAAGCGCATTCAAAATTAAAATTAACATATACATTGGCTTTCCTTCCACCTCCACATTTAAGCAAACATAAGCCACTCTGGAAATCGGAGAACACTACTATTTTCCTTCCCCCTCCATTCGTTGGGATTGTGAAAAATTATTAGTATTACACTGCGCCAATTAAAAAAAAACAGAAATTTTCTTCGAAAAAATACCCAGATTTGAACGCTTGTAACTTGGTGAAATAACACTTATCAAAACAAAATTTTTATTTCTAGTTGAAGGAAATTTTGTTTTCTTTTCGATACTGGAAACCGTTTTATTTTATTTTGTTTTTTTTACGACTTTTTAGAGTAAAACAAAAGGTGTCTAAAAAAAATTGCTGCTGTTTGAAACTGAGAACAAACTTGCTCGAAATTTCATTCAAAAATCCAAATCGGCCATTTTATAGAGAGTTTAGAAACAATTCAATTAAATCCAAATAATATAATTTTTAAAATATTTATTTAACCAAATATTTATTATTATATATTTGTACCCCAATAAGTAGCTCCTTATTGTGAAATAATATATTTTTTCTCCTTCAAGATCGATTTCGATGCTATAGCACCATCATCAGTTGAATACTTATTGAATTATTTCGTATTTTTCGACCCTTTATATACTAAATTTTTTGGAATTTTCTATGGTTGCGCTGTACAATTTTTTTGATTCAGGAATTATTTTCTGGTTACGTTGATTGAATGCTTAGTATTAAATCGTACACTTTATTTGTTGCAGTGTTTATTCTGTTGTTCAACATAAATCGGTTGTCTTTTATTCTTATAAATTTCAAACTCTTCATTTCAATTTAACACGTCCCCTTTCTTCATTCTGTGTATTACTTGTAAATTTGTTTCAAAATCCGTATAATTGTATTGTGTAGAATTTATATGCTGAGCGAATTTTGACTCAGGATTGATTTTGCCAATTGATTTCAAATCCTCCCTAAACCTTTCTATAAAGGATCGGCCCTTTTGTCCTAAATAAAATACTTCACAATCTGAACACGTTAATTTGTAAACTCCGGTATCCAAATTTTCGTTATTTCTGCTCTCAATTAGTTTTCCTAATTTATTATTTGTTTTGTGCGCCAAAGTATAACCAAAATGATGAAAGACTCTTTGAATTTTATTACTAACATGACTCCAATTCATACTTATATATTTTTTACTGTTATCATCACAATGTAGACTGGTATACGCCCGAAATTCAATTCTCCTCTTGTACCCATAGTTCATCCTCTCTATTGCTGCCGTTTGGTACCCATTTTTGTGAGCGCTATATTTAATGTTTCTCAACTCTGCTCTGTAGTTTTCCTCTGCCATCGGAATCCTGTTTAGCCTATGGATCATGTGGCGGTAAGCTGCTATTTTTTGTTGATACGGGTGATGCGATTTCTGATGAATCGTTTGGTGGGTTTGTGTAGGTTTTCTGAAAATTTGTAAATTATGTTTTTGATTCAAATTCTTTATTGTTAAGTCCAAAAAGTTTATGGATTTATTATTTTCAATTTCATGCGTAAATTTTAATTTAGTGTGGATTCCATTTAAGTAGTTATTCAGCTGGTCCAATTGTCTGCTAGTCCCAGTTAACAATACCAATATGTCGTCCACATATCTATGCCATAGTATTGGATTTTTTGGAAAAACTGATTCCTATCATTCAAAATGTACCTACGTGTTCTCAATATGATTTAAAAATATGTTGGCCAAAGTTCCGGATAATGGACTTCCCATAGGTAGCCCATCTTTTTGAATGTAGAATTTCTCTTCGTGCTTAAAATAATGTTGACGTGTGATTTCTTCCAATAATGCGATAACCTCGTTTACGATACGTGCATCTATCCGTTTCTCAACCAAAATCCGTCTTGTAATTACTATTGTTTCTTCTACTGGGATGTTCGTAGACATATTTGTAACATCAAAAGATGCTAACTTTGCGTTCCTCGGTATGTTGACTCCCTCAATTTTGTTCACCAGTTCCAAATTATTTTTAACCGAATGGTCATTCTCCATACAAATATTTTCACATAGCCATTGGTTTAAGTGCCTCGCAATCTTGAAGGCCGGTGCTGATGTGAAGTTCACGATCGGTCTCTTTGGCACATCCACCTTATGAATCTTGGGTAAGCCTCTGATTATCGGGGTTGTTGGCTTAATCATTTTGTTTTGTCGGATTTCTCTGCTGCTCATAAAATTACTCGATTTACTGATAACAGCCTTGATAGTCAGATTATATCTGGCCGTCGGGTCTACGTTACACTCCTGAATCTCGTTGTTTACAATGAACTCGTCAATTTTCGTGTTGTAGTCTCGTTTGCTCATTACTACAACTGTATTCCCTTTGACCGCTTTTACAATCACCGCATCGTTGCTGCTTACTTACCAATGGGTGTAGTAGGTACGTTCGACAAAGAGTTTGCCACGTTGTTTCTACTGGTAACCAATGCGTTTAACTTCCTTCTTATAGTATATCTCTTCGGCTGCAATCTGGTTTCTATCAGCTCACTGACATGGTCTAATATCCCGGTGTATTCTAAGTAATGGAACTCTCTTGCGATTCGTAACTGCAGACTGTAGACTTCCATCGTCAATCTGTTGATTTTCGTATATAACATTCTAATTTCACTTTTTAACCATAACTTTTCAGCTTTAGCTTTTACAAGAATTGCCGTTCTTGTATTATTCCTAATTTTTATGTTGATATATTTCGGTATAACGTCCTTTCTTACGCACGATTCGTTGAAAAATAGATTTAATTTATTACACTTTAACTTATATAAAGTGTTTAAGTATTAAAGTGAAATATCTTCAAACATCGGAATCATGGATTCCGTTAATAAAGTTTAGAAACCTTGCAAAATGATACTAGGAAAATTTCCGTGCGGCCACTCCTTGTCTAGTTATTGAAGTTTTAGTGTGTTAAAGTTTTAGTGTTAAAGCGACTTAACATTTTATCGTAGAGTGCTAAGTTTACAAGAGAATAAAATTTACTTCTACGCTTTTTGATATGTTTTCTCTAAGGACAACATCCTTATTCCAAATTTCAAAATTTTTTGCAAGCGCCCTACGGCTCATATCAAAATGGCAATGAATGATTTGAATTCCGCAATGTATACCCTTTACAATCTATATAGTCACTATATGAGCCAATCTCTAAAATTCGTGTTATTTGATATAATAAAGAACAACGTAATTTTCTAATAACTTTATTTTTGTTAAATACACTTTTAAAGGATATACAATATACATGTACCTAATTTATCTAAAAGCTCAATTTTGTCCAAAAACTTCACAGTACACGTGCATACATTTTTGTTAAAAAAAAAGTGTCCAAAAACTTCACACCGGTGCACCAGAGCAATGTCAGCAGCACGTAACGATGAAGTGAAAGCGATCAATTTAAAAATATAAGCAAAATTAACCGAAGCTGCACTTATTGGATCGGAAGAAGCTGAGAATGAAAATGTTAGCTTCCAATTTCCGATTGAATATTTGAATTCACTGACATAAAGTGGCTCACAACCACTCGGTTTACACTTAAAAATACTTAGAAATCTGTACCTAATGTTTTTAGGGAAATGCATTTCCTTTTTGTGTGACATGTTTGATAAAACGGATGGCTGATTAGACTTAAGAGAATCAAGTGGCTATAAAAAAACACATTTTATTTGCACAGAAATTTTGTGAACCAAATAATGCTGGACAAATTCAATTTATAAATAAATTCTTTGACATTCTAGAGATTACAAAAACACCAACCCTCATTTCAAGTAGTATTTTATATAGACATCTTAAATTAGTATATCCGTTCACCACGACCATACACTAGCCACAAGTATGTAGCAATATTTAATTTGAACGCTTTAAAATTTGGATTTGTACGTGGGGTCCGATTGAGTAATATATTTCTTTGTTTTTCGAAACAAGTAGGATTCGATAGCGATAGCTGCTAGGTTATTATTTCTATGTGTCAGCAACATCGCAAAATGCATGTTCAGACTCCCTAATGCAAATTAAATTAAAATTATTGAAATCTATTTTCTATCCTCCTCAGGCATTCGCCTTTTTCCTAATATCTATGACTTATTGAAACTGGTTGACTAATCGTAAATATTTTGTAATGTCGATCATTGATTTTAATGCATTCAGTTTGAAGGCACTAACTTTGACTATTCGTTAACTGGAACTAATTTTAATTGAATTTATATACATATGTCATTAAATAAATTAAGCTGGAGTGTAACATTTTAAGTGTATCTAATTCTGTTAGTATATCAAAGTACATCAAAAACTGAATGAAAGCAAAATATGTAATTTATTGTTTTCAGCTCACAGCGAAAATAAATTTTCCGGAAAATTAACTTAGGTTAAGGCTTTAACTTAAAAAGAAATTCAAACCATCAAAGAGTTAAGTATAATAATTTCTTTTCTTTTAATTTAGACCATACATTCCTTCCTCGGTTCAAACAGATCCAATTTGTTTAGGCTACAATGTGGTTATATTGTTTATATTTATGAATAAATTACTAAGCTTATGTAAACCACATAATCTTTAATTTTGCCTGAATTTGTTAGTTTAACATAGACTCAACTAAAGTACCATTCAAAATTGGGTTATTTTAGCAAAACAAAAAAAAAACTTTTACTGTTGGCGAGGGTGTATATTGACATTTAAACATGAATATGGTCCGTTCAATCTAATTCTGGGCATATATACAATGAAAAACATAACCATTATTTTCAATTTGATTTATCGTAATTCCCAGAAAAAGAACCAAAAAAATTAAGAACAAAAGTTCCATGCTCAAAATCTTATAAATTGTATTCCATTTAGTCCGAAAGGAAACTGGCCCATATTTTTCCTAACAACATATACATACATATATTTATTTCGAATAAAAATAACGAAACCAAAAAATCCTTTTTTTTTTTTTATTTTATTTAATTTGATCTTCTTAACAATGAGGCAAAGATGAAAAGTTTTTTTTTTTCTATGCCCATAAAATATACGAAACAACACTAGAAATATATAACGAAAGGTTGAGAGAGAAAGAAACCTTAAAAAAGAAAAACCATTTGAATATTTGATCGGATTTTCCATTATTTGGAAAACAAAATTATATATACAGTGTTTTTTTTGTTCCTAGAAGTTTTCCCATTTTGTTTTTGTACATATATACAACAAGCATATACCATGGGACGAAAAGGGAGCTACATTTTTATTTTGACCGAGCAAAAATATTTTGGAAATGAACAAACACAAAAAAAAAATCTAATAAAATTGCTGAATTTTTTGAGTATCCTTAAAGGATGAATTTTTCAAGTTTTCCTTTTTTATTTTAATAAAAATAATTTTTCAACAAATATATTTTTATTAAATTTACTTTTTGTTATTTTTAAATTATATAATTTAATATTTTTCAATTTTATTAAGTGGATTGGAATTAGGACGGGGGCAATACTGTTTTTACTGATTCAGGCGCACAAAATTGCATCGCTTTATAAAGCTTCATTTACTATAAATATTACTTTCAATATTGCTGTCAATGAATGTAACTAAAGTTACCATTTAGATTTTCTTTTTTTCATCAAACTGCTTTTTGTTTTGATTTGTGCCATTTACCCTTTGGAAGGATATACAAATAAAAAACATATTTTTCGTCTTTTGAGATTTTCTCCACAAGTAAAAAGCTTTAAATATTGATCTGATGTCATACATATTCATGCTTTCCACATAATACAAATGTGGTATATTACGTTTGTGTGTTATTATTATGATTTCCTTGAAGTATTTCCTGGTTTATTTATGTTTGTTTTTAATAACGATATGGCATGTATGGTTGGTTGAGATTTCTTTCGTTTTTCTTTTGTACACAGCATTCCATTTTGCACTATGTACACAACTTACTATACTAATCAAATCAATTATTTTGTATTTTTTGTTTTATTTCCCAAACAATTTCTTATGTTTAGTTCTGGGAATTTTTGAAAATAGGAATTCCTCAAATACCGAACATGAAAGCATAACAAACCTACACAACAACATTTCCCATGATAATTGAAATTTTACCAGCATAATCAAATACATTGGTTTTTTTAGATCAATATTATGAAATATTAAGAAATTGGATTTGGGTTTTGTTTTATATGTGTACATACTCGTATGTATGTATAGGTATGGTGAATTTGTTTTTTCGGGTGATATAAATTAGGTCCAAGTTATGGGATTAATTTTATTTGTTATGAGTGGTTTCATATTATGTACGTAGTAGGTACATGACATTTTATGTAGGTGCGTTTGTTTAAAAACTTCAAAATGTTATTATAGAAATTGCTCTGTGTTCGTTTATACTAAGTATCTCTATATATGTATACAAGGTCAGTGTCGTTTGCTACAGGGGGTTGGAGATGAAGTGAAATTTATTTTATTTTATTTTAAATTTAAATTTAAAGTTTTTTGAGTTTTAATTGAATTAGATTAAATTAATCTAGTGTTACTATTAGGGTTTGCGTCCCGGCAATTCCCGGGAATTTAAGAAATTAACAGTATTTCCGTTTCCCGGGAATATTGTGAATATTTCCCAGCAATACAAAATCCAATTTCAAGACTTCCCTGTGCCATTTTTTAACTTAATGAAATTAATCAGAAAGTCGCCGGTGATGGGTGCAACGTTACAAAAAATAAAGACACCTTATAGAATTAGAGAGGCAACAGGCAACTATTAATGACCACAGAAGCTAAACGTTCGAAATGAAAATTAGTCATTAGGAAAAATAAAGATGTTGCCTAGTTAATAAAATTCGCCCAAGATCCAGTGTTAAGGGCAAACGAAATTATGGATGATGCATTTGGAATTAGCCAATTCAAGGAAAGCCAAACAAGGAAAACAACCAAGTATAAAAACGATGACGGGTGATTTCTATCGAGAATCATATCATCATTGGGCGCATTCAGCTCCGCCAACTATTGCCAATATGTCGCGTAAAATCAATGCTGATAGTTTATAAATTCTTGTAGTGTGGAGCCGCAATGGTTTCTATAACTAAAGTGTTAACGCTGACAGTTTAAGTTTTACGCTGGTAGATTTTCCATGGTGGGAGAACGGAATCCATCGATTGAGTGATTAAATCAGTACATCACATTTTTTTAAAATTATTTTAAATCTGAATGTAAAAGGTTCGGGAACTGGCAAGTCCTAGTTACTATGTGTTGCTTTGTTATGTAGTGTAATAGTATAGTGAATAAGTATAAACGTAGATCTGCATATAACATAGTAGTTTTAATGTGATGTGTCGTGTTGTGTTATGTAGTGTAGAAGTGATTTGTTTCATATATGTAATTATGTGTGTACTTATAGTGAATAGTGTAGTGCAATAAATAGTTTTAAGATATAGTGATTTTTAAACAAGGATACCTTGAGGAAACATGTTTAAAAAACAAACTAACGGTACTCTCAGGTATCGTTGTACAGGTATTTTCGCATCACATGTATTGAAATACATATGTGTAACGATAAATTGTGTAAATTTATCTCTTTTTGTTTATTAAATATTGTAATATTGCTAAGATAATATTGTAAGAGAATTTTGGCTGTCTTTTTGTAGTAATAAAGAAAAGTGCTTTTAGCGACTTAATCATAATTCATATACAATAATTCATTACTAGTTCATCGCCACAATATACCATTCACGTATATTGGCGCATTCACTACCTATCAAATTCATTCAAACACCACAGCGCTATTTCATTTGCAAATATCAGCACTATGGTGCACCTTTGGTTAACTCACTAATTTCAACAAACAAGCAAAACAAAACAACACTTAAATTATTTTCATCATGTTTACTACCGTACGAATCAAAATAATTCATTTTCTTTCCTGTTTTATTTATTCGTTTCAAAATATATTTGTTCGGTATACCGAATGTCATTTGGTACCCAAATCGTTTTGGCTGCACCAAAAATACATTCGTTTTGGCTCTCGTGTAGTCAGTATATCACTGGATACTCCTGGCGTTTATCCTGCTAAGGTGGGCCAGCTGAAGGACCTTCTGACTTTTGTTCGGTGACTTTCGCTGCCCACGCAAGCGTGGCTTTGTCTTTCTCCAACCTGTCTTCCGGTGAAATCGTATTTATTTTTACTAGAGCCCTTCAGGCCTTTCTCGAAGTATTGTACGTTGGTCTTGAGGAACTCAAAATAAATTAACATAAATACGTTTCTATAATTTAAATCAAAATAAATGAAAATGGTGAAAAATACGTGAAATCACAAATTTTTGTAAGTCATGTAAGTCAAAAAAAAAATACAGGGTGTCAAATTTTGAGAAAAATGATAATCATGATGTTGTATTTATGGCAATAAAAAGAAAAATAATTACCCTATAATTATGATTTCTAGCTCATTTTAAAGGTAAGTTAATAGTGATTAATAAAAAAATATAAAAATAGTATGTTGTTTAATTTCGTCTTTTTTAAATTTCCCGCCAAAATGTTATTTTTCAATTTTCTCAAAAACAATTTTTTTTTTTTAAAGAATTCGACAATTAATATTTTACAACATATCAACGTTATTTTTTATATTCTTGCAAAATACGTTTTAGTATGATAATCTAAAAATTTATTACATATGTATATTTAAAGGTATTTTACGTGAAAACGAAACGACATGCTCTCCTGATTTTTTAGGATGTCTAATAGAACTAAATGGTAAAAAAAATAAAATAAAAATCAAACACATGGGAGAAAATCCAAAAAGAAACTTTCGACGGCCATTTTTAAACGAAGAACTAAAAGGTGGCAACATTTTTATAATTATTTTCTAATCCCTGTTTATGTATCTTTAAAATGAGCCCAATCTTATAATTTTCGAATGATTAGTTTTCTTTCTATAGCAATAAATACAATACCAAGTGCATTGAATTTTTAAATATTTGACACCCTGTTTTAAGGTACAGGTGCCAACAACTACAACAAAAATCATATTCCATAAATTGTTCGTTTTACTCAGTGCTTCACATTCAAAACATAAAAATTATAAAATTCATACATGACTTCCGGCCAGTTTGAATTAGGTAGTTACCCAAAATTGAGTGAAATTTCTTCGGTAGAAGCTCTTTAATTTTGTATATTAGCACATCGTGCCAAACTTTATCAAATGCTTGTGCTATATCCAAGAAAGCAGGAGAACAATATTTCTTTTCCTTGAAGGTGATTTTGATTGCGTTTACAATCCTGTGAATTTGCTCTGTGGTACCATGTTGGTTTCGGAACCCAAATTGATGGTCTGGTATAACGCGCCGTTCTTCTAATATTAGTTTCAATTTTGTTAGTAACATTTTTTCAAATAGCTTTGATATTGTCGGCAGCATGCTTATTGGACGATATGATGAGATCTGCGTTTCATTTTTTTTCCAGGCTTATGTATCATTGTGATCAAAGATATTTTCCGTTTTTGAGGAATATAACCAGAGCCTTCTAGAGTATAGAGCCATAATCATTATGACGTATTTTTTCGAAGCTTTTTTAGTGGTATAACTTTTCACTAATTTCCATAGGAATCCATAGTAAAAATGGTGTTTTTTAGCTTCAAGTTTTTCAATGAAAAAAGCAAAAATGTTACAAAATTTTTATACAAAAGTGTTCTACATATCTTTAGCAGAAATATACAAGAAGGGTATATTGGTATTAAGTAAATATTAATTGCAGAAATATTAAAATTAAATTATTTCTAAAATATATTTTGTGAACTTTCATTTTGAAAAATACATCAAAGTTGGCTCTGACGAATTAAAATAATACTTGCTAAATTTTTCTTTAGTTTTACTAGTGTACGTTAGATGTCTCAGATTTATACAGAAAAATACGAAAAAGATTGTTTAATCACAAAATTATGACACGTTCTTAAATATTTTGCGAATTTGTTTTGCTTTTCCTACAACTTTTGAACTCAAATTTCCCCAAGTGGCGATTTTTTGTACGGTTTTTCAAAATGTTTACTGCCCACTGCCATCTATGTATATTGGCTTAATGCACACGATTTGTAGTAAGCTTTTCTTTTTAATTTGACCAGAAAGCTGTTGTTATGAACTTTTTTTTATATTTTGGTTTAAATAAATCAATTATTACAAGAAAATGAAAACGATTTACTTAAACGACATTTATATATGTTGAAATTCAAACATTTATGAAAATATTTCAGAAATCATAATTAAGAATTTGCAACGTTTTCATTTACAAATTTGTCTTAGGAAAAAAAGTGATTTCCCATATGTTTTGTGTGTTTTACTATGGAAATTTTGATTTTTTCGTCGTTTCTAATTCCCTTATAAAAGCTTCGTTTTTTAGATTATGGCTTGTATAATCAAGGTTGCTTTGATATAACTGGTTCGCACGATCGCGTTGAATATGAATGTTATTAATTTTATGCATTTGTCTGGCAATTCCCTTATCATTTTTCCAGTAATGAGATCATGTCCTGGTGCCTTTTTCGGGCTTATGCAATTTTTAATTGTATTCTTAACTTTCTTCCAATTATACTTTATAGGTTTGTAGGATAAACCATCATCCATTTGCTGAGGTAGCACGAAATTATTATCTTCTTCGTGTGGTGCGAATACTGTTGTTAGATAATCAGCAAAATCATTGGCTTTTTCTTCATCACTTCTCGCCCAATTTCCAGTTGGTAGTCTAATCGGTGGATTCGAATTTGTTGGCCTTTTTAATTTTTTTGTTGCCTTCCACAAAGAGTAATCTGTCCTCTCGGTTGCCGAGAGATCACTTAAATAGTTCTGGACGCTCTGGTTTTCTTCTTCCCGCAAAGCAAATCTTAAGGCCTTGATAGCTCGATTTAATTTCCATTTCAATAACGGTGATTTTGTTTGCTGCCATAGCCGGCGAATTTTCCGTTTTTCCTGGATTAGTACCTGTATATTATGTGACAGTTTATTAACTTTTTCAGAACTACTTATGACAGCTTTTTCAGCTGATAATGCCATGACGTATTTTAAATTTTCAACCGCCGCATCAATATCAGCTGGTGTGGTCAGAGAAATATTAAGCAGGCAATTTTGTTCGACTAGCCTCCTATATTGATCCCAATTAGTTTGCTCGTTTGTAAGACGGTTGGGTATTTCGTTCCTTAAGACATCGGTGCTAACTGTTACTATTACCGGTGAGTGATCAGAAGACAGATCATAACAATCGACGGCCTTAGCATATGTACGTGGAATGCTCTTAGTTACACAAAAGTCGATTAAATCAGGAATTTTGTTTTTATCCGTGGGCCAGTAAGTTGGATTACCGGCAGATAAATAATCCAGGGACTGTTCCTCTATAGCTTGATAAAGTTATTTGCCCTTCGGCGATGTTAATCTGGAACCCCAATGAGTATGTTTGGCGTTGTAATCATACAGCTGGCTGAAATAATCCAAGAACTGGAGTTTTTTTATAGCATGTTTTGGAGGACAGTACACTGCCGATATGACACAGTTTCCAGACCACTCCTGAAGACCGATGCTCGTTGATTGCATATGTAGTTCTTTCTCATATTTCGTAAGTTCATAGTGCTTTAATCTTCTTTTAATCAATACACCATGTGCTTTTCCATCTGGGTGCTTGGTGTCATAAATAGAGTACCCATTAATTTTGAAATAGCTATTTTTGGTAGCGTGTTTCGGATATTAACATTATGTCAATATTGTGCTCAGTGAGGAATGCTTGAACCTCCGCTTTATGTTGTGCTAGGCCGTTTGCATTCCATATAGCTATTTTGATGATGGTCATTTTTGACTGTTTACGCCGTAAACAGTCATCGAGAAAAAACTGCGCAGTTTTTTCTCAATCAACCTTATCTCAGGCATAATTTTTCCAGTGGAAATTTTCTCATACAACATTTTCTCAGATAAGCAGAAAGTTCTAACTCTTTGTACAACGCCAACGATACACTTTAGTTCCATTAACTGAAGTCATCTTCTCACAATGAAATATGAATCCTCCAAATGGTAATTTTTTACCGTTTTTATTACTTGGAATTATTTGTCCGTCTTTTTTTATTCCCGTACAATCAATTATTTATATACTTCTTAAAAACTATTGAATGAATACTGGAAAACTAAATTACACGCAATCAGTATGGTTTTTTATTAGAGTGTTGAATAAAAATTGATAAAAACTCTATTAGCTATATGTCACTGATAAAATGATGCCTGCGAGAAAAGGTTGAACGAAAGGTTTCGGCGATCGAATCTGTAACAACTGACAAATACAGTATTAAATATTATCATAGACATTTTGTCAATTTTTAAACACTTTATCACACTTTATCTAAATATTTTCAAATTTTATTCGTAAAATAAAATAAAAATCCAAAATTGAGTTTTAGAAAAGCTTTCTATAATTTATGATAACTATTAAAATTTATTTATACGTAGACTAGTTTCGAGCATTACCGCTCATCATCAAGTACAAATTTAAAACTAACATAAATTTTAAAATATACAGCATAAAATTAGCAAAAAATTTTTTGCGAACAAATTTACATAAATGTATATATACGTAGGCAAATTATTTATATGTATATTAGAGGTGGAAAACTATCGACAATTTCAACTATCGATAGTATCGATAGTAACATAAAAAACAATCGATAGAAAACTATCGACAGAAATTAAAAGACTATCGATATACTATCGATACTATCGGATAATAAATTTATAATCTTTATTCTATTACATATAGGTTGACTATAACCAGAAACTATAAAGTCAAGGGAGGGTATTATAATCGGAAAGTTTCCCAGTTTCCCACTTTGTTTTAAAAGCAGCCAATCGTTTTTATGTAAGAAAATCAGCATCTCAACATTTTTTGGCTTTCAGACCGTTTGGGTTGGTTGATCACCAATAATTTGACTAGCATATAAAAGGAATGACAAAAAGAAAAACGTAACTAAAGTTACATCGCATAATAGCAAATCGCTCTTGTACGAATCAATATCGACCTATCCAATTAAGGCCATGAAAACGTCAGTTATCATAGTTTTAAGGGAATACGATTTTTGGATCTACGATGTCGAATTCTTATTATGATAAAATCTTAAAGTATTATCTCTAAAATTGATAAGGTTATGACTGATTTTATATTCTTAAATTAATGCGTTTTTAACTAAAAATTCAGTTAAAAGAATTCAAAGCTCAAGAATTCAATACTCTTCAGTATAAACGATACAATTAACGTTTCTTAAACGACACAATTAAAGTGATCCGCTTATTTCTAGCAGTGAAAAGAACTAATTAAACCTTTATACTGCTATCCTGAAAAAACGGTATTTTTCACTTATCATATTCTTACTTGGATAGGTCGATATATCGATAGTATATAAAAAGTATCGATTGTTTTCGATAGTACGAAACTATCGATATATCGATAGTACTATCGATAGATTTCCACCACTAATGTATATGTGTTTTTTCTATTAGGGGGAATCATAAGTTAATTACGTAGTCGAATATGCAATTCTCCTTCACTTTGTCATTCAATAAATTTATGTTGTTTCTGTGTTTGTATATCTCCACCTCCTCCAGTCTACTCATCATACAATTTTTACTTATTTTATGTAGTACCGTTAAATTTTCGTTTATACAACTTGTGAATGTGTGATTTTCGCTCTTCAGGTGAAGCGCATAATTTGACTTTATAGAAGATGTTGGTTTTTTAATCTCTTGAATGTGCTCGTTGAATCTCTTGCTGAAATCTCTCCCCCGTCTGGCCAATATAAAATTTCGTGCATTCATTACATGAGAGTTTATATACACCTGAGTCTTCGATCTTGTTTGTTTTCGGTTTTAATTTTTGTTGCAATTTGTTGTTTGTTCTGTAAGCTATGGTGTAACCATTTTGTTTGAACGATTTTTGTATTATGTAATTTAATAAATTATTGTAGTTTAATGAAATGTATTTTTGTGTATCTTTAGTGTTTGTTGTGAGTGTCGTTAATCTTGATCGTTCTATGTTTCCCTTGCAATTTTGCAATGTATTTTATTATGTCAAATTCTTCTGTGTATTTCTCCATTGTCATTGGAATTTTATTCAATCTGTCGATCATATGTGTGTAGGCTGCTAATTTATGATTGTGGGAATGGTTAGAATTATTATGAATAGTATGATCGGTGTGTGTAGGCTTGCGATATATGCTGAATTCGTGTCAGTTCTCATTATTACGCGTAATTGATAAATCTAAGAATTTTATGTTCTTCTCAGTTTCAATTTCTATGGTGAATTGTAGCTGCCGATTTATGCCATTAATGTAGTTGTGTAGTTGGCTTAGTTGACGTAGAGTACCATTGAACAGTATCAAAATATCATCCACGTATCTATATATACCAATAGATAATTTTGTCGGTCGCTGTGTTTGTTTCTGTTATTCATTATATGTGTACGTTCATTGTAATTTATAAATATATCTGCAATGGTGCCTGACAGAGGGTTACCCATGGCTAATCCGTATTTTTGTCAGTATACTTTGACGTTGAATTGGAAATAGTTTTGGTTGATTATTATCTCTATAAATTTCATGATCTCATCAACTTCTTCCGTCTTTACGCCACTATCTTGATTATAGAAAGCTTTTCTAAAACTCAATTTTGGATTTTTATTTTATTTTACGAATAAAATTTGAAAATATTTAGTTAAAGTGTGATTTAGTGGGTAAAAATTGACAAAATTTCGATGATAATAATTAATGGTGAATCAACCAAACTTACACAAAATTATTTAGAACTCAAACTTAAACTAGAGAAATGTAAAATAAATCTATACTTTAACCGCATATGTTTCAAGAAGATGCTAAAACCGAATTACGTAGGTGTAAATATAAAAAACAAATCACGTATTGCGCAACACATAAGGAGGAAAGCTGAAAAATTATGGCTAAAGGCATCGATAAAACAAATGTACACAAAATAAATTGCAACAAAAATTAAAACCGAAAACAAACAAGATCGAAGACTCAGGTGTATATAAACTCTCATGTAATGAATGCACGAAATTTTATATTGGCCAGACGGGGGAGAGATTTCAGCAAGAGATTCAACGAGCACATTCAAGAGATTAAAAAACCAACATCTTCTATAAAGTCAAATTATGCGCTTCACCTGAAGAGCGAAAATCACACATTCACAAGTATAAACGAAAATGTAACGGTACTATGTATGATGAGTAGACTGGAGGAGGTGGAGATATACAAACACAGAAACAACATAAATTTATTGAATGACAAAGTGAAGGAGAATTGCATATTCGACTACGTAATTAACTTATGATTCCCCCTAATAGAAAAAACACATATACATATAAATAATTTGCCTACGTATATATACATTTATGTAAATTTGTTCGCAAACAATTTTTTTGCTAATTTTATGCTGTATATTTTTAAATTTATGTTAGTTTTAAATATGTACTTGATGATGAGCGGTAATGCTCGAAACTAGTCTACGTATAAATAAATTTTAATAGTTATCATAATTATAGAAAGCTTTTCTAAAACTCAATTTTGGATTTTTATTTTATTTTACGAATAAAATTTGAAAATATACAGTATTAAAATTGAAATGTGAATATCAAAACTTATTAGTTTTAAGGAAAGTGTGCTTTGGAAATTTTGATGTATTCTGACATATCCTTCAGTTTGCGCGTTAATTTTCGTTCTGTTAAGTGATATCTGATGAACATGTACTTTCTATATATCGCTTTCTTACTTAAAGTTGTTACTGACTGGCTCATTCCCCTATTAGACAGAATAATATATATACCTAAAAAACATATTTTCAAAAAGACAGATCATTTTGGTGGGACCCTCTGCCTGCCACGTGGTACAATTGTAAATATGGAAAAAATATCCGTATCAGAAAATTTAAAAAACTTCAGATTTACTGCAAAGTAAATGTACGACACCACAGTAATAAAAGACGTTTTTTCGGCAGTATTGCGCGGTGGTCGCTGCAAAATAAAAAAGAGCAGTGAATGCGGAAGAAAAAGTTCTTCATTGGCTAAAGATTTAATTTTTAATGTTATACGTAGAAAAATTAAAACTAGGTAGTAAACATATTACACTAAAAAATGACAGCAGTAGGAAAAAGGTCATGGAAAAATTACTCTTCTGAATCACTAAATATTTCGTTAAATCAAAAATTACTGGGGTCTTCACGGATATGCAGAAATAAACCAAACAGCTGAAGATTTAATATTAAAGTTAAAAACTTGTGTGAATGAATTGACCTATATGACAAAAATTCAAAGAAAAAATAAGATACCATTGTTCTCTCAAAACTTAAAATCGTCGAAGCAAGATAAATTACGAAATTACGGACTCATGAAAATTATTAATTCAAATGACAACTGGGAGAATTACAAAATATCTAGAAATTTGTATAAGCAATCGATATATTTAAAAAACAAATTAATCGAAAACAGAAATAAACCAAAATATCTATGGAATACACTAAAATCGATGTATACAACTAAAGATCAAACACAGTGGAACACTCAATTTAAAATCATTCATTTGTATCTAGTGTGATTGATATTCACAACAATATTCCGGAAGTAAAAGATTGGAATTTTTCGGTTGGGGATAGATGCTTACAACAATTCTGTTTCCAAGTTATTACCCATCAGGATTTAGTCAAAATTATAAGTAGTGTGCTGGAATAGATGGTATAAATCAAACTGTCAAGATTGATGCGATGAAAATCAAATATTCTCTGCAAATTTCACAGAGGTAATTAATCAAAGTTTAAGTCAAGCTAAAGTACCCAAATCGTGGAAGATATCAACATTCATTCCAATTCCGAAAACTATTAAACCGTCGACACAAGCTATAATGGAACGGGTAATTAAGAATCAATTAATCAACCACATTAACAAGAATAATATACTAGTCGACCAACAATCTGGATTTCGAGAGCTGCGCACTCATGCGGAACAGCATTAAACCTAACGCTAGATAATTGAAAGCCAGAATAATAAAGTAGTGGTATCGATAGAAAAATTTTGCTTGATAGGTTAAATAATTATCGAGTACAAGGGCGAGAACTTGAGTGGTTCACTAATTATCTCGAAGGAAGGCAGCAATACACAAAAATTGATAATTATGTCTCTGGACCGATACCAAACAATCTAGGAGTATCCCAGGGATCTATATTAGGACCATTGCTTTTCATCCTGTATATTAATGACTAGCCGAAGTCATAAAAAATTGTCAAGTGAATGTATTTGCAACCCTTATAGAAGCTGTACAAAAAGTAAACGAAGATTTAGAGAATTTAAGAAATTAGTTGATGTTGTGAATGGGATGAAAATATAAAAATAGATAACCAAATCATAGAACGTGTGAAACAGTATAAATACCTGGGTGTTGTTATTGATGAAAATTTAAATTTCAACGATCATTTGGACTATACTGCTAAAAAAATGAATAAAAAGTTGGGACTTTTTGATAGAATTAGGGACAAATTGCCACTCGAGACAAAAAATATATTCTACGAATTAATTGTCGCCGGCATATTGACTGTTGTTCATCAGTGATTTTCATAATGAACCAATCACAAATATATCGTCTTCAAAAGATACATGGAGGCCTTCCATGTTATTTAGATTCAATGCTTTGTACTAATAGAGAAGTTCACAGCTATAATACGAGAAATACTCATTTTCGATTACCGCTGTACAGTAAATCTTTTTCACAAAGATCATTGGTGTATAATGAAGTTAAGCTGTATAATTCATTAAGTAATTTCTATACTTTAGGTGAATTATGAGAATTGAAGTACGATAATTTTCTAAGTTTATTGAATATATTCATTAAACTTTCAACTTTTCACTTTTATTTAAATAATTAAAACAAAAAAACAAAAATGTCAAATATAGATAAATAAATAAATAAATAAATAAACAATGCTCCGCTACTATTCAGCCAGGTCTTTGATTTTGTGTTTAGACATTGCTAAAGAAGTGTCACACATATTTTCATGCTGCCTCAAATACCTACTCAAAACTGTCTAACAGCTTTTAGTCTAATATGTTGGGGCACGAATTGAAAACAATTTTTGTTGTATTTTATTTAATCGTCCGAAATACAGGAGTTTTCAAAAGTTCAAATATATTCAAACGATTTTTTTTTGAGGCAAGGTTGGTAAAGTTTTGGATTTCTAAACCAAATTGAATCTGAATTAAAATTTTGTTGAAGAAGTTATGGGTTTGAATTTTAATTTTATTTATGAGTTAAATCATAGATTTTATGCTAATTGGTACAAATAGAAAAATAATAGTTTTTGATTTATATTTGAGTTACTTATGTATACTATAATTCTTAAAGTTTGTCCGGATTTCCGTCCCCTAAATTCCTCATAGAGGGAGCATGCTAGGATGGTGGTCTTGGACATTTTGGAAAGGCCTCCTGATTTCTAGGTCAACGCGACTATTTTCAGCTCTCCAAGTTAAGTCCTTTAGCATTACGGAGTATAGCTTGCATTTTTTAAAAAAAGAAAAGGTTACTATGATAAGGTGAACGGAAATATCTGTTTTTGTTTAACATGAATATTCAAATGCAAATCACATTTTAGTGAAGCAGTAATCAGTCAAGTCATTAAAAATAAAATAAGAAAATACGAAAAATGCCCTGAAAGCAACGTGCCGTGTTTAATCCACCCCGTATTGATACCAAAAAGAAAAAATAATCACGCGAAAATGTTTCAGAAGCTCTGAAAGAAAAAGAGCTTAAAGCAGACAGACGTAGAAAACAAACCACATTTCAAAAGGAAACTATTGAAAAAAAACATCCGACCGTCTTCAAGCAAATAAACGAAGAAAATAAACCTTATGGATTGGAAGCTTTCAATCGATCACTGCAAGACATTCGCGAAAATCATAACATTATGGGTGGATTGTTAGTTTTCCTTGCTGGAGATTTTCGTCAAACACTGCCAGTCATTCCTAGAGGTAACATGTACGATGAGATAAAAGCCAGTATCAAATAATCGCAACTGTGGAGATTTGTAAAAAACATGAAACTCCACACAAACATGCGGGTAAAACAATCAAATGGATTCGACTCAGTGCAATTTTCCAGGTATCTGCAACACATGTCAAAACATTAAAATTCTGATGGACCACGTGTATCCAAATCTAACACAACACATTGTAGAACACGGTTGGCTTCAAGAACGAGCAACCTTGCACTTTAGTTGCTTGGAAATCTTTTTGTCTGGTATCATTCCATTTAAAAAAAAAAAAATTTCTCAATGGGAAAATCCGCAAAGAAAATTCATCATACCCTGGAGTCCTTCAGGCTCATATGAAATATTTTGCATTCTACATTTTCTAATTCACGACTGGATCATATCCTGAAGTCATGTTTAAAGAAGCGCCCTTATAATATTATACAAACTAATCCACAAGCAACCATTCCCTTAAAGTATAAGGGTTGGCTCGGACTCTTTAATTAATCGCTTTTGTTTCAATCAGGCGGATGGTAACATCTTATGTAAACAATAAATACGCAACATCTTTGTAAGTAGAAAATAAACACGTATTTAATATATCTTCATCAAACCAATTTATGATACATGTATACCACTTAATTAACGAACTTCATTATTTAGTATATAAGAAACAAAAAGTAGAACATCAGATTGCCTATAGATAGGATCGACTTGTATGATGAAATATTTTGCCTTGATTAATTATTGACAAAGTCATAAAAATCCCAAAAATACAATTTTTTTTATAAATCATGCGGCACACACAGAATATTGATCTGGATAGATGAGAAAAGCACCATAAAAATATGAAAGTTATGTATATAAAGCGTAAACAAAAAAAAAACAAAAAATCTTAAGTGTTTTTCATCCCAACATATAACTGATACTTTTTTATGAGTATAATATACAAATACACACACACATATACTCAAATATAAATACATGAAAAGTGAAAACGAAACATTTTTCATGTTTTATAAACTTTTAAGTTTCTTTCATAATATTCATAAAAGCCAAACCAAAATTATATAAGACGACGACGTTTTTTTTTCTGGTTCATGCTCTTTATGTACACGAGTATGTATATACACTTGAAGTACGTATTACTTTAAGTCATAAACTTTATATTACCTAAAATAAAATAGAAAATTTTGAAGGCATTATTCGCACACAATACCCTCACATGCTTTTAGATGGCACAATTTGTTTGTTTTTAGTAAGGTTAAGTAGAATATTTAACTCTTGAACTTTTGTTATTACAAGAACGTTTATTTTTTTTTATGCTGTTATAATACCAGAAAAATCTGTTATTTGTTACACCAAATGGTGGAAAAACCACACCCAAAACAAAACAAAAAAAATTGGTTTTCTAATTTTATTTGGGTTTCTCTATGTAGCTATATATGGAGGTATTGGAAATAAGCTTTTCATAATATAAAATAATTTTTCTAATTAATTACCATAATTCTAAATCTATAATTTTCTATCAATATTTTTTTTTTTATGTTGTTTAGGGATTTGGATAAATTCTATTTTATCGTTATACACAATCCTATTAAACACCTACATTACACTATATTGGAAATTAGTAAAAATGTTCAAATGGAGAGCATAAAGGGTTAAATATAATAACATGCGATAATAAATAATATTTATAGATATAATAAAATTATGTAAATTAAAGTTAATTAGCTGTGCCAATAAATATTGTTGTTAGTACTTAAATATGAATATATTTGTTTATATTTAGGGATGGTGAGTTTAGATATTGATCAGAATTCAGGCTGTATCAGGCAAACATACACCTTTTGCGTGGAAATTGGCTTGCATATCAAACTAGGCCAACTCTTTGGACTTATTTATGTACAATTACAATTCACCACAACGACATAATTATCGTAACCTTTAGATAGCCAATACATACTGCAGAAAGTGGCATTTAAATTGGTGATTTCTTATTGTTTGATCAATTTAAATCGAAAAAATCATGATTGACGAACGGATCCTTATGTTGCTTTAGTTAGTATATATGGAACTTAAGCTCGGCATTTTATTAATGGGTATATTGTATTATGATAGTCGACAGAAGCTTCGGGTGTAATTTTGACGATATAGAAGTATAACTGCAAGGCAATATTTTTAATTGGTATGGAGTCTTGCTCAAGTTTAGCTGGCTGATTAATAATATATATCTCTATACTCCATCATCATGGTTCAAAAGTTTCTTTTTTTTCGACATTAATCTATGGAAGTTTTTGTTACTTGAATCAACAAATTTGTCAAGTCAAAATTTCTTGATCCATTGATAAAATAGAGCATAATTCTAAAAAATAATTTAGCATTTTACTTAAAATATAATACACTCCCGAGCAACTGAATCGACTAGACCATCAAAACGCATATTTTTTTAAAATGGCTGGATCGATTTTCGAAAAACAACCTTCTTTTGACAGCCTAGTATTTTATCTTTTCAAGGATACTTTTATCATTAAAATCCATACAGTACTTTTCAAATTAAAGCAGTCTTAACAAAATGCGATGTTTCGGTGAAAACAATTGGCGTGATGCAATCTCTTGTATCATGCCACGTTGACTGATATTTGTCGTCACTTATGAGTCAGACGTTGACCTGAACAAATCTCTACCAGTTTAATTCATTGTTTCCTTAAAATCATGGATATCACTCCAGAAAAATCCGCACAAGTTGTTGCTTTATTGCAAGAAGGACGCAATCAACAAGAAGTCGCTCGTCAGCTTAACATGAGCCAATCTGCTGTCTCAAGAGTATTCAGAAGGTTTAAGGAAACTGGTACCTTCAATCGAAGACCACAAACCAGCCGGTTTCGGTGTACATCAGAGAGGGACGATCGATTTATCGTCCTAACTTCACTGCGAAATCTCCATCTCACGGGCGTCGATGTGCAGCAGGAGCTAAGACAAGTTCGAGATGTAGCTGTTAGTCAATGGACAGTAAGAAGACGCTTAAAGGAAGCGAACCTCACTCCAAGACGGCCCGCTAGAGGCCCAAAATTGACAACACGCCACCGCAAATAGCGACTCGAATTTGCTTTGCTCGCGAACACATCAATTGGAACATCGAGCAATGGACGTCCGTTCTATTTACTGACGAGTGCAGAATATATCTCCATGGTAGTGATAGGAGAGACCGGGTCTACCAGCGTCCAGGAGAGCGATTTTCGCAGTGCTGTTTTGCTGAAACAGTCTCATACGGCGCCGGTTCGTGTATGGTGTGGGCTGATGAGATGAATGGGCTGAACAGATCTTGTTTTCGTACCTGGTGGAGGCCGTGAAGGAGGTCTGACCGCTGAACGATATATCGAGGGCATTCTCTTGGATCATGTAGTGCTCTATGCAGGATATATAGGGGAAGATTTCATATTGATGCATGACAATGCCCGGTGTCACACAGCTCGAACCACTCGACAGTTCTTGGATGAGGTCGGACTCGAGACGATGAGGTGGCCAGCACTCAGTCCAAACTTGAACCCAATTGAACATTTATGGGACGAACTAAAACGGAAGGTCCGAGTTAGAAATCCGGTACCATCTAACATCAGTGACCTGAATATTGCGTTAGACGAAAAGTGGGGTGCGATCCCCCAAGTATTTGTCAAAACCTTAATAAGGTCAATGGGGAACCGCATGCGAACCGTTGTAGACGCAAGGGGGGGGGGCATACTTAATATTAACCAATAAAATTATTTTTGTTTTGCTTGAGTTTTTTGTTGTAATTTAATTTTAAACACCCCCAATATTTTTTGCTTAATCATCAATTTTGGTTGCGTTTTCATTCAAAATTCATTACAAGAAAAAGTACTAAACCAATTTTCATAAAAATAGTGTCATTTTAAAGCAAAAATATCAGGCTTTCAAAAAAATAATGTCTTATGAAAATCGGTTTGACCGTTCTAACAAAAATCGCCCTTATGTGAGCGCTTAAGGTTTTAGTCGATTCAGTTGCGCGGGAGTGTACATGGAGCTAAATGTTGTGAAGTTCTATATAGTCGTTTGTAACCCAAAAGTATTTCACTAGCGTCATTGGCCCTTATCCATTGGGACACGGTGGAGTTCGTAGATCCAAACTTCTACAACTCAGTTTAAGATTTTACATTTCATGAAATTAAAGAAATTTACGATATTTTCAAATTCAAAAACCCAGCAAATCAGAATTAAGTTAATTTTATGAATATAAATTTCAAGAAATTTTAGTAAAGTGTTTTAATGCAGTTTTCAATAGATTCAAAAATTTTAAGTTTTTTGTATGTTTCGACAATTTAAAGCTAAAAAGTTTTAATTTTAACAGCTAGATGTATAATATTTTGTGCATAAATTTGTGATTTATCGTGAACCTATTTAAAGGTATTTAGTCAAATTGCTACCTACCTGACTTGTGCTGGTGAATTAGTGATCAGGAAAGTATTAACTGAATAATAATGTGTAGCGTTTATTTAATATGTAGCAGGTATGTTACCAAAGACAGATATCCTGGATTGAATGTGTTAGTTGTGAGAAAGCTCACAATAACAAATGTGCAAATATTTCGGAAGAATCCTTTCGAGGGGCTTCCAACAGTTCATCAAAATGGATGTTTCCTGTTGAACAAAAAGTTGATAAACTTGACGACTTGGAAATGTCTCAACAATTTGTATGCTCAAGTCTAGATGAACTGTAACGCACAATCATGATGTTGACAAATGAAAACAGGGAATTGAAAACCAAATTAGTAAAATTAGGGTCAAAAAACTCAACTCACGAATTGAAATTGAACTTGCGCTTGAAGCTCAAATGGATATACAGGAGCAGCTTAAAAATCAAAATAATATTGTTATTAATGGTTTACCTATAAATGTAAACGAAGAACATATTCCCAACCTGATCGTGAGCACAATTTCCAAAATTTATGAAAATATTGAAACAGAACAAATTGTATCTATTATGAAGATGCAAGATAGTGTAAATTCAAAATTTCGTTTGAGAAATTCCTTTATCGTGGAATATAATTCAGCCACAATGAAGAACAACATTTTAGCTAATTATTTTAAAATTTTAAAATCATCTTCTAATGATGTAAGAAATTTCCATTTGATGCATCATTTCACCAAATTCCAGTCTAAATTATATAAGGAAGCTAAAGACATTAAATTTAATTAAGGCTATCAATTTTTATGGTGTAACGAAGGTAAAATTAACCTGCGGAAATCAAAGGATTCACGGGTGTATCATATTACCTCATTAAATGATATTGCTCTGCTGCAAAATGGGTTTCGTGAGCAGGAGATTAAAGGTAGTACATCGTTATCATATTAAATTTTTTTATTTTGATTCGAGACTTACCAAATTAAATTTATTGTTTTTAATGAGGTGCAAAACATATTTTCTACAGTGTTTATTGGATTCTAGTTTTAGCGTGTTTGTTTGAATATTTTAGGTACATCAATTCAGGTAAACTCCTATTCCTGATTCTTCTAATAAATTGAATATTCCTCAATTTAACGTATGCAGCATGAATAATTCGGAAAAATTTGACGAAGTGCTTGACTTTAGTGATAGGCTAAAGTCAGATATGCATGTTATAGTAATTAGTGAAACGTGGGTAAAAAGTGTCAATACTATGTCATTTTCAATAAATAATTTTCGAAGTATTTTTTCGCGATAATAGGTTAGGAGGAGGTCTAGTGATTTATGTTAGAAATGATTTGAATGTAAACGTTCTAAAAACAGATAAAGGACATTATCCAAACTAGGATATTTTTACAAACGAATATGGAAGAATATCAATTAGGTTCAATGGTCTAATTTTATTTAATAGTTTATCTGAATCAATAAAATGTGCGCTAAATATTCATCAATTTAGATATAATCTTAAAAATTATTATCATACCATGTTAGAAAATTATATAAGTTAATTCCAATGTTTTATTATCTTTGTCATAAGTAATGTGTATTTTAAATAGTCTGTAGTGTTAAAAGGATTTCAGATTCATGCCTTAAAAGGATTTTAGATTCATTCGTTAAATTATAGTATATTTTGTTTACTATGTGTATGTACATAATGTACAAAATGTATGAAATAAATAAATAAGGTATATCTTTAAATTGTAAACACCTGCTCCAGAAGAACAAAAAATTCACAGAAATTTGATTTATTTTATATTAATTATAAATTAGAAACCATTGGTTTAAAATTATTTTTTCCATTTTATTTTATTTACTTTAAAATTCCAGTGATATGTACACCAGCCTTAAAAGTGTTGTAAACATCAGTAACCAAGTTTTATTAGGTAGAATATTTGATCTGATTTATCCGGCAACGTGATCAAACTATTCGAATCGTTTTCGGTAATGAATAAATTTGAGAAAACCTCTACTGAAGCACAGCGTTTAGCTAAGCAATCATTAAACATGGAGTTTCCAGTCGACGACTGGTGTACAAAACCTTCACCATTTATAAGCTTATTGCCGATTGTTCCTTATTGCCGAGAGGCCGGGATATATCTCTAAATTAATATTTGTCCCGTTTAAGCTTAGTATTCGCAATAAGTTCTCCAGCCCTATATTATCGCTCATGTTCTGGCCAAAACATGTTTTGATTAAGGCTTTTAACATAAAATCCAGTTCAAAAAAACGACAATGCACTTTTGCTACCTCGCATCGATTAAAATTGAACGAACTTCAGAAGCATGTGAAGTTATCCCAGTTTTTCATCCCAGAAAAAATAAAAATGCTCATTAGGTAACACTATTCCATCCCATCAAAGTAATTTTCTGTACATGTGAAAAATGTAAATAATAAATAAAATGGTGTATACTATGTATACATATTTTTTCATCCCATCCCAGCTTTTTTTTATAGTGAATAAAAAATAAAAAAATTTCAAAATAAAATTATAATTTTAAATTCTTTATTGGCTATCTCCTAAGAACTTAGTGGGCCGGAAATGATTCTTTATGTTTTGAGTTGGTAATAGTAAGGACTATCTTTGATGAAGATCTTAGATCAGCCGTATGGGTAAAACTTCCACAATCGGCCAACTTCCAAATGGGGTCATATAAAATTATCATAATTTTAAAATTTTATTGGCTATCTCCTAAGAACTTAGTGGGCCGGAAATGATTCTTTATGTTTTGAGTTGGTAATAGTAAGGACTACCTTTGATGAAGATCTTAGATCAGCCGTATGGGTAAAATTTCCACAATCGGCCAACTTCCAAATGGGTTCATATAAAATTATCATAATTTTTAATTCTTTATTGGCTATCTCCTAAGAACTTAGTGGGCCGGAAATGATTCTTTATGTTTTGAGTTGGTAATAGTAAGGACTATCTTTGATGAAGATCTTAGATCAGCCGTATGGGTAAAACTTCCACAATCGGCCAACTTCCAAATGGAGTCATATAAAATTATCATAATTTTAAAATTTTATTGGCTATCTCCTAAGAACTTAGTGGGCCGGAAATGATTCTTTATGTTTTGAGTTGGTAATAGTAAGGACTACCTTTGATGAAGATCTTAGATCAGCCGTATGGGTAAAATTTCCACAATCGGCCAACTTCCAAATGGGTTCATATAAAATTATCATAATTTTTAATTCTTTATTGGCTATCTCCTAAGAACTTAGTGGGCCGGAAATGATTCTTTGTGTTTTGAGTTGGTAATAGTAAGGACTATCTTTGATGAAGATCTTAGATCAGCCGTATGGGTAAAACTTCCACAATCGGCCAACTTCCAAATGGAGTCATATAAAATTATCATAATTTTAAATTCTTTATTGGCTATCTCCTAAGAACTTAGTGGGCCGGAAATGATTCTTTATGTTTTGAGTTGGTAATAGTAAGGACTATCTTTGATGAAGATCTTAGATCAGCCGTATGGGTAAAACTTCCACAATCGGCCAACTTCCAAATGGGGTCATATAAAATTATCATAATTTTAAAATTTTATTGGCTATCTCCTAAGAACTTAGTGGGCCGGAAATGATTCTTTATGTTTTGAGTTGGTAATAGTAAGGACTACCTTTGATGAAGATCTTAGATCAGCCGTATGGGTAAAATTTCCACAATCGGCCAACTTCCAAATGGGTTCATATAAAATTATCATAATTTTTAATTCTTTATTGGCTATCTCCTAAGAACTTAGTGGGCCGGAAATGATTCTTTGTGTTTTGAGTTGGTAATAGTAAGGACTATCTTTGATGAAGATCTTAGATCAGCCGTATGGGTAAAACTTCCACAATCGGCCAACTTCCAAATGGAGTCATATAAAATTATCATAATTTTAAATTCTTTATTGGCTATCTCCTAAGAACTTAGTGGGCCGGAAATGATTCTTTATGTTTTGAGTTGGTAATAGTAAGGACTATCTTTGATGAAGATCTTAGATCAGCCGTATGGGTAAAACTTCCACAATCGGCCAACTTCCAAATGGGGTCATATAAAATTATCATAATTTTAAAATTTTATTGGCTATCTCCTAAGAACTTAGTGGGCCGGAAATGATTCTTTATGTTTTGAGTTGGTAATAGTAAGGACTACCTTTGATGAAGATCTTAGATCAGCCGTATGGGTAAAATTTCCACAATCGGCCAACTTCCAAATGGGTTCATATAAAATTATCATAATTTTTAATTCTTTATTGGCTATCTCCTAAGAACTTAGTGGGCCGGAAATGATTCTTTATGTTTTGAGTTGGTAATAGTAAGGACTATCTTTGATGAAGATCTTAGATCAGCCGTATGGGTAAAACTTCCACAATCGGCCAACTTCCAAATGGAGTCATATAAAATTATCATAATTTTAAAATTTTATTGGCTATCTCCTAAGAACTTAGTGGGCCGGAAATGATTCTTTATGTTTTGAGTTGGTAATAGTAAGGACTACCTTTGATGAAGATCTTAGATCAGCCGTATGGGTAAAATTTCCACAATCGGCCAACTTCCAAATGGGTTCATATAAAATTATCATGATTTTAAATTCTTTATTGGCTATCTCCTAAGAACTTAGTGGGCCGGAAATGATTCTTTATGTTTTGAGTTGGTAATAGTAAGGACTATCTTTGATGAAGATCTTAGATCAGCCGTATGGGTAAAACTTCCACAATCGGCCAACTTCCAAATGGGGTCATATAAAATTATCATAATTTTAAAATTTTATTGGCTATCTCCTAAGAACTTAGTGGGCCGGAAATGATTCTTTGTGTTTTGAGTTGGTAATAGTAAGGACTACCTTTGATGAAGATCTTAGATCAGCCGTATGGGTAAAATTTCCACAATCGGCCAACTTCCAAATGGGTTCATATAAAATTATCATAATTTTAAATTCTTTATTGGCTATCTCCTAAGAACTTAGTGGGCCGGAAATGATTCTTTGTGTTTTGAGTTGGTAATAGTAAGGACTATCTTTGATGAAGATCTTAGATCAGCCGTATGGGTAAAACTTCCACAATCGGCCAACTTCCAAATGGGGTCATATAAAATTATCATGATTTTAAATTCTTTATTGGCTATCTCCTAAGAACTTAGTGGGCCGGAAATGATTCTTTATGTTTTGAGTTGGTAATAGTAAGGACTACCTTTGATGAAGATCTTAGATCAGCCGTATGAGTAAAATTTCCACAATCGGCCAACTTCCAGATGGGTTCATATAAAATTATCATAATTTTAAATTCTTTTTCACCCAGAGAAGGTGATGAAAAAGATCTCTCGAATGTACTGGTCACCGCTAACTTCTTTGGAGAACTTGGTATCATAGCACTGTTTTTAAACGGGTTGTGAGGTGTGCTATCTCCATGAATTCATTTACCGCTTCCTTTCTCTTCGTTTGTAGACATATCTTTCACCTCACAAACGCCAAGTTCGCTACCGTTGTAACATTACAGTTGCGATATCTGTACTGTTGGGAGCCTGCTTGCTCACTCTCTGCCGGTACTGGGTTTCCTACTCGCTGCACAGTAACTAAACTCTCCTTGCCTGAACTTAATATGGATTATTTTTCGAGGTGCCGACCCTAGATTGTGGAAATTTTACCCATACGGCTGATCTAAGATCTTCATCAAAGGTAGTCCTTACTATTACCAACTCAAAACATAAAGAATCATTTCCGGCCCACTAAGTTCTTAGGAGATAGTCAATAAAATTTTAAAAT
This sequence comes from Tipula helvola, assembly GCA_963556165.1. Taxonomy (NCBI): domain Eukaryota; kingdom Metazoa; phylum Arthropoda; class Insecta; order Diptera; family Tipulidae; genus Tipula; species Tipula helvola. Next base: position 325,298,852 of record OY744482.1, read on the forward strand.
TATGATAATTTTATATGACTCCATTTGGAAGTTGGCCGATTGTGGAAGTTTTACCCATACGGCTGATCTAAGATCTTCATCAAAGATAGTCCTTACTATTACCAACTCAAAACACAAAGAATCATTTCCGGCCCACTAAGTTCTTAGGAGATAGTCAATAAAATTTTAAAATTATGATAATTTTATATGACTCCATTTGGAAGTTGGCCGATTGTGGAAGTTTTACCCATACGGCTGATCTAAGATCTTCATCAAAGGTAGTCCTTACTATTACCAACTCAAAACATAAAGAATCATTTCCGGCCCACTAAGTTCTTAGGAGATAGTCAATAAAATTTTAAAATCATGATAATTTTATATGAACCCATTTGGAAGTTGGCCGATTGTGGAAATTTTACCCATACGGCTGATCTAAGATCTTCATCAAAGGTAGTCCTTACTATTACCAACTCAAAACATAAAGAATCATTTCCGGCCCACTAAGTTCTTAGGAGATAGCCAATAAAATTTTAAAATTATGATAATTTTATATGACTCCATTTGGAAGTTGGCCGATTGTGGAAGTTTTACCCATACGGCTGATCTAAGATCTTCATCAAAGATAGTCCTTACTATTACCAACTCAAAACACAAAGAATCATTTCCGGCCCACTAAGTTCTTAGGAGATAGCCAATAAAGAATTTAAAATTATGATAATTTTATATGACTCCATTTGGAAGTTGGCCGATTGTGGAAGTTTTACCCATACGGCTGATCTAAGATCTTCATCAAAGATAGTCCTTACTATTACCAACTCAAAACACAAAGAATCATTTCCGGCCCACTAAGTTCTTAGGAGATAGCCAATAAAGAATTAAAAATTATGATAATTTTATATGAACCCATTTGGAAGTTGGCCGATTGTGGAAATTTTACCCATACGGCTGATCTAAGATCTTCATCAAAGGTAGTCCTTACTATTACCAACTCAAAACATAAAGAATCATTTCCGGCCCACTAAGTTCTTAGGAGATAGCCAATAAAATTTTAAAATTATGATAATTTTATATGACTCCATTTGGAAGTTGGCCGATTGTGGAAGTTTTACCCATACGGCTGATCTAAGATCTTCATCAAAGATAGTCCTTACTATTACCAACTCAAAACATAAAGAATCATTTCCGGCCCACTAAGTTCTTAGGAGATAGCCAATAAAGAATTTAAAATCATGATAATTTTATATGAACCCATTTGGAAGTTGGCCGATTGTGGAAATTTTACCCATACGGCTGATCTAAGATCTTCATCAAAGGTAGTCCTTACTATTACCAACTCAAAACATAAAGAATCATTTCCGGCCCACTAAGTTCTTAGGAGATAGTCAATAAAATTTTAAAATTATGATAATTTTATATGACTCCATTTGGAAGTTGGCCGATTGTGGAAGTTTTACCCATACGGCTGATCTAAGATCTTCATCAAAGATAGTCCTTACTATTACCAACTCAAAACACAAAGAATCATTTCCGGCCCACTAAGTTCTTAGGAGATAGCCAATAAAGAATTTAAAATCATGATAATTTTATATGAACCCATTTGGAAGTTGGCCGATTGTGGAAATTTTACCCATACGGCTGATCTAAGATCTTCATCAAAGGTAGTCCTTACTATTACCAACTCAAAACATAAAGAATCATTTCCGGCCCACTAAGTTCTTAGGAGATAGCCAATAAAATTTTAAAATTATGATAATTTTATATGACTCCATTTGGAAGTTGGCCGATTGTGGAAGTTTTACCCATACGGCTGATCTAAGATCTTCATCAAAGATAGTCCTTACTATTACCAACTCAAAACACAAAGAATCATTTCCGGCCCACTAAGTTCTTAGGAGATAGCCAATAAAGAATTTAAAATTATGATAATTTTATATGACTCCATTTGGAAGTTGGCCGATTGTGGAAGTTTTACCCATACGGCTGATCTAAGATCTTCATCAAAGATAGTCCTTACTATTACCAACTCAAAACACAAAGAATCATTTCCGGCCCACTAAGTTCTTAGGAGATAGCCAATAAAGAATTAAAAATTATGATAATTTTATATGAACCCATTTGGAAGTTGGCCGATTGTGGAAATTTTACCCATACGGCTGATCTAAGATCTTCATCAAAGGTAGTCCTTACTATTACCAACTCAAAACATAAAGAATCATTTCCGGCCCACTAAGTTCTTAGGAGATAGCCAATAAAATTTTAAAATTATGATAATTTTATATGACTCCATTTGGAAGTTGGCCGATTGTGGAAGTTTTACCCATACGGCTGATCTAAGATCTTCATCAAAGATAGTCCTTACTATTACCAACTCAAAACATAAAGAATCATTTCCGGCCCACTAAGTTCTTAGGAGATAGCCAATAAAGAATTAAAAATTATGATAATTTTATATGAACCCATTTGGAAGTTGGCCGATTGTGGAAATTTTACCCATACGGCTGATCTAAGATCTTCATCAAAGGTAGTCCTTACTATTACCAACTCAAAACATAAAGAATCATTTCCGGCCCACTAAGTTCTTAGGAGATAGCCAATAAAATTTTAAAATTATGATAATTTTATATGACTCCATTTGGAAGTTGGCCGATTGTGGAAGTTTTACCCATACGGCTGATCTAAGATCTTCATCAAAGATAGTCCTTACTATTACCAACTCAAAACATAAAGAATCATTTCCGGCCCACTAAGTTCTTAGGAGATAGCCAATAAAGAATTTAAAATCATGATAATTTTATATGAACCCATTTGGAAGTTGGCCGATTGTGGAAATTTTACCCATACGGCTGATCTAAGATCTTCATCAAAGGTAGTCCTTACTATTACCAACTCAAAACACAAAGAATCATTTCCGGCCCACTAAGTTCTTAGGAGATAGCCAATAAAGAATTTAAAATCATGATAATTTTATATGAACCCATTTGGAAGTTGGCCGATTGTGGAAATTTTACCCATACGGCTGATCTAAGATCTTCATCAAAGGTAGTCCTTACTATTACCAACTCAAAACACAAAGAATCATTTCCGGCCCACTAAGTTCTTAGGAGATAGCCAATAAAGAATTTAAAATCATGATAATTTTATATGAACCCATTTGGAAGTTGGCCGATTGTGGAAATTTTACCCATACGGCTGATCTAAGATCTTCATCAAAGGTAGTCCTTACTATTACCAACTCAAAACACAAAGAATCATTTCCGGCCCACTAAGTTCTTAGGAGATAGCCAATAAAGAATTTAAAATCATGATAATTTTATATGAACCCATTTGGAAGTTGGCCGATTGTGGAAATTTTACCCATACGGCTGATCTAAGATCTTCATCAAAGGTAGTCCTTACTATTACCAACTCAAAACACAAAGAATCATTTCCGGCCCACTAAGTTCTTAGGAGATAGCCAATAAAGAATTTAAAATCATGATAATTTTATATGAACCCATTTGGAAGTTGGCCGATTGTGGAAATTTTACCCATACGGCTGATCTAAGATCTTCATCAAAGGTAGTCCTTACTATTACCAACTCAAAACATAAAGAATCATTTCCGGCCCACTAAGTTCTTAGGAGATAGCCAATAAAATTTTAAAATTATGATAATTTTATATGACTCCATTTGGAAGTTGGCCGATTGTGGAAGTTTTACCCATACGGCTGATCTAAGATCTTCATCAAAGATAGTCCTTACTATTACCAACTCAAAACATAAAGAATCATTTCCGGCCCACTAAGTTCTTAGGAGATAGCCAATAAAATTTTAAAATTATGATAATTTTATATGACTCCATTTGGAAGTTGGCCGATTGTGGAAGTTTTACCCATACGGCTGATCTAAGATCTTCATCAAAGATAGTCCTTACTATTACCAACTCAAAACACAAAGAATCATTTCCGGCCCACTAAGTTCTTAGGAGATAGCCAATAAAGAATTTAAAATTATGATAATTTTATATGACTCCATTTGGAAGTTGGCCGATTGTGGAAGTTTTACCCATACGGCTGATCTAAGATCTTCATCAAAGATAGTCCTTACTATTACCAACTCAAAACACAAAGAATCATTTCCGGCCCACTAAGTTCTTAGGAGATAGCCAATAAAGAATTAAAAATTATGATAATTTTATATGAACCCATTTGGAAGTTGGCCGATTGTGGAAATTTTACCCATACGGCTGATCTAAGATCTTCATCAAAGGTAGTCCTTACTATTACCAACTCAAAACATAAAGAATCATTTCCGGCCCACTAAGTTCTTAGGAGATAGCCAATAAAATTTTAAAATTATGATAATTTTATATGACTCCATTTGGAAGTTGGCCGATTGTGGAAGTTTTACCCATACGGCTGATCTAAGATCTTCATCAAAGATAGTCCTTACTATTACCAACTCAAAACATAAAGAATCATTTCCGGCCCACTAAGTTCTTAGGAGATAGCCAATAAAGAATTTAAAATCATGATAATTTTATATGAACCCATTTGGAAGTTGGCCGATTGTGGAAATTTTACCCATACGGCTGATCTAAGATCTTCATCAAAGGTAGTCCTTACTATTACCAACTCAAAACATAAAGAATCATTTCCGGCCCACTAAGTTCTTAGGAGATAGCCAATAAAATTTTAAAATTATGATAATTTTATATGACTCCATTTGGAAGTTGGCCGATTGTGGAAGTTTTACCCATACGGCTGATCTAAGATCTTCATCAAAGATAGTCCTTACTATTACCAACTCAAAACATAAAGAATCATTTCCGGCCCACTAAGTTCTTAGGAGATAGCCAATAAAATTTTAAAATTATGATAATTTTATATGACTCCATTTGGAAGTTGGCCGATTGTGGAAGTTTTACCCATACGGCTGATCTAAGATCTTCATCAAAGATAGTCCTTACTATTACCAACTCAAAACACAAAGAATCATTTCCGGCCCACTAAGTTCTTAGGAGATAGCCAATAAAGAATTTAAAATTATGATAATTTTATATGACTCCATTTGGAAGTTGGCCGATTGTGGAAGTTTTACCCATACGGCTGATCTAAGATCTTCATCAAAGATAGTCCTTACTATTACCAACTCAAAACACAAAGAATCATTTCCGGCCCACTAAGTTCTTAGGAGATAGCCAATAAAGAATTAAAAATTATGATAATTTTATATGAACCCATTTGGAAGTTGGCCGATTGTGGAAATTTTACCCATACGGCTGATCTAAGATCTTCATCAAAGGTAGTCCTTACTATTACCAACTCAAAACATAAAGAATCATTTCCGGCCCACTAAGTTCTTAGGAGATAGCCAATAAAATTTTAAAATTATGATAATTTTATATGACTCCATTTGGAAGTTGGCCGATTGTGGAAGTTTTACCCATACGGCTGATCTAAGATCTTCATCAAAGATAGTCCTTACTATTACCAACTCAAAACATAAAGAATCATTTCCGGCCCACTAAGTTCTTAGGAGATAGCCAATAAAGAATTTAAAATCATGATAATTTTATATGAACCCATTTGGAAGTTGGCCGATTGTGGAAATTTTACCCATACGGCTGATCTAAGATCTTCATCAAAGGTAGTCCTTACTATTACCAACTCAAAACATAAAGAATCATTTCCGGCCCACTAAGTTCTTAGGAGATAGTCAATAAAATTTTAAAATTATGATAATTTTATATGACTCCATTTGGAAGTTGGCCGATTGTGGAAGTTTTACCCATACGGCTGATCTAAGATCTTCATCAAAGATAGTCCTTACTATTACCAACTCAAAACACAAAGAATCATTTCCGGCCCACTAAGTTCTTAGGAGATAGCCAATAAAGAATTTAAAATCATGATAATTTTATATGAACCCATTTGGAAGTTGGCCGATTGTGGAAATTTTACCCATACGGCTGATCTAAGATCTTCATCAAAGGTAGTCCTTACTATTACCAACTCAAAACATAAAGAATCATTTCCGGCCCACTAAGTTCTTAGGAGATAGCCAATAAAATTTTAAAATTATGATAATTTTATATGACTCCATTTGGAAGTTGGCCGATTGTGGAAGTTTTACCCATACGGCTGATCTAAGATCTTCATCAAAGATAGTCCTTACTATTACCAACTCAAAACACAAAGAATCATTTCCGGCCCACTAAGTTCTTAGGAGATAGCCAATAAAGAATTTAAAATTATGATAATTTTATATGACTCCATTTGGAAGTTGGCCGATTGTGGAAGTTTTACCCATACGGCTGATCTAAGATCTTCATCAAAGATAGTCCTTACTATTACCAACTCAAAACACAAAGAATCATTTCCGGCCCACTAAGTTCTTAGGAGATAGCCAATAAAGAATTAAAAATTATGATAATTTTATATGAACCCATTTGGAAGTTGGCCGATTGTGGAAATTTTACCCATACGGCTGATCTAAGATCTTCATCAAAGGTAGTCCTTACTATTACCAACTCAAAACATAAAGAATCATTTCCGGCCCACTAAGTTCTTAGGAGATAGCCAATAAAATTTTAAAATTATGATAATTTTATATGACTCCATTTGGAAGTTGGCCGATTGTGGAAGTTTTACCCATACGGCTGATCTAAGATCTTCATCAAAGATAGTCCTTACCATTACCAACTCAAAACATAAAGAATCATTTCCGGCCCACTAAGTTCTTAGGAGATAGCCAATAAAGAATTAAAAATTATGATAATTTTATATGAACCCATTTGGAAGTTGGCCGATTGTGGAAATTTTACCCATACGGCTGATCTAAGATCTTCATCAAAGGTAGTCCTTACTATTACCAACTCAAAACATAAAGAATCATTTCCGGCCCACTAAGTTCTTAGGAGATAGCCAATAAAATTTTAAAATTATGATAATTTTATATGACTCCATTTGGAAGTTGGCCGATTGTGGAAGTTTTACCCATACGGCTGATCTAAGATCTTCATCAAAGATAGTCCTTACTATTACCAACTCAAAACATAAAGAATCATTTCCGGCCCACTAAGTTCTTAGGAGATAGCCAATAAAGAATTTAAAATCATGATAATTTTATATGAACCCATTTGGAAGTTGGCCGATTGTGGAAATTTTACCCATACGGCTGATCTAAGATCTTCATCAAAGGTAGTCCTTACTATTACCAACTCAAAACACAAAGAATCATTTCCGGCCCACTAAGTTCTTAGGAGATAGCCAATAAAGAATTTAAAATCATGATAATTTTATATGAACCCATTTGGAAGTTGGCCGATTGTGGAAATTTTACCCATACGGCTGATCTAAGATCTTCATCAAAGGTAGTCCTTACTATTACCAACTCAAAACACAAAGAATCATTTCCGGCCCACTAAGTTCTTAGGAGATAGCCAATAAAGAATTTAAAATCATGATAATTTTATATGAACCCATTTGGAAGTTGGCCGATTGTGGAAATTTTACCCATACGGCTGATCTAAGATCTTCATCAAAGGTAGTCCTTACTATTACCAACTCAAAACACAAAGAATCATTTCCGGCCCACTAAGTTCTTAGGAGATAGCCAATAAAGAATTTAAAATTATAATTTTATTTTGAAATTTTTTTATTTTTTATTCATTATAAAAAAAAGCTGGGATGGGATGAAAAATATGTATACATAGTATACACCATTTTATTTATTATTTACATTTTTAACATGTACAGAAAATTACTTTGATGGGATGGGATAGTGTTACCTGATGAGCATTTTTATTTTTTCTGGGATGAAAAACTGGGATAACTTCACATGCTTAACTTCAGCTGTATCTAAAATCACAATATCATTAAAGCAATCATTACCAGCCTACGGACTCACCTATAAACACTTTCACTTATTTATTGTCATTATATTATATCAATGCAAGCGGTATTTGTTCTAATTCGAGAGAAATATTGCTCAATGCTTCTTATGAGGAGTATGACGTTATCATCATAACTAGAATTTGACTAAACAAGCCATTTAAACGGAGGAGAATCTTCAAATTTCGTATGAAGTTTTCGTCGAGACAGATATGAAGATGCTGACATTGATCGGTTGGGAGGTATAATAATTATTGGAGTCTCAAGTCAATTGAGATTTGAAACTGTATTTTATATGAATGAACCTGAATTATTAGTTTTGAGAATCCATGTTTTCTCTCAACAATATTATTAATGCCTATATACTATAAATTCCATCATCTGCTAAGATGATTAACCTAAGATTAATTCGATATTTTTGGACACGAATATTATTCCAGTTCCTAAGCGTAACTAAGGAATTATTAGCGTCGTTAAGGAATTATTTAGTGGGAAATTAAAAATAAAAATGAAGCACTCACCGACTTTTTAATTCACATATCTGTCCTCTTTGCCCCAAAATAGCGTATCTGGCGTGTGGCAATCGCACACGCGCTGGTATGCAGAGGCACTAACTTATGGCTCAGCACCACCCTGTCGCGCACTATTATTTATGTTTTGTCTTGTATATTATCCCGTTTACTCGGATACACTCGGGACCACACTATTAACTTATTTATTTTATTTACTTTTAATTTTTTTTTAATTACGAAAAAAAAACTTATGTCACTGCAATTTTCCCCTTCGATCACTATTAGGTACAATAAAAAGACCAAAACACAAAAAATAACCACACGAAAACTAAGTGTTAGGATTACTTTTCCTTTTTCCACTTTATAAAGTTACGTCACAATAAGTTTCAATGCTTTTATTTTTTTTTTCCGAACAATTTACTATGCAGTTTTACTTTAACACACTTATGAAAGTTTAATATGAAGAATTTATTTGAATACACTATAATTTATTAAACACACACACACACACATTTTAGTTGTAATCCTATATTGATCAATAAACTTTTTATGATTTTATGCCACTTCGCAAATCACAACCGTTATTTATATTACGGTATGTCTATGACTGATCCTCTGTAATAAAATGCGCGCACACAGTATACAATATTATTATATTTTGTTGTAATAAATATTGCAAACTATTTATAATAATATTACAGTTATCACCTTTAATTTTAAATTAGGTTGTTATACTTAATTCTTGTATTGCTGTCCAACAGAAAATAATTAAAACTCACCATTAATTTTTTTTCTTATTTTTATTTTAGGTATATTATATGAACACACCAACTGAGATCATTTTCTTTTTTTCCCACACCGCAAATTGATTTTATTTTTAATGATCCCGTTCTAATTATCAAAATTGTACTACCCTTAATGTTCGAATCGTGTGCCTTATATCAGCTACTCTTGTCTAAGTATGGGTGCTTTTCATAATTTTTATTTGTTATTTTTTTAACCTGTATCTCCCACGCGATTAGTTGTGCATTCGGTTTTTTTAACACTCGGCGTGCCATGCATATTTAATTTGACCCGCTGATAGCCGACGACGATAGTATATGTTAGTATGACGATAGTATAATTCCGCGTGGTTTAGGAAAATTAATTTTATTATACATGAACGGTGGAGTAGAACCAGCTTCCCCAAAAGTTAGTATGAAAACCAAAAAAATCGCCATCTAAAATTAAAATTTCTGCTTCATCCCCGAGACAAACAGTTCGTCTCTCAAACACCGTTACATATTGGCTTAGCGATTCATTTAACTCTAATTGTTTTAATAGTTTAATATCTTCTTATTTAGATTTAGAAATAGAGATTATATTAACCTGAGGAACTTTTTCGATGGGGTGGACTGGGACAATTTACTATTACAAAACAATGTTGGTTGTTGAGCGGATAGTTTTTATCTTATCTTAAGAGGCGCATTTTGTAACGGGTTCGTCACAAAACAAAAAAATTCAAATAAATAAATATAACGAAAGAATAATTTTTTTACAGTATTTTACATCACATTATAATACTTAAATAAAAAAAAAATATGTATATCGGTCATTCCATTGCATTTCAAATGGGGCCCAAACTTGACATCTCCGATTTCAATTTTTTTTTTGTTGTAATCGTATTCCTTATTAATTTGCTTAAATTCTATCATAATTTATTTTTGAAAAATACTGTTATGAGCAGATAAATCTGTGTTTATATTTTTGTCGCTAGAGGGCACAGCTACCAAAATATCGAAAAACGTAATGTAGCATTTGGTAGATAATAGTTCAACCTTTCAAACAAGTGTTCAATCGTGTTTGAGGAGAGGGGGTAATTAATTTAGCCGCTAGGTAACTCTAAAGTTGGAAAAATGTAATTTTGATCATTTTTTTTACAATACAATTTGTATTAAATGAGTAGATAACGCTACCAGTGGAATTTTCGGTTCTGAATTTGACAGACTACATATCTCTTATGGGAATACTGCAAACATATGTAGGTCTTAATCTTCCGTTAGATGGCTTTAAATTTAAAATACATTTATTTCTACGCGACCCCATTCTACAAAATTTGAAATTCAAAAGCAAATAAACCAAATGCTCGAGGAAAATTATTGGAAACAGTGTAAGTCCTTGGACTTTTTCACTACTTGCCGTGCCAAAAAAAAAACACCAGCAATCTTATATTTCTGATATTCCAGATTTCTGATATTTTGGATAAACTTGGAAGTGCGCAATATTTCTCATCTATCGATCCTGGAAAAATTGGATTGGGAAAAAAACTGCACTCACCTCAGATGAGGCTCCTTTGACCTTTCAATGCATGATAAATAATGTCCTAAGTGGACTAAACAATATTAAAAGCTTATTCTACATATTTAGATGATATTATCACCTTTGGATCTTCGCTCGCGGAACAAAATGAAAGAATTATAGATGTTTTTGATCGCATTCGTAAATTCAAACTGAAGCTTAATCCGGAGAAATGTAAATTTTTAAGGCAAGAAATTACTTATTTTAGACACGTAGTAACACTCAATGGAATTAGACCAGATGAACATAAAATTACAGTCATAGAAAAATTTCCAATTCCTCGAAATATAACTGATATTAGATCCCTATTAGATTTGGTAGGATATCACCGAAAATGTATTTCAAATTTCGCTGGTTTAGCGAAACCACTTACTCGTTGTTGCCAAGATGCATTTGATAAATTAAATAAACACATTATTCATCCGCCTGTGTTGCAAATGCCAGACGTTGCCAAACTGTTTATTTTTACTTGTGATGCAAGCGATTTCGCTGTATGTTCCATTTGATCACAGCTTGTTGAATCACATGATCTTTCCATTGCGTTTGCAAGCGGCACACTAAATAAAGCTGAACAAAACTATGTAACGATTGAAAATAAGCTGCTTGCCTTTGTGTGGTCAGTTATTCATTTCCGGCCATATCTGTATGGTAACAAATGTTCGATTGTTACGGATCATAAACCGTTGGTTTGTATGTGCAATTTGAAAAATTCATCATCACGCTTGATGCAATGGAAAATTTACTGGATGAGTATGATTATACAATTCTGCATAAACCTGGCACACAGAACAGAAACGCTGATGCGTTAAGGAGGATTTCTATAACCGGCAATTCTGAAATACCTCTTCAATGCAACGTCGTTACTCGATTACAATCCCGTAATACTGAAATAAATAATACAGACACGAATAACAAGACAAAAATGAGCACATCTAAATCGTCATCATCGTTAAAAAATTCTAGTATAAATCAAACATTTCCATCAAACCTACAATTTGGTTGTCCGGAGACTCTCGATCTTCCCTTTAAACAATACAAATTTAGTAGAGAGCCCTTCTATAATTATAAATATTGGCATGGATAAATCTGATCAAAATCGTGCTCATAACCGTAAATAGGATGACACAAAAAATTTAAATGACGAAACACATTTTTCTTCATATGTACTCAATATTTAAAAATAAAATATCCTCATGCAACCTCTGCCAAGTGAATAAGCATTCTAGGTTCATTAAATAGCCAATGAAAATTACGACCACATCTTCTCGGTCATTCGAAAAGATATTCCTGGATATCGTCGGGCCAATGATCTCATCACACAAAAATAATCGGTATATTCTAACGATGCAAGATGACCTTTCGAAATACACTATCGCCAAGGCTATCCCCAATCAAGAAGCAGAAACTGTAGCAAGAACATTCGTTGAATATGTTAGCTTTTCGGCATTTTTGATGAAATTTTGAGTGACCCAAATGATAACCAAACGAAAATATAATCTTCTTGCTCTCATTTTGGAATGGGTATATGCTAAGAATAACACATCTTGCTCTTCGGTTAGTTAAGATAAGATAAATATTAGTTCGAATTTAACTTTAACATATCAGGAGGTTTTAATTGCTTTAAATCAGTTAAATTTTAAAAAGGGAGTCGAAAGATTCTTTTCTTCCTCAAAGTACAGAAATTATCATCGATTATTTCCATTTTTATGTCAGGTTCACGTAGCGATGTTCGAAATTATAGAGAAATTTCTTTACTTTCAGGAATCGCAGAACTTTTTGAAAACCTAGTTAATGCCCTATTATTTTTATGTATTACGGAGGCGCTTGAGTTAGGTTTCCCATGTTTTGAGCTTTTAAAGCTTTATCCATTTTATGTGCCATCTCATAAATTGAGAAGACGTGCGCTTTTAAAATAGAAGTACGAACTACGGGAAGAATCAATTAATCTATAAATCGACACTTGTGTTGAGCTCGGTTGAAAATTTGTTTGATGGATTAAAGCACGATTTTATATTTTATAATTTCAAAAGCCTATTTTATAAATTTAGAGCGCTAGATACTATCGTCGCCAAACAAAAAAAAACATTGAAACTATACAAATTAATTATCATTGCAAAATTTTATAATCGCCTTAAAAGCGATTACATTAAATTATCCTCAATTTCAAAATTTATTACTTTTTCCCATCATTGTACATTAATAATAATGATATGAAACGGAACGGGATTTATCATTTGAACCACTAAGAACTTGGAGGCCCTAATACTAAGCCGGTTGCTAAAATAAATCTAACCATAAATCCTTGATATTATGAGCGCCGACTTAATTTTAAACCAAAACAAAAATAAAAACAATATTTATATTCTTTTAAACAACAAAATATTAAACCATAAAGAATAAAATGCTTAATGTTAACAATAATATATGAGACTAAGTGTAATGACAACAACAATGCAGCAAACAAAACAAAAAATTATGGAACAAGAATTAATATTTACTTCGTATTCAACTTTATTATTTAGATAAATAAATAAATATGAACTTACACAGGCACACACAAAAAAGCTTCAACAGTAATTTCCCATTTTTGTAGAAAGAACACCACACTCATAAACAATTGTTATTGTTCTAATTTCCTAAATACAACAACAACATATACAAATACATAAATATTTGGTTCTCTTGAATCCAACAGATTTGCTATCCCATTATCATTATAAATTATGAAGCTTTTTTTTTGTGGATTTTGTGCTTTTCGTTTTTTTTTTTTTTTATTATATTTTGGAAAATATAAATATTTATTATGAATAAAATTTTATTGTAAGGACATTTTTAGAGATTTTCTATAAAAATTGAAGACAATTAAATTTTATTAAACATATATAGAATTTTTGTTCTCTCATTTTGCTTCACTTGCAATATATTATGTACGTACATATAAGTACAAATGTACATACATACCCTACATTTGTTGTTATAAATTATTTTCTAATGTTTCTATTTTTCGGTAATCTTGTATTGACTAAATATGGGTTTTGTATTGTTTTTAATTCCAATTAAATTTTATGTTTCATTTATGTGTTAAATTAAAATATTATTAGTTTTTTTTGTTATGTTTTGCCTCCTTGATAAGTGTGTCTTTTAATTGGATTGAAAAATATAAAAAGAAATGTAAAAGCTTTGTTAATAATGGGTATATTGAAAAATGAATAAATGAGTTTGTAATTAACAACTAATTGCTGTATTATAATATGAATGCTCCGTGTACCAGGAACAAAAACTTTAAACCTTCAATCAACTCATGCGCAAAATACTTGAAGCAATACAGTTAAAAATACGTAACGTGCTTTCATTCACACCGCCTTTTGTTGTAAAGTCCAGTATTTTAGTCATAATTTTATGATGTATTTTTTAATGAACCTAATTCAATACAGTTTTTATTAATATTTTATTTTTTACTTTTTTCTATGTCATAATAAACGTTTATTTTACTTCAAATTTTAATTTTTTAATTGAAGCTAACAACCTAATTTAACAATAATTTTTTGTTTGGTTATTTGTAATAAATATTTTAGAATTAAGATTTTTTGTATTTATTTAGCATTTCTAAAATTTATAAAATATCCTGTGTATTTATAAAGCATAAGGTCTATTTGTTTTTCAGAATAATCTTAAAAACTAGTGAACCGATCTTGATGAAATTTTTAACACTATATAAAGCTTCGGCTCAAGAAGCTTTTAAGCTATAGTTCATCAAAGTTGGTTGCATAGGATTAAAGATTTGGTAGATTTGTAAAATCTGTTGGTTTATATTTAAAAAGCTATATCGGGCCTTTATCTTTTTTTGTTTTATTTCCTGTTTTCTAGGTTTAGTTGTAATTTATATTATGGTTGCATGGACGTACTGTTCTTGTTAAAACAATATTTTGTTAAAAAAAAGAGTTTGACTTGCTCGGATTGAAAGATCAGTTCGAGTAGCAAATCATATCTCTCACAATTGTTTGCAGTGTTCCTTGATGTTTTGTTACAGTGAAGCTTGTATCACCGGAAACATTCTTAAAACAGATTCGACATAAAGCATCCAAAAATTCAGTTTTATGTGTTACGAGATTTCTTGATTAACGACGAAGCAAATCGCTAAATTATGGAGTTCAAGGAGAACTACTCATGCACCGCTTATTATGATTAGCGGAATTAAAATCGGTAAGATTTATTACCTGTAAATCAGTAAATTTGATCGATTATTATTTTCTTGGTCGATAATCTTTTAAAAGAATCGAAATAATCAATTTTTACCTAATAGAAAACCAAAAAAAAAATTCCCTGAAGAACTAAAGCTCATAGGGCAATTTCTCAAATACTGCATTTCAATTTCCCAGTGATTTGTAAATAGATTTTCGAGAATACCGAAATTATTCGAGACACATGCTAGAATTTTAAGATTTTCGAGATTATTTTCGTTGATTAGTTTTTTTTTGATTTTATCGAATTTTTGAATGTCTATGACATCGATTCGTCCACTTTTATTCATTAATTTTCTAGAGCATTGATGCTGGTTTAATGCTTATTTCATAGTTGGACTTCCAAGATTATACAAATATTTGTCAATTTCATAAAAGGCCTATTTTATTTGCCAAATTCAAAATTGGTATTCATTTCGGAATCGCATCCCTGCTAAAAAAATGGAGGTGTGGCCAACACACGACTTTCTTTTACGAACAGCGAATTTTAAGAAACCATTATAATACAAATTTCTTGCAAACTTAATTAAGATTGTTTTTACTTTTACATGTTTTCTGAAAATTGTATATTTTTGAAATATTTGCAAAATAAATTTTCTGTTTCGCGGAATCTGGGAGCTGTAACCCCAAATATTATGTAAGGCATTAATGAAGATATATCT
This sequence comes from Tipula helvola, assembly GCA_963556165.1. Classification (NCBI taxonomy): domain Eukaryota; kingdom Metazoa; phylum Arthropoda; class Insecta; order Diptera; family Tipulidae; genus Tipula; species Tipula helvola. The sequence goes on from OY744482.1 coordinate 325,314,457, forward strand.
GTTTTGAGGTCCGCTGAGTCCGAAAAAGTAGGTTTCGAAATGATGTCTGTCTGTCCGTTTGTCCGTCCGTCTATCAGTCTGTGTCTTCTCTATAGCTCAGATGGCGTAACCAATCGAACAAAAACTTTAGATTTAAGCTTTACTTATGTATGTAAAAGAAAAGTAATAAAAAATAATAAATTTGTAAGAAGTTTGGTAATTGGTTTCTCAAAATTCCCTGTTCGTAGAAGAAATGTGTTGGCCACACATCAATTTTATTTTTTTTATAAAATTTTTTAATTTTTTTTTTAAATTTTTTTTTTTTTTTTTTTTTTTTAAATTTTTAAATTTTTTTTTAATTTTTAATTTTTTTACTTTTATTTTTTGGAAACATTTTGTTTTAGTAGTTTTTTGTAAACCTTATACTTTTTGAGATATTTGCAAAACAAATTTTCTGGCCCAAGGGAGTGGCCACTTCCGGTTGCCCGATTTGGAGTAAAATTCACTGGGACCTCCCAATTTATCAAAAAAGCTCAAATCGGAAGTTTCAGTTCAATTGGTTAAGCCATCTGGGCTGTAGAGAGGACACAGACTGACAGACGGACAGACGGACAGACGGACAGACGGACAGACGGACAGACGGACAGACGGACAGACGGACAGACGGACAGACGGACAGACGGACAGACGGACAGACGGACAGACAGACGGACCGACAGACTGACAGACAGACATCATTTCGAAACCCACTTTTTCGGACTCAGGGGACCTCAAAACAGATAAATCTTCAATAATCTCAAGGTCGAAAATTTTCATGATTACTATACTTTATTTTACTTACGTAAAAGAAAGTAAAATACTATTGGATTTTTGAAAACCAAGTACACAGCGGGTATTCACGAATACCAAAATGGTATTGACACAAGGCAATTTTTTTGCAAATGGGCAAATAAAATGCGCCTAAAGAATCTTTAAAATATGTGAGGCCGCAATTTTTTTTTTTTTTTTTTTTGAAGATTTTGAAAAATAATATAAATCGAGTATAATCGGTTAATTAAATAGTTAGTTCATTCGTTTTCATAAGGAGGAAAACGGCAATATCTCGATTAAATATTTTCTAAATTCACTTGAATTTCTAGAAATTTTCCCATATCTAACCTATAAATTTGAAGCGGTTGAATTCTCTTAATTTATGTCAAATATTTATGTAAATTAGAAAAATATGTTAAATTTGTTTAAATTAAATAAGTCCTTGATGCAAAATTTTAATCGTAAAAAATATTTTAAAAATACTAAAGCGTGTAGTTATCACCAAAGTGCGTTCTGGTTTTAGCACAAATATTTACCTGTAATTATAAGAATATAAGTTCTGCCTCAGTCAAATTGGCGATTTTGATAGTAAATCTCTATATAGGGCATCTAAGTTGTTGGTCCTTTCACCTAAAAACTCGCAAATAGCGCACTCTTTTTAAATAAATTAGAACTTTGAAGGGTTTGTTTTAATTGCTGCAAAGAAGCCTAATTCAATTCCTTGGATATTGATAGTTTGACAGAGACATCGCAACATACATTTGGTAAAGCAATGGCGGGTGCTGATGTTTAACATTAAATAATCTTTTAAAAAATGTTCCTCCGTACTCCAATACATGTGATTTTGTACTTTACGGAACTGCGTGTTTGTTCCAAACTTCCAACTAGACACATAATTTATCAACACGTTAAACTCACATTTTTACGTTCCATAATTATTATCATAGTTTGAGCGCATCTAGCAGTTTTAGTCTAAATTTAAATTTTCTTAAAGAAAAAATGGGATCATCCCGTCCTAATACTTCAATCGTTAATTTAATTAGGATAGTAAATTTTGAAAATCGTTCAATAGACCTAAGTTAATTTGTAAGAGTTCTTTAAGATGATTAAGATCTTTGTAATCTATTTTGAACAGAATTTATTTTGAAAAATAAATCCGGGTTTTAAGTAAAAACTCCGGGTTTTCGGGTTCGTCACATTTGATAAAAACCCGAGTTTTTGAGACAGGGTAAACCCGGTTTGCAAACCCTAGTTGAGACTCGACAGTCTGGTCGGGGTTAAGTTTTTATCCAGCGCAATTAATAACTTACCCTTCAAAATTTTAAAAATTTGGTGCCCTTGGACAATGAATAGTTGTTTCCGAGGTAATTTTTCACGCTGAATCCGAATATGGGCTCAGAATTGCTCTGTCATGTCAAATTTATGAGATATTCTAACCTAAAAGTGCCAAAAAACTGTTTTTTGACATATTTGAGGTTATCTAGCACCACGATTTTTTCGTTTCCAAAAAAGCCATGTATGGCATCTTATTGTACAAGTCTTCTTCTTTAAAATGCCGTTGAGTTTGCTCAAATATTTTTTTTTTTGCCGAGATATCGCATTTTCGAAATTGCATGTTCTTGAAATTTTCGGTATACGAAAATTTTATACCGTAGGTATAAAAGGTAGTGTTATTACACAGTACATAATATGAGCCGTTTATTTTGAAAGTGGCCTAAGTCCATTTTCCAAAATAATCAAGTTAGACGTTATAATATTTTCAATTTTACGTAATCTTTGCATTATTAAACAAATTACTGCTAGTTGAGGTAAACTCACTAAGATTTTGTAATTAGAAAATTAGCTGATTAATAAAATGACAAAAATTTTATTTTGAAAGTGGCCTAAGTCCTATAAATAGCCACGCGAGGTGTGATGTAGAGCATATAAATTGTAATTTTCTATTGGTATGAGAAGGATGTCAATTACTTTTACTATTATTTACTTCTAGATGCGTTTTTTTATTTTTTATTGTATTGCATATCGTCGGTTTGCGAGAATAGTGACACATCTCAAAAATGGCCAATTTTGAGATAATAGGAAAAAAATCCTTTAAATATAACAATCTTTTATCTGGCATAGTGTCACTTCTAAACTACCCATAGTTTTCAATAGATGGGACGTTGAATTTGATGAATTCAACTATTTTATACCAAAAAAAAAATTCAAATCGATTTCGTCAAAAATATGATATTTTAAGATGTGTCACTATTCTCGCAAACCGCCGATATGATTTGTTTTCTACAGGGGAAACAACAAATATAATTTCTTACTTTTTTTAGTTTTTGGTTTTTTTAAATTGGAAAGACAAGGATAACCTAATTTGTTTATGTTTCTTCTATTTATGAGGTTTTGTTTTTAACTCTTTGTTTTCCATCGGCTTTTTTAAATTTTTTTATTTACGGATTTAATGGTTTGTGAGTAGATAAAGAGCATACGCGAAATACATATATACATAAAGGAGCGCATTTACTATCGTGCGTGTGAAATTTCAACAATTGATGATCAGGAGCTAGGTAGCAAATTCTTCTCGCGAATACACCATAAACGAGTATAAAATAGAAAAAATGCATAATTTAACAAAAAACGAATACCAATACCGTATAGGAATAAAAATTTAATACTTTTTAATTATATCAAACAAAATTATTAGGTATTTATTTCAAAGAATTTTTTTCCAAGGGACTTAAGCTTTTTTAAAAATTACAAAATGATTTCATTAATTTTGAAAGTGACTTAAGTCCATTTATAGCCTTCAAAAACGTCTTATTTTTTAAACAATGTTGATCATTTCAATTAGGTTAGATAACTACACACCCTTAGAAACACAAAAACTTTATAGCACCGTATTATCAGTTACCAATATTTTTAAATTTATTAAAACGCAAACCGTTAAATATCTCGATTTAAAAATAAATGGACTTAGGTCACTTTCAAAATAAACGGCTCATATGGTAATATATTGTGCAGGATGTCAAAAATTAGAGCAACAAAAATGGCGGAGATTGTGACTGAAATGTGTATGAACTATTTACATTGTTAATTATTTTGAATTAAAGTAAGTAGAATTTGCAAAGAAAGTGGGTGCAAGAAAGAACGAAAATGCAAAATCGGAGTATATTACCTCTATTATATGTACTGTAGGGTGGTTCTTATTAGGGTTATTTTTGAATTTTAATCGGTACGCCCCCTACAATCCATATTCGGATTCAGCGTGAAAAATTACTTCGGAAGCAATTATTCATTGTCCAGGGGAAAATTTTGCAGGGTAGTGTAATCCAACACCAAACTATGTGATTAACGGTTTTTTGTTTGCGATGATTGTGGTTTTCACATGGGTTGTGGTTTGTAATAAAACCAAACATGTTAAATATAGCAAACCAATCATTTTATTATTTATTTTTATCTAATGAAAAATCCCCAGGCCAATGATGACTATACATTATGTATGAGTAGGATTAGGAATTTTTGCGTCAGCTAGATCGTGTTATTTTTATGAAACAAATTTCTTGAGATGGTTATTAATTATTATGATCTGAAAGTTTTAAGAAAAATAACACAAAACTGGCAAATTTGACATCAAACTACTTAGAGGTCGTCATAATTTTCCTCAGTTCGATGTTTCATTTTAATTAGATTCAATAATTGTTTTTAAGAAATTTGAATTTTAAATCTGATAAATAATCCACATAATATATTTTGTTTAACTGATCTGAAAGCGAATAAGGTAAATTTAACTTCTTTAAATTCAAAACAAATTTGTGAACTTTCCTTAGGTTTTGTGGATAGTTCATCTTGAATGATGTATTTATTAATGAAAATTCCCTGGACATATGTTCAAAGTATTGTTTCAAATAGTTCTGTAGATTTTTACTTAATTCATCTGCTTGAACAAATCTTTAAATTACATAAAAATTGTTGGAAACTAATTAAACGGTCTTTAATTTTTCGAGTACTGAATTTCTGAATTGTCGGGGGAACCATTTTTCTTTACAATACTTTTTTAACTGCTCTTAGTGAGGGAGAATAAAGACTTTTGTTATGATTCACTTAAAAGAGAATACTATTCGGGAAAGTGGAAGTTAAGGTTTTGAAATCTTTTGCCCTAGTACGGCAGAATCTATCATTTGAGGATATCTAAACTGTTGAGGATGCCTAAACATAATTGTATCTCTCAGTGCTAAAATTATTTGGTTTCACGGTTACCATTCTGAAATCGCTTACCTCTAAAAAACCTTAGACACTTTGTTTACTAGGTTTCAGAATTTTAATAAAATCTTTTTCAAGATACATTTTAAAAGATTTCCAAGAAGTTTAAGTTAAGCAAAATTTGGAAATTTATTTTTTTCCAAGAATTCTAGGGTTTATATGAGATATTTAAGAAAAATTACACAATATCCGAATTAACGTATGAGGAATAAAATATGGACAAACAAAAAAAAGTAAAAAAAAAATTATTTACTAATCAAACGATTTTAATCCATAATTTATTTAAAACTTTAATTCTTAGATAAAATTTACAGAATAATTTGCGCTCCATATCGATTCGCTTTCCTGATCCTTTCTGGCACTCTTTTCATTGCCGCCTGCGTTCCTGATGTATCAATCTTCTTTAAATCTCTTTTTATATTTCTAATCAGACATTCAACATTTTTGGCACGATATCCATTGCTGTATACCATTCTCTTCAGATTTGCCCAAAAAGTTTCAATGGGCCTTAGTTGTGGAATATTTGGTGGATTATAGTCTTTAGGGATAAATTCGATTCTGCGTTGACGTAAATCAGATAACGTTGCGTTGCCATAATGTGAGTATGCCAAATCAGGCCAAAAAATCGTTTTATCATTTTTATGATATTTATTTATAAATTTCTGAAGCACAGGTAAACATTTGTTTGTGTATGTTTGCGCATTAACCGCCAAACCACTTTTGAAAAATACTGGGTCACTGACTCCTCGTTCGCTAATACCCAACCACAACATAACTTTACCTGGAAACTTGGTCTTATGAATAAACTTCTCCTTTTCTGGTGCTTTGTGATCGGGAGACTCGTAGTAGTATTTTGGCTGCCATTCATTTCCTTCAACAGTGAAATAACTTTCATCATCCATCACACATTTATAAGCTGAAGAAGCAGCGAAATATGTTTGGGAAAGCACTCTTAATCTAGATTTGATTGTAGCTAATTGTTTGTCTGTAGTTGCTGGTGCCGATTTTTTGGGTTTGCGTTGAATATTCATACTTTGTAAATATTTCTTGATAGTTTTTGGGGCAACTTGATATTTTTTACCCAGTTGTCTGTACGATTTTGCAGTTCGACCCACTGTTTCACCTTTCAATTTCATTCGAACTTTGCTACCTTGTAGTTGACATTTTTTACCAGAGTCGGGTTTTCTTTCCACAGGTTCATTATTCTCAAACAGTTTAATTGTTTTGTAGATAAAGAATTTTTTGAATCCAAGATCCTTGAAGTAGTGAAAAATCTCGTTCTTTTTTTTGTCTGGATTTTCCTGACAAAATTTACAAATTAATTTACGACGATCTACTTGTAACAACGACATTTTTGTAACTAATCGTAAAATGGCGCAGTTGTAATGTATTTTTTATAAAATATACGGGAACCACCTTATTTAAAAACAAGGAAATTTTTATTTTTGGTTGTACAATACAAATAATACAAATACATTTTACATTTTGTCCATATTTCATTCCTCATACGTTATTTCAGAAGTATATAAATAATAGGAAATTGTACAAAGTTACCAAATATTTGTTTTATAATGTGGTCTACAACCGTGTGTTACAAAAAGGAAAATAAATAAAGGAAGGAAAAAGAAAGGTATGTGGAATTTTTATTTGTTGATATTCTTATCAGAAAATTTATAATTAAAATTATAGACTAAGTGTTATCTGAATTTCTCCCTCTACCAATACTATTGGTATAGTAAACATATTTAGATTCAGAAATATTTACATTCGTCTGTCGCTACAATATATCAATCCCATATAATGGCGCAAATAATTAAATTTGTTTCATCACTGCGATATCAAATAAATATATCAGGGCTCTTTTGTCAGAGTTTTGCACTCTATAAACAAACGCTCGACCAGCAAGCAGTACCGGGAAATTCATTCACAGAAAACCATGAAGCAAAGGCGAAACAATTCATTTCGGATTCACCTTCTAAAAAATTATATTTTAGATTTGGCCTCTCTCTTTTTCAAGAACAATCATTTTAACTTTCGTGTCACACGGTCGTCGTCATTTTTTATCTTTTAAATTTAAAAAGACATATTTTTCTCGCGTCATTAAAAGTTAAGAGCTGTGATGAAATTAATACTAATGTAACTTAAACTAAATTAAAATAATTATAAAACCGTTTAATAATAATAATAATAATAATAATAATTATAATCCAATTTGTAAAATAAAAGTGACAATAAAAATTAATTTATATAAGGGGAAAATTTTGTGCGTTGGTTCTTTTGCTAAAGTGGCATCATTACAGACGCAGCAACAATAACGAGCCACTTTACATTATATTTTGGCGAGCCCTTTTACATTTTGACAAGCCAACCATTAATTTTTTAATCAGTTCAATCGCCAGCTAGAATACTAGCAAACGCAAAGATACATTATTTGCCTCTTAACGCCCACGCAAGCTGCTTTACTTAGCAATATGAGAATTATAATTAAATTAATTTTGGCTGTCCCCTTTGGAAAAACGTCAGTAATATTTTTTGGTTGTGTAGTGACATCTAGTGGAAAACGCTTTGTACTTTTTTGATCGTGCTGCCTCTTTCGGAAGAAGCTCTGTACTTTTTCTTTGATAGTGCTGCCTTTTTCGGAAAACGCTCTGTATTTTTTCTCTGATCGTGCTGCCTATTTCGGAAAACATGATCTATTGTTTGGTGAATAAGGATGCCTAAAGATAATCTATGAAATATTAAAAAAAAAATTATTGATAATTGTTGATTTTATAGCGCAAAGATGAAAACGACCCTGGTTCATGGAATTAATATGCCTAAAATATTTCTTAATAAAGGATCCCGCACTTTTTATAAGGAAAATGGCCCTCGGTCAAACTCTCTGAAATTTTGGATTCTAGTAGTTCTTGACCTATAAGGCATCTTTCTCGCTCTAGCGCTTCGCTTGAGTTGAGATGCCTAAAAGGGCGATAATCCCAACTTCTAAGGGGTATATCTCAAAAACATGAATTTTTAGGACTTAGCGACCATTGAGACTTTTGATCAGCAGGTCAAGAACTACTAGAATCAAAAATTTCAGAGAGTTTGACCGAGGGCCATTTTCCATATAAAAAGTGCGGGGACCTTTAATATTGAAAAAGAAAAAAATATTTGACTAAAAATAGATTTGCGGTTTTTGATGCCGTTTGCCATTTATGCATGGGGCACTGGGTAATAGCACTCTTCGTTTTTGTCTTGCTCCGTTTGTATTCGGCATTATTCTAGACAGTGTGCTGTATACAGTGGAGGCCTTTTTTGCAGCCTTTTTTATTATTCATATGCTCCTTAAAGTCTAATCTGCTATCAATTGTTATACCTAAATACTTAATCACTCTACTGAGATCCAAATCTATATACATATATTTGGGATGGGTACTAAATCTTGGTTTTCAAAATCTTGATTTTACAAAATCTTGGTTTTTATAAATTCTGGAAAATGGAGGTTTCATTATCGAAGCAAAAATAATCAAAAATATAAATTCTGGACAATGCGGAATTTAATATTTAAATAAATATACATAAAACGAAAGATTAAAAGCGACATTTTGTAAAAGCAAGATGTTGAAAATCAAAATTTCGGGGCGCTCCCAAATAATTTTGAAATTCAGCCCAGTTAGCTTTTCGATATTTAGATTATTTCCTATTTAGATTTCGACATTTGAATTCTTTCAAAAGTTTGGATTTTGTCACTTTTTAATTTTTATTTTTGGATTACGATACACATCCGTATGATTGATTAGATTGGTCCTTAGCCTTGATGCTTCAAGCAATATATTATCATATTGACGTCATCAGAAGCTGAGCAAATTCGCGCCGCGAACCTCTGATTTGGAGAAGTTTAAATGATTGAACCACTGTAGTAAAATAATGGTTCACGCCTTCATTCATTTTATCAATAAGCAAATTTATCTTAACAAACCCATACAGCGTACCATTTCTATCAACGCTTATAAACGTTATTACACAAAAACCTATGGCCGTGTAGACGACACAGCCCACCCCGAATTTTTTTATCTGAACTTTGTGGCTATACACTTTTCGTAAATTTGCAAAGCTTATCTACAACGAAAAAATTAGTACAGTATTATACTTAAGAGAACAAAATAATTTTGGACATTGTCCAAATTATTTTTTTATAATTTTAATAATATTCGCGGATATTATAACATATTTCAATTTACCCGCAATTTTTGTACAATGCATGGCGCCCATTGATGTTAACATATCAACAATTTTAGAACCAGAAACCGAATTACTTAGTGTCACCTAAGAAAATATAAAAGTTATTTGATTTTAAATGTTGTATTGTAAGGAAAATTGTTGAGGCTGTAGGTGATTACAATAAGCTTTGTTTAATTTTGAACATAATTTGGTGGCACTTTAAATATCTATTTATTGTCAGCTTTAATAATTGAGTCACAATCTTGAGCGGTGATATATTGTATTGTACCAACTTAGCTAACGAGTGATGGGCGTGAGGATTTTAAATTTTTAAGGTGCTATACCAAACTGGCCGCAATGATGGTAAAATGTTGGTAATTTGATGTTGACTAGGGTATTTAATAATGATTATCGAGAACCCGGTTACTCGGATATTTTGGTCGGTTTTCGAATAATCGACTACCAAGGTAAATTGATCGATTAACCGGGTGACAGGGTCCCGAAATGACTCAAAAAATTCATCGAAATTAATGCCAGTTTCAATATGAAATTAATCCGCAACGTCTAATTTTTGTCATGGATTTAATTCATATTTAGAAAAAATTAAATTGACGCCGAATAAACTTTAATAAAACTTTTACTTCAACAATTGATTGAAATGAATTTAATTTATTATTATTAATTAATTTTTCGACAGATTTGATTGATAATTAAAAATGATTTAATTTCACATAAAAAACGACGGTTTAGTTTCTTTAAAGCTGTATTTTTTATTTAGTAATTATGAAATAATTTAAATATATTGTTTAGTTCTTCACTTACATGAAGGATTGTCAAATGGTTTTAATATATTGATGGAAAAAAAAAATTTAATTGGATTCACTAAATTTAAGCAAGCATACGATTTATTAAAAAATAAATAAATTAATTAATTAAATAAATAATTTTAAATATTAATTTAATTTCCTAGCCAATGATGGATTTTTGATTAGAATAAAAAATATTCCAAACATTATTATAAGCCATTTCTCGAATTTTAAACTACGATTAAGGATGCCCATATTTCAAAATGCATTCATCGCTCACATCCATCAACAAATAATTTATCTAGAATCGTTATTTGTAAAAAGTAAGGGGAATATGATTCAAAATATTTATCCAAAGATCCAGAAACAGCACTAGATTCTATGAAAAGATCACATTTAGTGATAATTAAAATTATTAACAAAAACGGTTAATTTATTAAAACGAACGAATTGCTTTTTATTGACCAAATCTGCAATACATATTTTAATACGAAATCACAAAGAAGTGTGATTTGTCATTTGTCAGAATCTAGATAGCTTCATGTGGGACAATACGACGGACAATAAGACATTGAACAGTCATGGTAGTGATATTGAATAAAATGCCATTGCCTATATAAAATATCGATACCGTCAGCTTGATTTTAAAACTGCTTTCATTAAAAATTTTAATTAAAATAATTATGTAAAAAAATGTAACAATCTGATACCAAATTATTAATATTGCTAGTTTATAATTTTTCTAAACCTAAAGCTTAAAATGCGGCCCAACTACCAAAACCATAAGTATGTGATATTTTTATAGATTTAACAACAATAACTTATGTTATACGATTTTAACAATAACAAAGTTTCACGTTATGTACTTTCATTAAAAATATGATGTAACATATTACTTAAATTAATTTAAATATTTTCTATGATTTATTATTTTTACTGAATAAATTTCAATATTTATCTTCAAGGTATTTGGATTTGGAAACAAAATTAAATGAACTTTAGAAAGATTTCAGCTTCACATCAGCATATTTCCATGTAGCTACTTCACATAACACAAACATTTACACGTACGTTAAGTAAATATTAATAAATGTAGATATCTATATTGAAAGATTTTTTTATTTTTTTATATTTTTATTATTGTTATTTTATTTAAAATAAATAAAAAAAAAACATTCAAAAATTAAATTAAAATTTTATTATTTTTTTTTTATTAAATTAAAATCAAACCAATTTTTTGTCAAATAGAAAAAGCAAATAAATTTTATTTACGTGAGAAAAATTTTATTTGTCTTCTTCTTTTTATTATTTTATTTCAATAAATTTATTCTATATTATATCGCAGGGATAAATATTCACACCTTTATATATTATAATGTTTTGTTTGTTATCATAAGAAAATAAAAATAGAATTTTTGCAAAAAATGGGGATAAGATATAAAACACTAAAAATAAACGTGATGTTATAAGGATGAAAAATTCGAGAGCTTTTAAAATTTGTTAACGTTATTATGACAAAATTCCAAGATATTCATTTCAATAATAAATAATTATATTCAGTTTTACCACAAAATTTTATATAAAAGTTTCATACAAGATCGATTAGATAGAACTAGTTTTGGGTATGTGTATATGTTATACGAAAAGCAAATATAATTAAAGTTAAAGTAGTTTTAAATTAATTTTTATGGGTACGAAGCATTTTTAGTATTCAGATTTTTTTGTTTGTTCACTTTATTATTCTTGAATCTCGAACGGGAGAAAAAAAATTCGAGTTTTTTTTTTTTTTTGTTTGATAAAATACGAAAATATCGTATAGAAACTAAAGAAAAGATTTGAAGAAGCTCACGTTTCGAATATTGATGACATGGCACGTGAAAAGTATAAATGACAAACAATAAAAGAAGTATAAAGGTAAGAACACAAAAAACTGGGAAATAAATAAGATTTTTATTTGTAGTTAAATCAATTTTACCTTTTTTTGTTCAATAATATAATTTTAAAATAAAATGTCGTTTCTTTTGTATATATATAAAAATAATCTAATAAAAAGGTTTGAATAATTTTGGTTATAACAACAGAATTTACAGAATTAGGATAAAATGGTTGGATGAAGGTGAACGACAAATATAATATTTAGACATAAAGAATGAAGGAGATATAATCAATTTGAACTTTTAATAAGTTATTGAATTTTTTGAGGATGAACTTACGTAAGTTATGTTATGTAATGCTGCAGGGAACATTAATTTATTTCAAATTATACCATAACTATTGAAATATATTAAACTTTTCTCCTATATGGAATGAATCCGATACATGGTCGTAATTTTTAAGATGTTTACTTATCTGGAAACGTCATAATTTTAATATAAAGCAAGCAACAGGTACAAGCGATAGAATTAATAACAAAAAATCACAGTTCAATCAGTTCACATTTATTTTTATTTTGCGTTTGATATTAAGAAAATGTAATAAATATTTTTTGTTACTTAGGGCGGCAAAATTGTTTGGGATAAAAATGGTGTTTAGTAGATTTTAGTGTTTAACAACTTATTAATAGCAGTTTAAGCCATTTCCAGTTACCTGCGAATTGTTAAGGCCTCTTTATCCTCCACAAAGTCTTGTTTAATAGGGTATCATATGGCAATTTTGCATCCTCCTTTTTATGATCCAGAGGCAGAAGTGCTCCGCCAATAATTAAATTAATTCTCGATGAACAGACCCGAAATTATAAAACAAAACCTTATGACCAATGATTCGCCGCATTATCTGCCGAGTCTCCAACATCTGTTCTATTGTTTTAACACAAGCAAGCTCGCTTATTAAGGCTTTTCAGAAGCCAATTGGATCACTTATTTAGCCAAAATGAGAAATTACCTTCAATTTTACTAGAAACTATTATAAATATTGTTTCGAATATTCCATCACCTAAATTACCTTTGGTCGGTAATATAAATTACAAAATTTTGTAATCGGAAAAATCCTTAAGACGTGCTTGATTTAAAAACATGATTGATATTTTTGCGGACTACAAAATGCACGCAAAATTTTATAAATCTATACCTTTTCACCTTTTACCTCTTATAATAAAATACAGACATACTAAGAAAAAATCTTTTAACCATAAAAACCGACGAAACGATTTTTTTTAGCTTTACCTCAAAACCACAGAGGTTTTTTTCTTCTCTTGTTTTTATTATTCGTCTAAATCTAGATTGAATTTTCATGTTTTTTCTTGAAAATCTCTTATGATTACCGTATTTCTTCCACAAGCATTTTTCTTCTTTAATATATATTGACTGCTCATCATGATTATCTTAAGTTATTTAGAATTCTGAAAGGAAAATAATATAAAATCAGAATTGTTTTTACATTTAAATGTCAAATTGATTCTTTACAATTTCGTTTTTTTTTTTTGCAAATAGCTACTAAATAAAAACCAAAATATTTGTGTATAAAAAATAAAAATAAAGTTTAGATTGATCTGAATTGATTGAAATTGATAGTGCTCTTGTCTATATGCAATGTTCCTTTATGCTTTAAATAACATTAGATATGAAATAAAATGTGGAAATTTTTGGTGAATATTTCTTTTTAAAAACGTATGCTCCGCGTCTTATTTCATTTTGTGTCTAGCACATCAGTCTGAAGCTAATAAAATTACGTATCATCAATATCATTATTATCGAAAACAAACTTAAGAAATCCATTATTTCGGTGTAATTGAAATTCTTTACTATTTTTGTTTTTTTGTTGTTGCGATACCACACACACATAGTATCATGAATACTAAATGAAGATGATTTTATTCAATTTTGTATGACGTCTTCTCTGATAAATTTTAATTAATATTCATACGAAATACGGTAATTTTATACCGTATTATGGCTGTATTTGTGCCTGTGTGTGAATTTTTAATTTTTTTCGTTCGTTCGTTTGTTGTCGTCGTCTTATCTTGGCACAAAATCATGACAACATAATAAAATATTTTACTCTGTGCATTTTAGAAGAAGTTTTAAATTAAAACACGTTTTCTATACAATTTCAAATTTTTTATTTTTTTTTTTTGCTTGCCTGTTGAACATTGATTTGCAGATAACTGATGGGTTGGTTGTTTTAATATTGCAATTTGTTTTTGAGTTTTCTAAATTTTGTAGATATTGTAGGTATGTAGTGCTTTTGGGGTTTGAATAAAAAAAGCGTATTTTTACAAGCTTTTGTTCAACTTGACGTGTTGTATTTAATCCACTTAGACATATTAATTTTGTAAAACTCATTCTACACATGACGCGAGAATATTTTTAGAACACACAAAAAGAGCAAGGAGATCTTGGGTAATATTAAACTTCGAAATCATTCAGTATACTCGGTTCTGGATTTAGTGAAGTACATCCAGGTGGGTCTTACATTTCAAATTTTAATTGTTAATTGCTATTTGTTAATTGTAAAATGTCAATTGCCGATTATCAATTGTCTATTGTCAATTGTTTGTTACATACATTTGAGAAACCCTTCTTAAAATCATTTAAGAAACCAAATGCCATCATACACATTTTTAATCTAAAATTTTTAATATTCAATATTTAATTTTTAATTTTTAAATTTAATTTTTACATTTTTAATTGTTAGTATTTAATTTTTAATATTTAGTTCGTAATTTTAATTTTTAATATTAAATTTTTAATTTTGAATTTTCAATTACTAATATTCAATTTTTAATTTTCGTTTTTAATATTTAATTTTAACATTTAGTATTTAATACATATTTCATTTTTAATTTTTTAATATATTTATTATATATTTTTATTTTAATTTTTATATTTAATTTTTAGATTAAATTTTCAGGTTTTAATTATTTATGTTTAATTTTTAATATTTAATATATAATTTTTAATTTCTAATTTTTAATATTTAGTATTTAGTTTTTAAACTTTAAATTTTATTGTGTAATATACACTCCCGAGCAACTGAATCGACTAGAACCTTAAGCGCTCACATAAGGGCGATTTTTGTTAGAACGGTCAAACCGATTTTCATAAGACATTATTTTTTTGAAAGCCTGATATTTTTGCTTTAAAATGACACTATTTTTATGAAAATTGGTTTATTACTTCTTTTTGTAATGAATTTTGAATGAAAACGCAACCAAAATTGATGATTAAGCAAAAAATATTGGGGGTGTTTAAAATTAAATTACAACAAAAAACTCAAGCAAAACAAAAATAATTGTATTGGTTAATAATATGACCCTTGCGTCTACAACAGTTCGCATGCGGTTCCCCATTGACCTTATTAAGGTTTTGACAAATACTTGGGGGATCGCACCCCACTCCTCCTCTAACGCAATCTTCAGGTCACTGATGTTAGATGGTACCGGATTTCTAGCTCGGACCCTCCGTTTTCGTTCGTCCCATAAACGCTCAATTGGATTCATGTCTGGACTGAGTGCTGGCCACCTCATCGTCTCGAGTCCGACCTCATCCAAGAACTGTCGAGTGGTTCGAGCTGTGTGACTCCGGGCATTGTCATGCATCAATATGAAATATTTCCCTATATATCCTGCATAGAGAACTACATGATCCAAGAGAATGCCCTCGATATATCGTTCAGCGGTCAGACCTCCTTCATGGCCTCCACCAAGTACGAAAACAAGATCTGTTTTTCCCTCACACGATATGCCAGCCTACACCATACACGAACTGCCGCCGTATGAGACTGTTTCAGTAAAACAGCACTGCGAAAATCGCTCTCCTGGACGCCGGTAGACCCGGTCTCTCATATCACTACCATGGAGACATATTCTGCACTCGTCAGTAAATAGAACGGACGTCCATTGCTCGATGTTCCAATTGATGAGTTCGCGAGCAAATTCGAGTCGCTGTTTGCGGTGGCGTGTTGTCAATTTTGGGCCTCTAGCAGGCCGTCTTGGAGTGAGGTTGGCTTCCTTTAAGCGTCTTCTTACTGTCCATTGACTAACAACTACATCTCGAACTTGTCTTAGCTCCTGCTGCACATCGACGCCCGTGAGATGGCGATTTCGCAGTGAAGTTAGGACGATAAATCGATCGTCCCTCTCTGATGTACACCGAAACCGGCTGGTCTGTGGTCTTCGATTGAAGGTACCAGTTTCCTGAAACCTTCTGAATACTCTTGAGGCAGCAGATTGGCTCATGTTAAGCTGACGAGCGACTTCTTGTTGATTGCGTCCTTCTTGCAATAAAGCAATAACTTGTGCGGATTTTTCTGGAGTGGTATCCATGATTTTAAGGAAACAATGAATTAAACTGGTAGAGATTTGTTCAGGTCAACGTCTGACTCATAAGTGACGACAAATATCGGTCAACGTGGCATTATACAGAAGATTGCATCACGCTAATTGTTTTCACCGAAACATCGCATTTTGCTAAGACTGCTTTAATTTGAAAAGTTCTGTATGGATTTTAATGATAAAGGTATCCTTGAAAAGATAAAATACTAGGCTGTCAAAAGAAGGTTGTTTTTCGAAAATCGATCCAGCCATTTTAAAAAAATATGCGTTTTGATGGTCTGGTCGATTCAGTTGCTCGTGAGTGTAGTAATATGTATATTAATATTTAATATTTAATATTAAATATTTCATATTAAATTATAAATTTTTAATTTTTGATTTTTAATTTATAATTTTAAATTTAATTCAATATTTAATATTTAATATTTAATATTTAATATTTAATATTTAATATTTAATATTTAATATTTAATATTTAATATTTAATATTTAATATTTAATATTTAATATTTAATATTTAATATTTAATATTTAATATTTAATATTTAATATTTAATATTTAATATTTAATATTTAATATTTAATATTTAATATTTAATATTTAATATTTAATATTTAATATTTAATATTTAATATTTAATATTTAATATTTAATATTTAATATTTAATATTTAATATTTAATATTTAATATTTAATATTTAATATTTAATATTTAATATTTAATATTTAATATTTAATATTTAATATTTAATATTTAATATTTAATATTTAATATTTAATATTTAATATTTAATATTTAATATTTAATATTTAATATTTAATATTTAATATTTAATATTTAATATTTAATATTTAATATTTAATATTTAATATTTAATATTTAATATTTAATATTTAATATTTAATATTTAATATTTAATATTTAATATTTAATATTTAATATTTAATATTTAATATTTAATATTTAATATTTAATATTTAATATTTAATATTTAATATTTAATATTTAATATTTAATATTTAATATTTAATATTTAATATTTAGGGGAGGGTGGGGATACTTGATTCCATTTTTGTTTTCTAAGTCGAATACTATTTTAACAATATTTATTAGTTAATGTCCTACTCTAAATAAGTCGCCTGATTAACACTTTTTCAAATATAAGTCCATCTGCAGTTCTAGCACTTAGCAAACAAAAGTTATTTAATAATATAACAGAATGGAAAAAGGTAATCAAGTATCACCAGTTACGGGAGATATGGTTACTGCATCTGGGAGACATGATCCTGGGCTAAACAAGTCTCCCGCACAAATTGAAAACCTCCATCCTCATAAAAAAAAATCTTTATTGACTTCAAATAAAATAAAACATCACAAAAACTAGTTTTATAAAAATATAGAATGAGCTTCTTGCTTATCACATTAAATTAGATTAACTTAAAATATTTAATTCATAAATAAAATCTTTTGAGAAACAATTATAATTTTGTTTAAATGTTTACTCAACCATAAATTTTTTTAACGATTTAGGAAAAGCAAAGCAACCGATACGTCGACTTAAAGACTTAAATAAAGGTTTTGGTAGCTTTTTTAATATTTGGCTGTGATCCACTTCTCCGAAATCTTCCTTCTCAGGCCATTTAAATGTCTTATCATCTCGTTTTCTTGCGAATTTAACATAATACCCTTTCATTGTTTGTTTTTGTACTTGACCAACATAGCGATGCAGTTTGTTTCTCTCGGAGACAAAATTGATTACTGCCCAGTCATTTGCAACAATTTCAAAATATTCCCTGGTTTCCGATTCGCAGCTAGTAGAGCAGTCGCTTATTTCATCCGAAACATTATATTCAGATTCAGGTGATGGTGGAACAATGTTATTATCTTCCGATGAACTAGACGAGTCCCTTATTTTTCTTAATTCTCTAATTTTTTTCATCGACATCCTTACTTTTCTCAAATCTGCTCTTCGTTCTTTATCTATCAGTTTTTGTTCTTTAAGCTTATGCTGCAGCTCCAATGCATTCTTTTCAGGTGTTGCTGTTAGTATAGCAGAACGAACTCTCTTTCTACCTCTTCCAGAAATTTGTCTAGGCGGAGCTTTGGGATAGGGTCGTATAGCTTCTGGTGTACAGTTAATTGAGCACTTACCAGAAGTAGAAGGAACCATTAAACTCTCCGACACTATCTGTAGTTTCAACTGTGCCGAATCAGCAGCGCCAGCACCAGCAACTTCTGGTCGATTTTGGTATATTTCATTTGGTTGTTCCTCCAGCTGTTGAAAGCAATTATCAACAGTTGCTGTTTGCCGATGACGTGTAATTTCGTCTGCAGCATCCTGTTGCTCCAATTCTTGAGAATTAGTATAAGCAGCAATTTGTTGATTATTTTCATTAGTTCCTGTGAATTCTCTATCCGTTACATAAGATGATAGATATTCATCTTCAGTAAATATGTCACTATTGAAAGGCCATATACCTGAGACTCTGAAGCCGCTTTCGATATTTCTTGGAGTAAACGCCAGTGGAAACGCATGACCGAGGCATTCAGCTATTTCATAAATGGTAAGTACTCGACCGGGATGAGTAACCATCCAATTATCGCAAGCATTGTTATAATACGTTTTCAGAGGACCATAAACAGATCTGTCCAAAGGCTGAAGTTTGTTAGAAGTATGTGGGGGAATAGTCAAAAGAATTATACCATTATCTTTAGCATAACATATTCCTTCCAAAGTAACATGACTTTCATGGTTGTCCATAATTAGTAAGGTTTTGTTAGAAGAATTTGTATGTTTTCGAAAATGCTTTAAGAAAATAACAAAATTTGGCCCTGTCATCCATCCAGTGTTGTGAGCTACACCAACCGTTCCAGGTGGACTACTATTAGTCATACGATCCTGCCAGTTCTTCCTAGGAAAAATCATAAAAGGTGGAATATGGTTTCCAATGGCATTGATAGCACAGCAAACTGTGACAGTCTGACCTCTTTCACCAGAAGTGATTTTTCCAACTTGTTTCTCGCCTTTAGGAGCAATAACTTTTCTAGGCTTATGCACATTAGTTAACCCAGTTTCGTCGATGTTCCAAATAGCCTCTGGCCCCAAATTGTGTTCAGCCAAAACCGATTTTAAATTTTCAAAAAATTTTGCAACATTGGTTTTGTTAAAACTAGTGGCACGACTAAGGCTTGTTGCCTCTGGAAGCCTTAATGATAGTGCGGAGTTTCTTTTCATGAAACCATGCAACCAGTCATACCCTGCTTCTTGGTTATTTCTCCAAATTCCCGGAATCGTTTTGTTATTACTTATAGCAAACTCATAAGCCAGCTGTCTTGTTTGTTTGGATGTTAGCCCATGGTGTAACTTGCTTGCTTTAATTAAATAATCTTTCAGCATCGATTCTTCTTCATTACTAAATATTTTAGCTTTTGCATAATCTGGCTGGTAACAAATATTATTTGGATTTGCTTTTTTAGCGCGAACATATCGTTTCAGTGTCATAACATTTAAATCAAATCGTTTCGCCGTACCTTTTAGGGATGCTCCATCATCAAGAACGGAGTTAACAGCTTGTTCAAGTTTAGTGCTATCAATCGGAGTTCTGGCCTTTGCTCCGGGTTTTCTTTTATAACTGCGAGGCATATTCTGTGTAAAAATAAAATAACTTAATGAAGAAAGCATTGTGATTATAACCCTGAATAATTAAAGGAGACTTGATCCCTCAGGAACAAATCTCCCGTAGCAAAATGGATCAAGTATCCCCATGGGTACCTTTGGAATACTTACTTAGGTCTTCAAATTATCACTCACAGCACTCACAAAATAATTCTTACTATAACTAATCAGAAGTTTTAACTACCACAAATGTAAATAAAAACCGGTATTTACTTGAAATAACGGAGAAAACACAAAAAATTCACCATACAAAAAAAAAAAGAGAACATGTCAAAACACAATTAATATTTCGTCTGTATTTATAGACGTCCTATTTGCGACTGAGTGGTTTACATTATTCTATAATCGTATTCGCTATGCGATGTTGCCACACTCAATATTTTATTATCACAATTCCTCGAAATATATTAAGTGAACAAGTCTCCCAAAGGATGAAGTATCCCCACCCTCCCCTAATATTTAATATTTAATATTTAATATTTAATATTTAATATTTAATATTTAATATTTAATATTTAATATTTAATATTTAATATTTAATATTTAATATTTAATATTTAATATTTAATATTTAATATTTAATATTTAATATTTAATATTTAATATTTAATATTTAATATTTAATATTTAATATTTAATATTTAATATTTAATATTTAATATTTAATATTTAATATTTAATATTTAATATTTAATATTTAATATTTAATATTTAATATTTAATATTTAATATTTAATATTTAATATTTAATATTTAATATTTAATATTTAATATTTAATATTTAATATTTAATATTTAATATTTAATATTTAATATTTAATATTTAATATTTAATATTTAATATTTAATATTTAATATTTAATATTTAATATTTAATATTTAATATTTAATATTTAATATTTAATATTTAATATTTAATATTTAATATTTAATATTTAATATTTAATATTTAATATTTAATATTTAATATTTAATATTTAATATTTAATATTTAATATTTAATATTTAATATTTAATATTTAATATTTAATATTTAATATTTAATATTTAATATTTAATATTTAATATTTAATATTTAATATTTAATATTTAATATTTAATATTTAATATTTAATATTTAATATTTAATATTTAATATTTAATATTTAATATTTAATATTTAATATTTAATATTATATTTAATATTTAATATTTAATATTTAATTATTAATATTTAATATTTAATATTTAATATTTAATATTTATATTTTAATATTTAATATTTAATATTTAATATTTAATATTTTAATATTTAATATTTAATATTTAATATTTAATATTTAATATTTAATATTTAATATTTAATATTTAATATTTAATATTTAATATTTAATATTTAATATTTAATATTTAATATTTAATATTTAATATTTAATATTTAATATTTAATATTTAATATTTAATATTTAATATTTAATATTTAATATTTAATATTTAATATTTAATATTTAATATTTAATATTTAATATTTAATATTTAATATTTAATATTTAATATTTAATATTTAATATTTAATATTTAATATTTAATATTTAATATTTAATATTTAATATTTAATATTTAATATTTAATATTTAATATTTAATATTTAATATTTAATATTTAATATTTAATATTTAATATTTAATATTTAATATTTAATATTTAATATTTAATATTAATATTTAATATTTAATATTTAATATTTAATATTTAATATTTAATATTTAATATTTAATATTTAATATTTAATATTTAATATTTTAATATTTAATATTTAATATTTAATATTTAATATTTAATATTTAATATTTAATATTTAATATTTAATATTTAATATTTAATATTTAATATTTAATATTTAATATTTAATATTTAATATTTAATATTTAATATTTAATATTTAATATTTAATATTTAATATTTAATATTTAATATTTAATATTTAATATTTAATATTTAATATTTAATATTTAATATTTAATATTTAATATTTAATATTTAATATTTAATATTTAATATTTAATATTTAATATTTAATATTTAATATTTAATATTTAATATTTAATATTTAATATTTAATATTTAATATTTAATATTTAATATTTAATATTTAATATTTAATATTTAATATTTAATATTTAATATTTAATATTTAATATTTAATATTTAATATTTAATATTTAATATTTAATATTTAATCCCGTGTGGGGTTGGCCAGCTCCCCCATCGGGCGCCTCCCCAGGTGGCGGATAGGGGACAGCCCGCCAGATATGGCAGGTACCGGGGAAATCAAATACCCGGGGTGGACCAAAAGCTAGCACACCCAAGCTAAGGTGGCACTACATACGCCGATAGCTGCATGGCTAAGGGGATGCTTAGTCGCAAGTATGTGAACTCCGGTTTTAGGCGACTTCCGGTTTAAATCATAGCCTTCCTATGATAACGCAGAGCTCTGTCATAGGTGACCTTTTTTTTCTCGTGCTACTCGTGGGAACAGAAATGAAAACAATCAATAAATTAATTAATGAAAAGGAGGATGGCGCTTCTCTAATAGCGCCGCAGCAGCCAAGTGGCTCCGTGGATATGCATGGAGGAACGGTAGAAATGGTAGACCTTACAAGTGCTGAGGAAAACGTTGAAAACATTTTTAAAAAAGACGCAAGAATACAGAGGACCCCTCCATCTACTAAAACAGGAGAAACCTCAGTGGACATGGTGAGTGAGAACGATACGCCACAGCGCAGTGTCAAAGGCAGATCAGCGGTGCTAGGCCTGAATATGGCTAATGCTGCCAGTAGTCCGCTTAGGACGTCGACGATACCACAAGAGGATTCAGCTCAGACAAAAGAGCATGCGATGCGTAGAAATACTGAAGAAGCAGTGGATAGTGGGCCGGCTAAGGAAAAGCAGCTGATTTTGAAATGCAAAGCCATTATTAAAAAAATGAAGAAAGCAACGGACAGACAGAAAAACATATCTAATGATGTTAAACTGGGGCTTGTGGAACTAGAAGATGCGATCGACGCTGTCGCTTATGGTATCACATACTTGCGCGCGCCGGTTACCCAAATGGTCAGGTCGTCCGAGATCTCACAGTTGGAACAAACTACGGAGCGGGGCACGATTACCCCGTCAGGAAGCGTAAAAAGAACTGCCTCTAGCCCAGCTGAAAAGAATGAAGAAAAGAGGTTGAGGGAAGTAGCGCTCACGGACGGGTGGGAAAGAGCAGAGTCCAGAAGGGAAAAAAGTCTCTGGAAAAAGCATCAAATGGAGGCTGAAAGACGGTGCTCGGAAAGCACAAACCCTAAGCCCGTTGCTACTTCTGGTGCGCAAGAGAGGCCCAAGAAACGACGCACAAAGGTCCGTCCTGACGCCCTGCTAGTTAAACCGGCGGAGGGCCAAACATACGCAGATGTCCTAAAGGAGTTACGGAGTAAAGTAAAGCCGGATGAAGCGGAAGCGGAGGTGACAGCAATCCGCCAGACAAGAGCGGGCGAGGTGCTCATAGAACTCGGCCAAAAAACTAAAAGTATGGAAGGCTTCCGGGACTTGCTGAGCAGTACCTTGGGTGAGAAAGGCCGAGTAGTTAACCTTGGGACCAAGATGACAGTAGAAATCCGCGATCTTGATTCCTACACAGGGAAGGAAGAGGTAACGGAGGCAATTAAGCGGGATGTACCGGAGGCAGAGGAAGTAAATGTTATGCTCTTCCCGTGCGCCAGAGAGCAAAAGGTGGCAGTGGTGGTAATGAGTGGAAAAGCAGCCTTGAAATTAATAAACAAAAGGAAAATTAAAATAGGGTGGACCGTTTGCAGAGTTCGGGAACGAGCCGTGGCAACGCGGTGCTTTAAGTGCCTTGGGTATGGGCATGTGGCCAGAAATTGCGATGGGCCGGACAGAAGCAAACTTTGCTACAGGTGCCTTGGCGCCGACCACAAGGCGAAAACCTGCACAGCCGTAGGCCGTTGTATGCTTTGTGAGGAAAAAGGTGTCAGCCAAGAAGAAGTAGCACACGCTCCAGGAACCGGAAAATGCAAGGTGTATCGGGAGGCTCTCCAGGAGGCCAAGAACCGAATATGATGCGTATAATTCAAGGGAACATGAATCGCAGCAAGACCGCTGACTATCTCTTGCAGCAGCTGGCAATTGAGAACGGAGCTGACCTGCTTTTATTAAGTGAGCAGTACCAAAATAAGCAGTCGCCTTATTGGATCTCGGACCTTCTGGGGACGGCTGCTATTTGGGTATTAAATGGAGGAGTGTATATCGAAAGGCATGGCGCGGGCAGAGGTTTTGTATGGATCAAGAGTAAGGGTACAACTTACTTTAGTTGTTACTTTACCCCAAATGAAGCGATTGCGGATTTCCGCTCAAAGCTAGATGCCTTGGAAGATGAGATCCTACAGACAACAGGACATATGGTGGTAGCTGGAGACTTTAATGCCAGAGCCCTTGAGTGGGGGATGCCACGCCCAGATACGAGAGGCAGGCTTATATTAGAGATGGCCGCCAGAGTAGGACTGCTAGTTATGAACGTTGGGACGGTCACAACATTTCGCCGCCCTGGCTGTATGGGAACAATCCCTGACATCACTCTTGCGTCTGAGGGACTTGTGCCACTCGTCCATAAGTGGAGAGTACTGGAAGACTTCAATGGGAGCGATCACCAATACATCAACTTCCAGATAGGCGATGAACGGCAGTTGCGAGTAAAGGAAAAACCTCTTAGGTGGAACTTGCGGCAGCTCAATGTTGAGGCGTTTGAAAGGGAGCTTGCCAAGGGCGTGCCGTTGATGGAGACAATAGGTGAATGTGAAAGATCTGCAGCTGAGGCTCTGATCGCTCATACCATGTGCCTTATCACCTCGGCGTGCGAGGTATCCATGCCAAGGAAAAAACCGCGACACGGTAAGCCGCCTGTTTATTGGTGGACGACTGAGATATCAGAGATACGGAAAAAATGTCTCATGCTGCGGCGCAAAGCGCAACGTGCAAAGAACCGAGCAGAAGCAAATAGCATGTCTTCCGAGTATAAAGGGGCAAAGAAGGAACTTCGACGAGCAATCAACCACAGCAAAGCGTGCTGCTGGAGAGTTCTAACAGAGGACATAGACCGTGACCCATGGGGCCTGGGTTACAAAATTGTCACGAAAAAGCTCGGTGCCCAGAGGCCAACAAGTGTTATGGATTCGCGCACAATGGGAACGATTATATCAGCCCTCTTCCCAAATCACCCAGAACGAGCTGCAAGGCAATTTCGCGAACAAGTAGACGTTCCCCTTTTTTCCGAGGAGGAACTGGAGGAAGCTGTTTTATCCGCAAAAAATCGGAAAACTCCTGGGCCCGATGGAATACCAAACGAGGTATTAAAAATGGTGTATCGACAGGATCGCAGTATATTGCTGAATTTGTTTAATACATGCTTGACAGCGGGCGTCTTTAGTTCTCGCTGGAAATGTGCGAAGCTTGTGCTTATTCGCAAGGGCAATGGCGATCCCGGGCTTCCATCGTCCTATCGACCTTTATGTATGCTTGATACTGTTGGTAAAGTTTTCGAGAAGCTTATCAGGTCGAGGCTTAACGCCGCGATCAAGGCAGCAGGGGACCTCTCACCCAAGCAGTATGGGTTTCGAGTGGGCCGATCCACTTTGGATGCGATCCAGGAGGTTGTAGAAGCGGTTAAGAGAGCAGAGCAGCATAATCACTTTTCAAAGCGGATTGTTTTGTTAGTGACGCTCGATGTGAGGAACGCATTTAATTCTGCGAGTTGGGGGGATATGCTGGGCGCGTTGGAGCAGTCTTTTAAAATACCGGAGTACCTCATAAGGATACTGGACGATTATTTAAAGGACCGAACCTTGACGTATGAGACTGAAGAGGGGAAGCGAAAGATAGCAGTTACAGCAGGAGTGGCCCAGGGATCAGTATTAGGACCTGACCTCTGGAATGCCTCGTATGACAGTCTGCTTCGAACCGAGATGCCAGATGAAACTCTACTGGTTGGGTACGCGGATGATGTCGCGGCACTAATCGCTGCCCGGGATACAAAGCAGGCCCAATTTAAGCTAAATCAAGTCATGAGAGCCGTGATGAGCTGGATGTCGACGCATGGGTTATCTCTAGCGCTTGAGAAGACCGAGATAGTGGTCCTCACAAAAAAAAGGATACAAACCGCGTTACCAATGTGGATTGGCAATGAAGTGGTCGAGACGAAGCCAGCAGCAAAATATCTAGGTGTCATGATCGACTCGAAAATGACTTTCTTTGAGCAGATCAAGAAAACAGCAGACAAGGCTGCGAAAGGGGTCACGGCTCTAAGCCGTCTCATGGCAAATGTTGGCGGTCCAAAAGCAAGTAAACGACGTCTTTTAATGTCCGCGGTTCAGTCCGTTCTGCTCTACGGTGCTGAAATATGGGCCGATTCCCTTAGCAAGGAAATGTATAGAAAACGCCTAGCACAAGTGCAAAGACGTGGTGCTTTAAGGGTTGCCTCGGCATACCGCACGGTATCTGAGCCTGCGGTATTGGTAATAGCTGGGACTATCCCAATTGAACTACTAGCCAGGGAAAGGCAAGCAGTTTATCGCCGGGCTGATGAATTAAATAAGAGAGCTGCGAGTCTACAGGAGAGGTCCCGCACTATTGAGTTATGGCAATCGGCTTGGGAACTAGAGGCTAGAGGAAGATGGACAGCGAGGCTTATAGAGCAGGTGAGCCCCTGGATCGAGAGGACGCACGGAGAGGTTGGATACTATCTGACGCAGTTCCTGAGTGGCCACGGATACTTCCGATCATATCTCTTTAGAATGCGGAAGGTGACGTCAGCAGAATGCCTGTACTGCCCAGGTAGTATCGACGATGTGGAGCACACATTCTTTTGGTGCCTGGCATGGGAGGAGCGGAGAATAAGATTGGAAATGGAGGTGGGGGCATGGTCTCCGGAGACAGCAGTGGAGATTATGCTGCGAAGCTCGGTCTGGTGGGAGCTCGTTTCAAGGTTCATAGAGGAGATATTAAGAACAAAAAAGGAAGATCTAGATAGATTTCCGTAGTACAGGAGACAGCTCGGGGAGCATAGGAAAAAAAAACGGTCTACCCCGAAGTAATGTGATAAACGGTCCCAGGGTAGTCCGGTAGAGGGGGGAAGGTGTTTTTAGTCGGTAGGGCAGAAATGCGAGTCCGACACTCTGTGCGTAAATGGCATTTTCACCTTCCCCAGAAAAAAAAAAAAAAAAAAAAAAAAAATTTAATATTTAATATTTAATATTTAATATTTAATATTTAATATTTAATATTTAATATTTAATATTTAATATTTAATATTTAATATTTAATATTTAATATTTAATATTTAATATTTAATATTTAATTTTTAATATTTAATATTTAATTTTTTAATAGTTTTAGGCTTGTAACTTTTATTGTTAGTTGCTTTCAATTTTTAATAGTTTGTTAATTTTTAATTGTTAGTACATATTTAGCTTGTAATTTTAGTTTTTAATTTTTGATTTTAAATTTGTGGTTTTTAATTAAATAATATAACAATAATATTTAATATTTCATTTTTAATTATTAGTTTTCAATTTTTAATTTTTAATTTTTTTATTTTTAATTGTTAGTATTTAATTTTTAATATTTAGTTTGTAATTTTAATTTTTAATTTTGTACTTATAATTTAATTTTGAATATTTAATATGTATTCAATTTTTTATTTAAATTTTTTATTTTTGAATATTAATTGTTAATTTTTGATATTTAATTATTAATTTTTGGTTTTGAATTTTTCATTTTCAGTTTTTATTTGTTAGTATGTATTTAATTTTTAATTTTGAATGTATAATTTTGCATTTATAACATAATTTTGAATTTTGAATTTTTATTTGTTACTATTTTATTTTATATATTTATTTCGTAATATTAATTTTTTAATTTTTATTTTGAATTTCTAATTTTTGATTTTTAATTTTTAATTTTTAATATTTAATTTTAATTTTTAACATTTAATTTTAATTTTTAATTTTTATTTGTTAGTATTTTAAGTTTAATTTTTCATTTTTAATTTTTAATATTTAATTTTAATTTTTAATTTTTTTTTGCTACTATTTTATTTTTTATGTATATTTATTTCGTAATATTAATTTTTTAATTTTTATTTTGAATTTCTAATTTTTGATTTTTAATTTTTAATTTTTAATTTTTAATATTTAATTTTAGTTTTTAACATTTAATTTTAATTTTTAATTTTTATTTGTTAGTATTTTAAGTTTAATATTTAGTTTGCAATATTAATTTTTAATTTTGCATTTATAATTTAATTTTTCATTCTGAATTTTTAATTTTTATTGTTTAATTTTTAAAATTGAGTATATAATTTTGCATTTATAATTTAATTTTTCATTTTTAATTTTTCATATTTAATTTTAATTTTTAATTTTTATTTGTTACTATTTTATTTTATATATTTATTTCGTAATATTAATTTTTTAATTTTTATTTTGAATTTCTAATTTTTGATTTTTAATTTTTAATGTTTAATATTTAATTTTAATTTTTAACATTTAATTTTAATTTTTAATTTTTATTTGTTAGTATTTTAAGTTTAATATTTAGTTTGCAATATTAATTTTTAATTTTGCAAATATAATTTAATTTTTCATTCTGAATTTTTAATTTTTATTATTTAATTTTTAAAATTGAGTATATAATTTTGCATTTATAACTTAATTTTTTATTTTTAATTTTTAATATTTAATTTTAATTTTTAATTTTTATTTGTTACTATTTTATTTTATATGTATATTTATTTCGTAATATTAATTTTTTAATTTTTATTTTGAATTTCTAATTTTTGATTTTTAATTTTTAATTTTTAATATTTAATTTTAATTTTTAACATTTAATTTTAATTTTTAATTTTTATTTGTTAGTATTTTATGTTTAATATTTAGTTTGCAAAATTAATTTTTAATTTTGCATTTATAACTTAATTTTTCATTTTTAATTTTTAATATTTAATATTTAATTTTAATTTTTAATTTTTATTTGTTAGTATTTTATTTTATATGTACATATATTTATTTCGTAATATTAATTTTTAAATTTTTATTTTGAATTTCTAATTTTTGATTTTTAATTGTTAATTTTTAATATTTAATTTTAATTTTTAACATTTAATTTTAATTTTTAATTTTTATTTGTTAGTATTTTATGTTTAATATTTAGTTTGCAAAATTAATTTTTAATTTTGCATTTATAATTTTATTTTTCATTCTGAATTTTTAATTTTCATTATTTAATTATTAATTTTTATATTTTAATTTAGTTAGAATTTGATTTTTAATATTTTGTTCGTAATTTTAATTTTTAATTTTGTGTTTATAATTTAATTTTTAATAGTTAATAATTAATTTTTAATTTTTTATTTTTAATATTAAATTATTAATATTTAAATTTTACTTTTTAATTTTTAATTTTAAATTTTTGATTTTTAATTTTTAATATTTAATTTATATATTTAATTGTTTTATTTATTTATTTACATATATTAACGATCTAATCACATAGCCTTTTTTATCGTTTTAAAAACAGTTATAAAAAAAAGGAGAGAAATGTCGTACAATAATACAAATTATATAAAATAAAAATAAAAACAAAATTTATGACATATTAAATAGAATAACATTCAATGTTTAATTTAAAATCAAGTGTGCAACAAAATTGCCTTAATCGAATGAACCATTAAAATATTCAAGTGATAATTTTTTGAATCGATTTAGAGAATTTATTACTCTAATTGATTTGAGAATTTTGTTCCAAAATGAAAAGCAACGAACTACCACGGAGTTATTATGTATGTTCGCACAATTATGCGGTATGACAATGTGACCCGTTCTCATTGAAGAGGTAAATTCAATCTTATTAAATAGATATTTTGGATCACGAAATTTGATTAATTTCAAAATAAATAAAACCATCCTAAAAATTAGATGGTTCATCACAAACAGATTTGAAAAAACCTGAAACATGATCATAAAGATTAAGATTGTAAACATAACTGATAGCATTATTAAATGAAACTTGTAAAGCGTGCTTAGTCGCGGCATCGCAGTTTGAATTACTTTGAATAAGAGGTTTAACTAAATAGATTCTCAATTCAGTGGAACATATGCGCTTATGAAGTTTTAAACTGTACAGAATTGAATTAACTTTTCCACATACTTTAGATACATGATTATTCAAGGATACATTTTCATTAATTGTTAATCCTAAATTATTAACGCTTGCTGAAAACTTAATATTTAGTTTGTAATTTTATTTTGTATTTTTAATTTAATTTTTAATATTTAATTTTTAATTTTTAATATTTATTTATTAATATTTAATTTTAAATTTTTGGTTTTTGTTTTTAATTTTTTATACTTGATTTTTAATTTGTAATTTTTAGTCTTAAATTTTTAATATTTAATTTTTAATATTAAACTTTACATTTTTAATTTTAATTGTTAGTATTTAATTTTTAATATTTAGATTGTAATTTAATTTTTAATTTAATAATTTTGATTTAATTAGTTAGTTAATATTTAGTTTTAATTTTTTATTTTTAATATTTAATTATTAATATTTAATTTTTAAATTTAATTTTTGATTTTCAATTTTTAATTTTTAATCTTAAATTTTTAATATCTGACATTTAAGGAACTCAGTTGTTTTTTTAACTATTTCAAGTAGTATTTATCGAATTTCTTCACAATTGGTTTAGGAATAAAAGAATTTCTTCCTAATTGGCCATATTTCAGAACACTTTATAAATATCATTTTGGAGGAACATTTTTATGGAACAAATTGGGTTTTATCAAATAAAGTTTCTTGGATTTATTGACCACATTCCAGAACTTCACCTTGAACTCATCTTAGAATCCCATTTCCATCATCCATCCTGAATTTCATAATAATAGGTAAAGAAATCACCAAGTTCCTTCCTAATTGGCCATTTTCCAGTATTTCAATGTCTGCATTCGGATCGAATGCATAGTCGGAAATAACAGAAATGTTACGAATCCTTTCAAATTCTAAAGTTCCTTAAATTTTTTAAATAATTATTGTACTATGCGCACGATAACTTTGTCCTAGTTTTCTGTCTTGATTCATAAATTCTTGGTGGGTCTATCACAACAGCCTGCCCCAAAAATGCATTTAATCGGTTAAATAAATGAAGCCAAATATTCGGTGGAAACATATAATAGATATTATTCCTAATTGAAACATTCATGGGTCTGTTAAAATTTAAATTTTATTCAAAATATTCCCAAACCCCAAATAAATATGTTGACAGTAATAAGAACTCTACCGTATACTAAAAACTCTTTTAAAAAATGCCCTAAAAATGATTAATTTGGCAATATTTGTTTATGCACACTAATTTAAACTTATCACGCCTATTATATTTCCCTAAATTTTATTTAGTTAGTACGCTAAACCCCATAATTATATTACATTTCTTTTATATCACCATGAAAATGTATTTTACACGGCAATAACTTTTCAGATTAAAATAAAATTATGATAATTAGATTTTGTTGGAAAGTTTTGTAAAATTTTTAATTTTATTTTTTATTTGGAAAGTTGAGTTTTTACTTTATAATTCTGGTTTTATTTTTTATGCATTAATTTAAATATTTTTTTATTTTCACCATTTAATTTTAACTGTAAAAATGTTGAAGAGTAAAATATGTTTTTTTTTTTGTGTGGGTTTTAATTTTAAGTGATTTTTGATTATTTGAGAATAGTGCACAATTATAATCAAAATATATCGTAGTCACCTACAGTAAAGGCTAATAATATAAAATTTAACAAACTGCTGCATTAAAAGTCGATTAATATTTAAACATATCTCTGCACAACTAATGTATGTTACAAAATTATTGCATATTATTTTACTAATCTATAACCAAAAATATATTGAAATGTCTCTAAAGCAGGTTTTGCTGTAAACGATGAGGCTTCAAATAACGAAAAGTCACGCATAACGATACCTATACCTAGTGTTTTCTAGTTATTTGCTCACAATAAATAAATACAAGTAAAATCTGTTTTACAAAAAAATTATTAATATTGATCAAAAAACATAAAATATGTTAAAAGCAATAATTTTAGTAATAAAATGATTATTAAACTGGAAAAAATCGAAATCGAAATTTTCCAGATTTTTATGTTATGCTTTCGTCCCTCTATACATATTCAATACATAGTACAGTATATACAAGTAGTGGAACAGATGCTAAAACAAATTTTCATTTTATTGATAACAATATAAATCATTATCGTGAAAACAATTTTTGAATTGAATTGAATTGAAATGGATTGGATGCGAACATGAAAAGCAATATCTTTGCAACACAATCAAAAAATATGGGATTATGGCAGAGCTTAAAGCTGTTATTTATTGAGAATTTTTAACATTTCGTTTTATTTGTCAAAGGTTTGATTAATGGTGTTAAATATTACACTTTGATATTCGCTAAAATTATAAAGGTTGTAACACAAAACTAAGAAGCGGTTTTAAGCAGAGTTTTTGCCTTTTCAAAATGAAATGAAGCAATGATAGAAAGGGACAATAATTATAATTAATATTCTCGCAATTTAAAGAATTGTCAATGGATACAGTACCACACAATTAAAGAATATTTAAAAATCGAGATCCGAAAGAGAAACAATATATAGTGGAATACATTTATCCCAGATACCTGATTTATTTATTAAAGAAATTTTACTCACTTTTTAGGGCTGGAGAAATAAACCGAGTGGAATTTAATCTATCAAGCAGACCGTTTATTAAAAACAATGCGCGTTCACGACCCATTAACTATTACTGTTACCTGTAGATATGAGACTGTTACGGAAAATAATTTTGTTTTTTATGTTTTTGTTGCACTGGAGGTCAATTATTTAAACAATCTATTTCTGAGAATTAAACAAAACTATTTATATGTAAAAACTTGGTTTTAGATTTTTTTCTAGTAATAATATACTGGCATAATATAGTGGAAGAAGACAAAAGCAATTCTTGTATGGTATTATTTAAAACTATGCCAATTTCAGCAAATAAGTATGAAGTTAAATTTGATAACTGTTGCGTTTGTTATTTTAATAGGTCTTTCGGTTACGATCTTCATTATATATAGCAGAGGCTTGAATAACTACAGAATAATAATTCTCCTTTTCCCAAAAAATGTATTATAGAATTTTTCTCCTTTTCCAGAATGTGTCCCTCTTTTCCATAATACTCCACCTTGGTCCAGAATATTTTTCAAACGTTTATCCATAAACAAACATCTGTTTATTAACTATTTTAGCGTAGATTTAAGCCAGGTTTTTAGCCAAGACAACTGAGCGATATGAATCACTTTCGCTTATTCTAAATATATTCACCACTTTAGAACTTCATAAAATAATCACAAACTCTTTCTCGTATAGGTGAGGGTGATACCTTTGAGTGGTCCAGATTAAGAACCTGCTTGCGGTCCAATCGAACTTTGTATTTGTATGCAATAGTCGACTTTGGGGTTCTGAAATTTTTGCGTAGTCTCTAATAAATCTCCGATAGTAAGCAGAAAACCCAAGAAAATATCTGATATCTTTTACGTTTGCCGGTGAAGGTTATTTCATTCACTTATTTTGGTTGGGTCAGGTATGTCACCATTCAACCCCAATATGCCATAAACAACAGAAATCGGTTCTAAGAAAATGACAATTGTGACAATTGCTAGGTTGTAATTTAAAATTATGTAGGTGTAAACGTTTTAAAACATTTACTAACTTTAAATTGTGGTCGTTATTACAGGGTCGTTAAGATACACAAAACATCTGATACCATTGATTTCTATCAATATGGTGTTCATCAAACGCTCATAGACTACGGGTGCCCTTTTTGACCAAACATCACTAGCAAAAAGTAAAAATGACCGCTACTAGTGCTAAAAGCAGTTCTTTCCTTGTCTCAGCGTGTTACTTAACCTGATGATAACCGTTTGCCAAATTCAATGTTGTGAAGCAGTCTGATTTGCCTAGTTGATCTAGGATCTCGTTTAAGCTAGGCCAATGGTAAAATTATTTAATAGTGGTTATATTTAATCTTCGAAAATTTCGGAAATGCCATTTTCGAACATGCACAGGAATTTTTTTTGGAACGATTAACAGGAGAGTTATAGTCCCCTCTTAACATTTCATCAACTTGTCTATTATTTTGATTTTCTTCCATGGCTGATTCAGGTAAACGATATGGTTTAATATGAATCGGTTCCGATTGGACAGTGGAAATGTTGTGACAACAAGCATCAGTTTTTGGCATTTTGAATTTGTTAAATTTACGTTCTATACGTTTCGATTCCAACTGTCAATTTTGAAAAGTTCATAGAAACTAACCGACTCAAAACTTATTTTTATTCGCCCGGCGTTAGCTGCATAATCGTTTGTATTAAATAAACTTAAGCGGATATTATTAAGAGCAAAATTGTCTATTGAACTGGCAATAATGACACCATTCGTAATTTCATGATAAATAGAGACATAATCTATGCTGGTTTGATCTGGATTTGGAATATGTATAATTCATTTGACTCGAAGGAAAAGTGTATTAACGGGAACTACTAGTTCAAGAACTGATTTTGGTAAACTACAAGGCGATAACTAATGTGGTAAATCTCGAAACGAAAACTGAATGTTAGAGCTTCTATAGTCGATAACACAATTATTGTCTTGCAAAATAACACATTTATTGGCTATTCCTAATATACCATCCGGCTGAAGTGGGAACGAGTGTTGAATCACCGATTTATAGTTTACTATCACAAAGTGCTAATGTTTCATGACAAACAGTTTCAGGGTTAACTGAATATTTTTTCATTATGCTGACATCCGCTCCTTTATCAAAAAGGAAGTATAGATTTCAATTGTCGGAAATGTCCAGATTAAGAGTTACATGCTTAAGCATCGACAAAATTATTATTTGATGACTGACATCGTATTTTTGGGTCATTGTTGGTTCAATTTTTTCATTATTAATTGTTACGCCGACTGACAATTCGATATTTTTCCTAACAGGTTTAAGTTCAGCCTTAGTAGATTTATTGGTATTTTCGAAATTTTTATGTTTATCGATAAAATTAAGTATTGAAATATCAGAATTAGGATCATTTTCGAAGTGATATTCAAAGTTTTCGTTTTTGAACAAATCTGATAATTTTACTTTGACTTCAGAGGGAGGAGAGATAGTGATCCAGATTCAGTGATATCCGATTTCTGCATTCTTTTATTATAAATGATCTTTATTTTTATAATATAAACACTTAACCGGGTTCATGTTAGTTTTAAAGTTCGTTACAGCTTTCGCATTACTGAGTAACGAATTTCGCGAATTTGATGGGATTCCTGTGTAAGAACAAAATTAATGTAATTTTATCACTATTTTGTTTAACATATAACACAGGCACACAAAAGAAATGTCAAGGCCCAGAGGGTAGATCCTCCTTCCCCTTCGTTTTTCGGATCACTTAAACCGAATATGACCATGAAAAAAAAATGTAACTACCCATTTCCCCGTTACCACCCTCATACATCCTCTTCTGGGAGTTCAAATGTCAATTCTCATACAAAGTCAAGTATGATGTGTATTCCTATGTTTTCTGGGCCACACAGAACGAAGAAGACTACCGACAATGAATAAGACCTCCTCGTTACCCCCTTGTGTCACTTTACCACCCCCATACACCCCCTTTTGCTTTATTAATCTGAGTTTTAAAGACAGGGAAGAATGCACATTCAAGATCATGTCTTCTCACACCAAGCTTTGTCATTTAAATCCAAGTGCCCCGACGCTGGATCAATAACTCGGTTTCTGTTGATTTTTTGCTTAACATTCTGTCGTTTTGCCAACAAGAAACTAAGTCAGTTCCGTATCTACTTTTGCGACTAGGACACCTCCACGTGGTAAAGGCGGATAACTGTTAGCCGGATAAGTTCCTAGGTAAAACAGGATGCCTTCATGGCAAGACTAGGGAAAAAAATTATGATGCAGGGGAGGGAGACCCCAGTATCGGCGGCCGGTCAGGATGAGCAAGTAGGCCCGCAGGCGTTGTCATCATGTGACTGCAACTCGGCAGTAGTGGGCAACTTGGCTACTTTAGGGTGTAATGCTTCAAGAAGAAATGCAAGTCCAATTTTAGTTCTGAGTCGATGTGGGACACCCCAGGAAATTATACTCATAGATGCAACAAGAGTAGTTCCATGTTTTGCTACATGTGTGGTAAGTTTGCGCCCAATAATAGCCGTAGAAAATTTTCACCACATGAAAATATATATTAATCTGGTTACAGAATAAAGCTTATAGGAGGTGAAGACAAAACATGGATACCAACGAGTATTTGTAACTCGTGCAGGAAAATGTTGGATCGTCAAACATTATATCCTGAAGCACGGAGATCTATGATGAATTCCGCTATATGTAGTGAGCCAAACACAGAAGGGGAGTGATACATATACATGACTAGATTCAATGGTATGTTAACAGCCAAAAATTTCGTGTATGCAGATGCTTTGTCATTTACACCTCCCATTTTCCAGGATGATCATGATGAATCACTAACTACTAATGAAATGGACGTTATTGATCAGCCGGTTGCGGAAGAAATTCAAATCGATATATTTGAACCAACAGATGATTCAAGCAGTGTAGAGGACGAAAGTGAGGAAGAAAGTCAGAGTGGTTCAAACACTGACATTAGTGAAGAGGCTGAGCCTTACAAGAGAAGTCGCTCTATGAAGCTATGGGACCTCAAGAGATTGAACGATATGATAAGGGATTTAGGTTAACCAAAAGATGGTGCAGAGCTTCTCGCGTCAAACCTTAAGAAAGATGGGCATGTGGCTAAGAAGACTTCTGTTACTTTTTACAGACATCGGGAGAAAAAATTCCTTCCTTTTTTCACGAAAGAGGAGTCTCTTGTTTATTGCAAAGATATTCGAGGACTTTTCATTGTCTGGAACCAAGCATCTACAGAAGTGAAGAATGGAGACTATTTAATGACTCTTCTATTCGCAGGTTGAAAGCGGTACTGTTGCACAACACAAATAGACTGGCCTCCATACCGTATGTTCACATTCCGTGAACATGCTAGAAGAGTATGAGTCATTACGTTTTGTGCTTGAAAAGATTCATTATAGTAATCACAATTGGCAAATTTGCGGAGACCTCAAAATACTCACAATTCTTTAGGAGCAACAAATGGGGCATAAGAAATATCCGTGCTTTTTGTGTTTGTGGGACACTCGTGATCGTACGAATGACTATACATTGAAAAATTGGCCTATGAGAAATACTTTAGTGCCTGGTTTAGCTAAAATTCTCGCTGAACAATTGGTACCACCAGAAAGAGTTCTTCTTCATCCATTACATATAAAACTCGGATTAATAAAACAATTAGTAAAATCATTTAAAGGAGAAGGGGATGCTTTAAGGTACCTCTAATAGAAGTCTCCAAATACATCCACAGCCAAACTTAAGGAAGGAGTTTTCGGCGGGTCAGAAATTCGGAAACTCGTTCGCGACACTGAATATGTCGAATTAATGAACGCCCAGTAGGCAAAAGATTGGCTTACCTTTAAAACTATAGTGGACAATTTCTTCGGCAATAAGAAAAGTTCTAATTACAAAAAATATATAGAGGAGTTACTTGAGAACCACAAGGTTGCTGGCTGTCTTATGAACTTGAAACTCTATTTCCTTCATTCCCATGTAGACCATTTTTCAGAGAACCTGGGAGACTATAGCGAGGAGCAAGGTGAGAGGTTCCACCAAGATCTCAAGGAAATGGAATGCCGCTATCAAGGTAAGTGGGACGTCAGTATGTTGGCGGACTATTGTTGGAATCTGAAGAAAGATGTACCAGAAGAGAAGAGAACCAGTAAGAGGAAGCGCCCTCTGAATGTCGTTAAATAGTATGAGGGTCCGATACCATAGGGCGTAATAATTGGAGAAACAGGGCTGGTGAGATACTTTTTCACTTTCCAAGGGATGTTCAGCTGTTGAACAATCGTGAGCGAAGAGGGAACTTACGATTGAAAAAAACACCCTGATTCGTGAGATGCGAGTGGATTTACAGTTGAAAAGTACTCCGATTTCGGAAAGGCGAGGGCACTGACGGTTGAAAAATTACCCTGAACTATGAGAGACGAGGGGAATCATCTCAAAAGTTACCCCTAATCACACTTCATTTGACTTTGAATGAAAATTGCCAATCCGACCCTCATAAGGGCGTGTATGTGGATGGCAAAGGGCGCTGAGGGTTGACGAGGGGATTGGATTAATTTTCGGTAGTTTTTTTTGTTTTAAACAGCCTGGAAAACGTAAGCATACACACCCCACTCGACTTTGTATGAAAATTGATACTTCAACCCTGGATGGAAGGGATGTATGGGATTGTTAAAGGGACGCTAGGGAGTAACGAGGGGAGTCTTATTCATTTTTGGTAGTCCTCATCGTTCTT